>VZRE01000507.1:0-50910 GCA_013396775.1 Cephalopterus ornatus
AGTCACTGATGACTAAGTTAGACAATACTAGGGCCGGTATTGAACCTTGAGGACCAGCACTAGTGACAGGCCTCCAACTAGAACCTGTGCCACTAATTATGACACTCTGGATTCTGCCCTTTAGGCAGTTCTCAATCCATCCCACTGTTCACTCATCCAACCCACACTTCCTGAGTTTGCCTGTGTGGATATTGTGAGAGACAGTGTCGAAAGCCTTGCTGAAGTCAAGGTAGGCAACATCCACTGCTCTCCCCTCATCCATCCAGGTAGTTGTTTCATCATAGAAGGCAATCAGGTTGGTCAAGCATGAATCTTTAGTGAGTCCATGCTGACTACTTCTGATCACCTTCTTGTCACCCATGTGGATAGAAATGGCCTCCAGAATGAGGTACTCCATCACCTTTTCAAGGATTGAGGTGAGGCTGATTGGCTGGTAATTCCCTGGATCCTCCTTCTCACCCTTTTGGAAGACTGGGGTGACATTTGCTTTCTTCTGGTCCTCAGGCACCTCTCCTGATCACCACAACCTCTCAAAGATGATCATGAGTGGCCTCACTACAGTGTCTGCCAGCTCTCTCAGCACTTGTGGATGCATCCCGTCAGGGCCCATGGACTTGTGAATGTCAGGTTTGCCTAGGTGTTCTTGAACCCAATCTGATGGTAATGACAGTGGTTTTGTAATGTTGAGTGATATTTTTAAAGGTAGAAAATTTAAAAGAAATCACAACATTGCTCACTATATGCACCCTAAAGGGATGCATGTGAAAGACAAGGTGGACAAGATGCTGTTACAGCTTAGTCTTTGGTGTCTGTGGCCTCTGTGGATTGCTGACAAGTAACAGGTACTACAGATTAAAATGCTAGCCACAAGGTGAGCCCAGCTCCATCAATAGTCCGAATAAGCAAAAGAGAAAGAATCATCAGGGGTAGAGGATTTAAATACCTTTGTGGGGGTAAATTATCAACTCATTTCACTGACCAAAGACAGAATATCTCTGGAGACATTTTACTGAAGGCAGAAACCCAATTAGATTGTTACACAACTATTGAAGTGTTTTCAGACAGAGTGCTGTAGAAATATTAAAGCATTAGAGCAAAGCAGGTAAAAGGAGAGTTAGAAACTTCGCATGGTCTTTGGACTCCTAGATCACTCATGTTTGAGGACTGGTTGTTGTTCTGGCAGTTTGCCCCTCTTGCATTTGCCAATACAGAGTGAAACCAATGCCAAATTTTATTTCCTTTCAGACATAAGGGCATTCTGGATACACTGGAAATTTTTGATGTCAGAAACATGGAAGCACGTGCATTTATTGACAAACTTGGGTTCCTTGCCTCTTTCATCCAGGTGAAAATTCACAGAGATTAAAAAACTTCTAACCCCATGTGTTTGCGTTAACAACCATGGATGTTAAGAACTTCATCCAGTGTGACTGGGAAGGGATGCATAACTGCTTCTGCATTAAAAAGAGCCCCTAGTTAGCAAGATGCAGTCATTAAAAATTGTTTTCATAAGAGTTTAGTAACTGCATGTATTTGCCATGCAGCTTTACATTTGAGATTATCCTCCACTCCTTTTACTTACACTCTATAGTTTAGGTGGTCTAAATACTTAGGATTTACTCCTTTAGATGGAAGCAAACCCTTTCAGTGAGATCCTGCTTGAAGTTAGGGACGTGCTGGAGTGAGTTCCAAAGAGCATACAGTGCATCCTCTGACCTCTGCATAGATGGAAGGTGCTCAGCTGTTTCTGACTCACTGTGCCTGTGTGATGAGCAGGTTGGACGCCAGTCTGAAATGTGAACTTCTGCAGTGACACTGCTGAAACTGTGAAAGAGTCTGCATTTGGCCATGGAGTTGCTTCTCCCCAGTGCTGTCAACACCAAGACTCAGGCTGTAATAGCAAAGGAGAAAGCTGCTGCTTCAGTGATTATTGCTCAGACGTTGATGTACCTGACCATCTCTCCCTCTGCATCTCCCTTCAGCACCATTTCTGCTGTATCTAATAATTGTGTTTCTTTTATAAACAGTAATTTAGGACAATTAGGAGCAATAGCATAGTTAAACCGTTAAAAGGTTATCTAGCAATGTCATTTTCTTTACTAATGTGTTCGTGCTGCCATGTCGTTTGTGAATAGACATGTGTTAGCCAGCTAGTGTGCTTCATCTGTGGTGACTTTGATTTATTTGCTCTGTAAATTGGGACTGAGGCAATAATGGAAAGTGACATTAATTGTTTAACAGAGTCCTCTTTGTCACATCCTCTGCTTTCTCTGGGGTGTTTGAATGTTGAAACTTGTACAAAACTAATTGAAATTGCTGTGATGAGGATCGGTGTCCACTCAGCTTTCTGTTCTTGAATGTCAGCACACTTGAATGTCTGTTTAAAGCATGAGAGCTGAGCAGCTAACAGCAAATATCAGGGTTTCTTCTGGCATGCTATTATTAAAGAGGGCATTCCTTGTTAGAAATAGTAACACTTCCAGCTTCGTTGTCAGCTTTATAAGCAGCAAGGCTCAGCAGTGTGCCCCACCAGCTAGACTTGCTGAAGAAGTTCCTGGTGTGGGGCTGGGCATCACACATCCAGACACCCTCACGGCCACCCCAGGCCCAAGGGCTGGCTCTCACACCATTTATCCCACTGTCTGCAAGGGGCTTGAAATACCATTGGGAAAAAACGCTGGCACTTAAAATGCTTTTTAGCCCAATAATACTTTTTCTTACTATTCAGGAAGGGGCTCCATAGTTTTCCTCTTTTTCTCTCAGAAAATGGCTGTGAAAAGTTGGATGCGAGCATGGTTTTATTCGCAAGGTGGCTCCCCTCTGTCATTTCCATCCTCTGCACTCTGAATGATCACATCTCTGTGCATGTGTCTGCTTGGTATGGTGGAAATCACCTGATACTGGAACTTGGACATTTTTTCTCAGTGACCAAAAGCCTTTTGGCCTTTTAAGTAAATGCTTCTCCTTAGCATTAGCTTGCCTGAGTATTTATTTGTTTCTTGGAGATGATGCTGTAAGCACCAGTACAGTTTGTGCTCTGCCTTAGCTTTCTAGCTCGAAAACAGCTTTTATGTTAGAAGCCATGAGGTGTGATTTGGCAGAGAAGCCTGACAGGAGCAATTATCTGTGTGGTTTATGATCATCTCTGTTTGGAGTCTGCTAGATAAAAGTATTACTGAAAAAAGGGGGTGCTAAGGGGATACCCAGCTTCGCTTGATGATTTTAATTTTTTTTTGGTAGTGTAACTTGGCAATGTTTTGTTGTTGCTTTTTTTAACTTCTTTTTTTTTGCATGCTTTTTTGTCTTACTGGTACTATTTGTCTTGCTAGTTCACTTTTAAACTTTGAGATTTGAACTTAGCTGAAATACTTTCACAGTGTGAACATGGAGCATGATGGAACTAGTCTGAAGCTGGTATCCCTAGAATCAGTGAAAGGCTTTTAATTTACTTAAACAGCACTAGGATCAGACTAGGAATCCCAGAAAATTGATCTTTCAAGATCAATTTCCAATCTTTCTGAAAAATAAATATAATGATTTTTGAACAGTTATATTTCTCAGTACTCAAAAAATCTCTAATATACAGCAGGGACTATAAAATATTGGAAGGCACTTAAATTTACTCAATTTGACAAAAAGAGCTGTTGTTGCTGAAATAAGATATAAATTAACATTACAGCCACATCTGATTAGGAATTAATCTACTTTTTATAATTGCAGTCTGAATTAATAAATGCATACAATAGGGCATTGAGCACGCAGGTGACATAATTCAAAAGGACAACTTCAAAGGTAACCGGCCTAATACATTTCTCTAAAGGAAACCCAAACAGCCTGCCATTTATGATATGAGTCCTGCTGGCTATTCTTATGCAAGAATACTCAGGAATGAGAAGCTGTTCATTTGGGTTTGGAGCAAGGATTTGCAGAAGTGTGGAAGGGAAACCCTTTCTCAGTTACATCGGGCCTCATATGTGAACAAGGTTTTCCATATTTCACCGATGATTCATTTTGGTGTCCTGATTAGCTGTCTGATTCTTGTAATTTTGTCAGGTCAATTAGCTGGTGTTCAGTGTTGAAAGGAGAAAGAGACAGCCTGGGCTGACACCATCATTAGGTGTCAGCATCTTAGGCATATCCTGTAATACAATCCCTGGGTGATTACTTACCGTTGTTAACACCTGATAGAAAAAAGAATTGTGAAAGAAAAGCAAACTAGCTATACACCACAGGTGCAAAGAGATTTCTCTGGAACAGAGATGGATCATTTTATTGCACCTAATTACATCTTCTGAGATTCTGTTGCAGGTTACTGTTTCAAGGGCTGATTTAACTAAGTGTTGTCTGCTTGTTCACATACAGAGGCATCGTTTTTGTTCCTTTTCTCAGCCTGTTCCTCTTATTGTTTTGTCCTCTCCCACAGAAGATAGATGAAGAGAGCGAAGCAAACTTGCTAGCTGTTCTCACTGAAACACTGGACAGCATCCCTGTGGATGAGGATGGATTGCCTTCATTTGATGCATTGACAGATGGAGATGTGACCAACGAAAATGCCGCTAGCCCTTCTCCAATGCCCGACGGCACCCCTCCGACTCAGGAGGCAGAAGAGCCGTCTCTAGTAAGAACCCTTCCTACTGTTTAACAGGAATTGGATGTGCCTCTGGCTACCCGCTGCATGGGTATGATGTAGTCACAGTAAGGTCTGGACTTTTCATTTAGACTGGAGAGGAAAATCAAGTAAAGAACTGAAAATTAAGTGGGGGAAGAAACCCCCACCAGATAGTCAAATAGCTATATGATGATTAATATAGCAATCTATTAAAATGTTGTTGAAAAGATTGATTTTGAGACTCTTGTGCTAGTGGGGATGACACTTTTGCTTATCATTCTGTTCAGATAAGTCAGGGTAATGGTTCTTAATTCATATTTCATTTCTTGGGGCTCTTTTTGTTACGTATGTTTAGATGTCATTTTTGGTGATCTGTAAGGAAAGACCTAATGAGTCTGGTGGGATGCAGGGCTAATTTTGTGTCTTTAACATTGATTTGACCAGTAAGCACCACCTTAGTGCTAACTGGGGCAAAACTGAATCTTGGGTGAGGATGTAGGTGAAACATTATACACATTTTGCTCAGTAAATCTAGTTTGAGACCTGATTCCGTTTCTGCTGAAAGCCTCTTATCACTGGGAGCAGAGCCAGATACCTGAATCTTGACACTGTATCCATCAGTCTGTTAAAATTAACGTCTCTGTCTAGATCAGAGGCCTATTCTGTCAAACAGATCACCAAGAATTTCATTTTGCCATGGATTCAGAAATCCAAGATTCCTGTCGTTTCTGCTTGCCCTGCAGTATACTGCAGTAAAGGGAACAGAAATGTGCTGCCAAGCCAGAAGAAATTGAAATCTATTTACTCTTGAGGAATATCAAGTCCTGCTTTCTTTTTTATTGTTGAAATTGATATAGCTAATTTTAAGTAACTATACAAAAATGTAGATAAGTCATTTTAATTCATAAAGATGCATAACTTTACTCTTTTCCTTCCACTTTCCTTTCCCTGATGTGTTTGTAGCTTAAGAAGCTCTTGCTGGCTCCAGCCAACACTCAGCTAAATTACAATGAATGCAGTGGTCTCAGCACACAAAACCACGCAAACACTAATCACAGGATCAGAACAAGCCCTGTGGTTGTTAAGGTACAAACTTAATCTTTATAATAAGGAAAAAAAATAAGTGTAACAAGGTCTTCTATGCTTTCAGCAACAAAATAGGCAGTAGATCTGAATGTATTGCATTAATCTGCCTACTATCTTGTAACTGCTCTAAAAAAAATGTGAATGGATTATAGGCTGGGTTCCAGAAAATCACCTGAGCTCCTTTATGCTCTGAATATTTCATTTATGCTTTTTCTCCTGGCAGAGTTCAGTTGTAGTCCCACCGTCGGTTACTCTTGCCTGCTTTATTGATACACAGAGTAGTAGGGGGTGCGATAAAATTTGCTGATGGGCTGGTTTCGTTTATGAGTGACTCCAGGATGTGGGACTGCCGTTTTACGAGCTGTCTGAGCTAAGACAAATGACACTGGATTCTTAGCAAAAAATGTGTATTAGACATTAATTGGATAGAATGGGGGGCTCTGACATAATTCTGTTAGCAGGCAGTATTAAACAATGTTTATCTTGCCATTCACTGTAACTGAAAACGGACCGTTTAGGGGTACTTAAGAGAGTTGTGAATACTGGGCTCAAGCAATCAGCAGCAAATTAAGGTTTAAACCAGCTTATTTTTTTGTTCACAGTAAAGGCGCTGTAGGGTCTTGTTAGTTACATGTTGCTGAGTAGGAACATTGCAATGTAGAAGAAATGAAATAAAAAGCTGCATAAATGTCATTTAGGAATTTTAAATGTAATTTTCTTTCCTTGTTCTGCAAACAGTTATTCACAGCTCATAGATCTAGTACACTTAGACTGAACACTTCATTGAAAATCTCATCTCTTCGGAAAACCTATATCCATTCTGATAAGGTTCAGCTCACTAATTTTAGATTTTATTTTATTTTATTTTATTTTATTATGCCCTGTTTTTAAGACTGAGAATTCATGGAGCAATAAAGCAAAGAGCATTTGTCAACAGCAAAAGCCTCAAAGACGTCCCTGCTCTGAACTTCTCAAATATCTGACTACGAATGATGACCCTCCTCAGACCAAACCAGCAGAGAACAGGAACAGCAGCAAAGAGAAATGCACCTCCAAAAGGAAGCCCCATCTGCAGTCTCAGACAAATCATCTGCAAGGTAGGTGTGGGACTGCAGAATACAGCTTTGGTACCAGCAGGGAAGCTGAAATACTGTGGTTGGGAATACCCTTGATACTTCTTCTGTTCTTTGGATTAGTGTTGTAAATCCAGAATCTCTTCTGTGTAAAAAGAATTTTAAAACGGTATAATGGAGTTAGAATTAGTTAGCTAGATTTAGTTTTTAGACAATTTTAATCCTTTATTTATTGCCCCCAGCCTCAGAAAAAGAATCTCCGGGAAAAAAGTTTAACAAATACCACATGGTAATATGCCAAGCTAACTGGAGATACTTTTTCACAGAGAACTGTACCACTAAGAAATCATTACAGCCCTAAACAAGCTGGGCAGGCCAGTTCATTAGTGTGCTTCTTTCTTTTTTGCTAGTGTAAAATAGAAGGCATTGTTAACCTGCCACATAGTCCTTAAGAGACAATAAATAGTGCTCTCACTGCTACAGAGAAGGCAATAAACGTGTCATTCCTGTTAAAGCTGGAATGCCGGTTTGTAATTTTGTTTTGTAAATAGTTGAAAGTTTAGCTGCGGTCCTGATCTTTCTCTCTCGTTTTTGGATTCTTTATGGCCAAAACTAAACCCTCGTGTTGACTTCTAGTATCCCTTGAAGCATAAAGAACTGGTCTATATTACAAGTAGTGTCTATGACAGAGATGCAAGAACTTAAAGCCTCCTCTCTCACTTTCTCTCCCTCTCTTCCTCTGTCTGTTTTCCCAAGATAAAGGAAAGCTGTAAAAGCTTACGAGCCCAAAGGGAGCTTTTTTAAAGTTACTGTTACTTTAAAATACATCTAGGTATTTATATTGGCCTGGCATCTGGAAAGCCAGGTGCCTGTCTCAGTCACATCAGTGCAAATCCTGGATGACTCCACTAAAGTCAGTGGAAGTTATCTGGCTGCAACAGGGATCAGGATATGACCCTAAATGTGGTGTTGTTCTGGTATTTTTAAAGCAACAGTTGTAAACTGTCTATGGTTTTTATTCTTTTCCCCTCCTACCTGCATTTTCAGCATCCATCAAATCTACTTTTTCACTCTGCACTAGAAAGTATAAGCAAACTTAATAAAAATAATCTTCCCTTTCTGCCACTAAATCTCGTTCTCGCAGCTGTACATTCTCACATCCTAAGTGTCAGAATTTCTCCATTATGTTCTCAAATTACCTGAACAATATTTCTTGTAAGAAAGAAATCCAAGTGCCTCCTCAGCTTCTTGATGCCAACTACCACTCCTTCTGGATGGCTTTGGCAGTATGCTTCACAGCAGAATCCAGACTGAACTGTACATGTAAAACCTGGGACTGTTACTGCAGTGGTACTGAAACACAGAACTGCCAGAAGTTACGGGGGGCTTTACTAACACTGTTGGATGCTAAGGTGGTAGGTGATAAGGTATATCATATATAACATGCTATATACACGTTTGTTATACACATATAGATGTATGTGCACACATAAATACGGATTAAAAAATCTTTCTATTCAGATCAGAGCTGCTTTTGTTCCCCAGCTGAGGTAACTGTAGATTCAGTACAAAGAGTCAGGGCACGCAGAGTTGCGGAAAGGAGAAGGAGAGGTTAGGAAAGTCCAAAGAGACATACAGCTAACTTACCAGTGTTTAACAGATGACTGTGATTTTAGTAGTGTTGCAGGTGAAACTGCAGGTAGAGAGAAATTACTCTCTTCTTAAATTCCTGCACTTTTATTTACAGGCTACTAAAATGTTGGTTTTTTCAGCAAACTTATCAATGGATTTACATATAATACAAATATAAGTATGTAAGCTTTCGGCTTGGACAGTCAATTCATGCAGAATCAACCTTGCAGATTTAACTGACATTTGCAGACCTGCAGTTATTGGTTCATACATATAATCAAAAGTACAAGAAAATTGGCTCCTTCTGTTTTAAAAATAATCAGGGTCTGATATTTTCTTTCAAAGTTAGGAAAAGCTCACAAAGGATAAGTCAAATGTTATTTTCCTTTAGGGTTACTGTTGCAAGCATATTGCAAACCCACGGGAATGTCCACAAACGCATTCATGTCAAAGATCATCTGTGGGTTTGTACTGAAATTTGCCTGTGAGGAAACTTAGTTCTTTTGAACCTGAATGTTTTCAATTTACAGGGACAAACAACTTGATGTGAACCCTTTTTAATAAGAAACAAACCACACCACAGCAGACCTTCAAATTCTAATAAACAGGCACCATGGAAAATGATAGTGTCTTGGCTAAATATTTACACTATCAATAGCTGTATGCGAGGATGAATCCTTTGCAGGAAGAGTGTTTGGTCAAACCCTTGCCTAGCAATAAGAAAACTGATGGGTGTTTTGGTATGCGAATTTCTCAGTGGGATTGCTCAGTGATATCTGCCTAAAATTAATACATGCAAGTGTGAGATAATGCCTTGGTTCTGTGCCCATCTCTGACAGATTTGCACTGTGCCTCAGTGCTTCAGAATTTAATATGTGTATATTCTGATGTGGAACTACTCTGTGGGGCTAGTAAGAGCTAGAATGAGACTGTTTGGAGGCTTAAATAGCTCTTACACATTCAGCTTCTTGAAAAAGCCTAAACTGGGTAAGGGCATGTAGATTTTTATCCTCAAAAAAAAAAAAAGGCAGCCTTTATATAGAAGTTTATTCCAGAGCCTCACGCACAAAGATGAGGCAGGTTACATTCAGTTTTATCACACCTGGTTTTATACATAAATCAGTGGCCATGCTGGATCAAACAAATAACTCACTGAAGTACAACTCCATACTCTGACAGTGACTTCTGAAGAAGGTGAACCCCAGGTGGACACCTGAGCTTCCATTTCTAACTTTCACATAGGGAGGAGGAGAAACAATATGTAGCTCTTGAGAATTTAGTTAATTTTTTAAAAAATATAATATTACTTCAGAAATGTTCTAGAGCTTCTAAAGGTAATCAATTTGCATATAAAATCCTTTCATGTTAATGGGAGCTCCAAGTCTAGAATGAATATGAAATATGCAGTAGTGACTCTGGACAAAAGATCTGCAGTGCAGGAGTGTTCAAGGGGAACATTTTGTCTTAATTAATCTGCAGAAGAGAACCCCTGCTGTTGTTCTTGCTACAATGCTCTTTGTGTTTAAAACATCCATCTAACTTCTGAAAAGTAAAATTTGCAAGTAATACAATTTTTAATTTTAAACATTTTACTGGCAATTAAAGGAATTGCAGTTGCATGATAATATCCTAATTCTTGGCTTGTTTTAGGAAAATACAATTTTGCATGAATAAAAGCTACAAAGACTTGTATTTTTATAGCCAGAGCTTTGTTTTTTGCGTGTGTTGGGACTGTAGTGCTGAGAGCTTCAACCCCATTTTTAACCATCTGTGACTATGTCCATGGTTTGTCATAGTTTGCAGGGTAATTTTCAGAAATTTGGACTATAACTGGTTGGACTCTGGCCTCACAGAAACAACCTATTCTCAGTGCTGTATGTAAAATTGTGTATTGTAGAAGTAAAATTAACTGAATATTCATAACGTTCTGTTACTTTGTAGTTATTCTGCTGTTCCTGTTTCCAAATAAAACGTGAACTGTAGTCTAAATTAACTCTAAGAGAAATAACATTTTCACAGTGTATCCTGTAGAGTTCTTCATTGATTTTTAAGATGTACCACTCTTCTTCTGAAAGGTTCTTGGCATTTGGATTGTGTACTGCATTTCAGAAGTACAGTAATTGATGTAAATAATTGTTGAAATTAAAGTGCCCTTTTGGTACTAGTAATAAGGAATCAGGATGAGTCTTTTTATTTATCGATCTAAGATATAAAGAAATGGCAATTAAACTATCAAAGTTCAGCCCTAACTGACTACCACAGGATTCCAGTGCCAAAATATAAGAAATGTTTATAGTATGCATTACAGAGTGTTTAAATATGCCATAATTGTTTCCTTTTTTCCTTTAGCCAAACCAACAAGTTTATCACTTCCATTGACACCCGAGTCACCAAAGTAAGTACTAAAAAGTGTAAACATTTATAAAAGGGAGGGGGATTCAGTAGATTTTGGCTACAGCAACTCCATTTCAGCTTGTTTTTATAAATGTGCCCTGTCTTCCAGTGATCCCAAGGGTTCCCCATTTGAGAACAAGACTATTGAACAAACCTTAAGTGTGGAACTCTCTGGAACTGCAGGTGAGAAATGCAGAGTGCTGGCTCTTCCTTTAAGCATGGCTCATGTATGTGTTTGGTCACTGTAATATACTACAGATACACTGAGATCTCACAGTGTCTCTATTAGATTAACTTCAGTTTAGCAGTGACTTTTTATCCAGTTACCTGAGAAGAAATGTGTTTGAAAATATGTTCCCAACCTACACAGGAGAGCATAATTTCTGAGAAAATATGAATGAAACCATTTATCTGTTATACTTCTCCATTTCCCCATAGATTTGTGTACTGCTGAGCACCATCTTTCAAAGACAAACCCCACAGCACAGTGTAATAGCTGTTACAGATGTAAAAGTTATGCCATCCAGTCTGTCTCCAGACTGGTCTGGGGCTGTACATGACTGCATGTTTCAGGGCTTTGTCAATTCTAGATTAATATGTCACAAATAACAGCTTTCTCCTCTACCACTGAAAAAGTATTCCATAGCTTAGAGGGAATTTTTAAAACTGGTATAATTTTGTGTTCCTCCTTTCTCTTTATTTCTTCCATTAACACACTTCACGCAACCTCCCTTTATCCTTCTCCTCCTTTCTGATCCCTGGATTTGTACCTTTTGAAGATTTGTAGGATTTTTTTGTCATGTAGTGGTTTAGTTCATGCATCATCCATTTAATCACTCATTTAATTCGTCTGCTCTTCTTTTTGCTGAAGTCAATTCCTTCAGACTCAGATCTGTTTTGTGGCTTTCCTCTGAACTCTGTTTTGCCTCTGTTTTCCTGAAGTGTCCAGAGCCGAACACAAGAGAACACATTCAGCTCCACCTGAGCTATTGCCAAGACTATTTTCTTTCTCAGTTGGGTAATATTGAAAAAAAAGAAACGTTCTTGGGATGTGTTTCTCTCAGGATAACAGTGGATTGTAAATTATATGATCATTATTGATATATGAGCATTATGGGGGGAGGGGTGCATTGCAAAATATGTCTTCAGGTACCAAAAATCATCTTGGTGGCCCTAAATTCAGTGTCAGCAGGCTGGGTTTGTGTATGTTCATTGGGCTTTCATCTCCCTACAACCATCATTTCACTTTTTCAGAAACTTTTTCATTAGTTCAGCATTAAGACCTGCACACTTTTCTCTACTGTGTCCTGGAAACCTGAAGTCTTAATCATTCCTCTCATGGCAAAAGGAAACATCCCTCCAATGCACCTTCTGTTTGCAAAACAAACATGGCAAACATGGCAAAATTCACTGTATGCAGGAGGGTAATCCTGTTCAGTACCAGTAGGCCAGAAGCATGGAGAAGCTGCTTTTATCATTACTGGAGAGCGAGTCTGCACAAGGGTGCCCATTTGTAAGCACATGGGTAAGTCAGTGTTTAGTGCTGCCAACGGGAAGGGGCAGACGAGGTGACTACAGCAGAGTGGTACAAGCAGCCGTTGAAATCACTGAAGGAAGCAGTGTTTTCTCCCAGCCAAAAAGTCAGCAGCCTGCTCTTCCCATCAGCTGACTACACAGAAATTGGGAGTCAGTCTGACCCCTGGATGGTCTTCTAGTATTGCATCCATAATGGCAATGGGAATGGTCTTGGTATTACCAAATTCATTCCACTCCATCAGCTGTGCACAAAGGAGGAAACAAAACAGCTTTGTAGTTACTTGGACAATATAACCAGGAGAACCGGCACATTAAAAAAAGCGTCGGAAGCTGTGAAAAACAGCACAACTGAATGCATATCCAGTGAACAGGAATGCTGTACTGTGACTCTATGATTTTTTCCCTCTGGAAGTAAATAGAGGTTAGCTAGAAAATAAAATGATGATATTCAGGAAAAGTAAGAGTTGGTAGGGTGTATGTGGCCAGCGAGCTGGGGCAGTGTTACCAAGCAGTGTATATGATGGTGGCTCTTGGACTTCGTGTTGCCCTTGCTCTGCTCTTCACAACCTGGTGCAGAGGTTTCAGGAGATCGCTTACTAGCTGTATTAATCTCTGCCTGCACATACACATAGATTTTTATTTTTATATTCACATATGTATATAAATCTATAAAAAGATGCATGTCTTACATTTTAACTCATTTGTGTTGCAGTAGTGTCTTATGTCCTGAGTCCGCTTATGCCAGAAGCAAAGTACGTAAGAGAAACAACCTGGAGCGCCAAAGAACTTATAGCATATGTGTGTAAATCATGGCAGAACTGGGACCCACTTCAGTTCAAAAAAAAAACAACTGGAAAAAAAAAAAAAGTGGCACTAGTGATTGATAATACCTTGAAGTTCCTTAGTGAGACCCTGGCAACTCCAAATTATATCCAGATAACCGCATTGCTCATTGTCTTTATATGGGGCAGCTTGGACTGTACAAGCACTGTTTATTTTAATTTAAATAGGAGTTGCCTTGATCTCACTACCGAATTGAAAAGACCATTAGCAGTGCTGCTTGCACTATCGAAGCACAAAGTATTTTAGTATAAATAGCAGCTCCCTTGATCTCTCTGCTGAAAACAACATTGCTTCCCTCACTGATGAATTAACGATAGAGTAGAAAAAAAAATAAATAAAAGCATTTCCCACATGGGCTATCAGTCTTCATCACACACACGTTTTGGATTCATGTATCTAAAGTCAAACTGAAACTGTTCTATTGCTGGTGCTATATCTTGCTTCACAACAGATTCGTTACTAGTCATGAATGTAACTCTGTCCTCCCTAAAACTGTCAAAACATTGATTTGTCAAGTTACAAGGAACAAATATTTTTTAAAGTGTTTTCACACCACACATAAGAATTCTTTGAATACGCTTTAAATAAGTGGCCTATGATAGAGGAATAAGTCCATTGCCATCTAAAATCCCAACTCCTGAAGCTGATTTCTAGTGTTATCCTAAGGAAAATGGACCAGAACATCATGATATGGAAGGAGTCCTAGGCGATGATAATGTAGTGAATGAACTTCTTGTGTCAGGTGAGCCTCATTCTGAGTAAGAGGCTCAGAAGAGGTTTGTCTCCCTTTATTTTCTGGTCTTTGTTACCAGTCAGGTTGAGGGGGCACCTGCAAGCTCAAGAACTGGGAGGATGACTCACCTTCTGGAAGTTGGCAGTGTTTCTCTTGGCAATCAAGGCCTCCTCAATGATTGTTTTAAAATTTTGATTGTATTAGACTTTGTGCTGAACTTCTGAATGCTAGATGTTAGCTGGCCTGGCTTCTAATTAATCCCTCTCTGTTATCTCAGTGTCTTCTTAAACGTTCACTCCTAAATACTCAAAGCCACCATTTAAGTACGTGGAGTTGGTTTACATGCTTAAGGCTCAATCAGTAACTCGAAGGCTATTTCCACCCTCTTGGTGAAAAGTCTCTCATTTGAACACAGTTCCCTGTAATTTATCATAGTATAAAACTCTTCTCTGGTCTTGGGTGCAAAATTTGATTTCTCCAAAAAGGTGACAGAAAAGGCTGTATGTACACAATCGACTTGAATTGGAACTCATGAGCATCCTGAGGATACTGATACCCCCAATTTGCTCACCTCTAGATTTGTATTACCTCTGTTTGTGAGAACAAATACTTAAAATCTGCCATATAAGAACTTCTTTGATCTCAGAATGATTTCTAATAAAATGAGATGTGAGATATAGAGAGTTGGCCAGAGGGAATAAATTCTAGTAAATTATTCGATATTTTCAGACATCTGTGTTTATTATCTGCAGCACTGACAACAGGATAAAACTGAATACTCAACAAGCATGTAGTTTTTTATTATATGATGACTATTTAATTTTATTATGTTTTCCTGGCTTCTGCAATCTTGTGCCTCACAAAAGCTCTTCTGCTGAATTGAACTGTTATCTTATGTTCAGTGTTTTAAGTGGCCCTAAGTAATGTTTCCCTTGACAATCCATTTTCAAACTTAAAAGGTATGAAAGAATTCATTTTCGATGCCTCTCAAAAGCCCAGTGCACATGTAGAAAGGTTCCAGGGCTGCGTTCCCCAAAAGACATTAATTATCAGCTCCCTGAAAGCACAACAAACATCATCACACATCTGATGCTAAGTTACAGCAGAGATTTAGAAATGTCTGTGTCTACGTAAAACAGCATTGCAAATCAGTCCTAAGACGTCCAAATGTCATGTTTATTCCAAAGGCACTCCCCTAATTTCTGCTTTTCAACCTAGCTGAGCTAAATGAGTTACTAACGGGTTTTTTGTAGTGGAGTTTCGAAATGTATCAAACGTAGTTTCGCTCTCCTAGAGACTTTCTGGAAGGAAGTCGCATGGCCAAGGTGGCAGAGTTGGCACACATGCAAACACTTTTGCTGCACAGACATGGGGAGGATGGTGCTACTTTGGCAGCAGTGCTGGCAATTTGATGTATGCTGTTTTCAAGCACAAGATCACTGAATGAGTTCGTAGTATATAGACAGAGCAAGGCAAAGTGCAAACATACCATTTACCAAAGCTATTCAATTAAGGAAAAGTCCCTACAAAGAAAACGGTTTTATAGCATGTCATGAAAAAATACCTGCCTTTTACTTTAAAAAGAAAAAAGACTGTTTAAGGGGGATGATTGTAGAGTGTGTACCACTTCTAACGGATTTGCTGTGCAGAAGTACATAAGTGTGAGTGATGTAGAGGTACTTGTTTATTATAGAGCACATTTCAATGCAGTAATCATAAATATTGCTAAGGTTGTGCTCCGTTGAAATATGACCTACATACTCTTGATTGTTTGTGTTACGTGATTTGTCTGACACCCATTACATTCTGGGTAATGGCAGCCATTTGTTGCTGTGCACAGCAGGCTCTTTTGACAAAAGAAAATAGGCAGCAATAAAAAAGCTATAGTCTGAATTACATTCTGCACAGCGCTGCACTGCTGAGAGTTTGTGCAAGTGTGTTAACAATGCTCTGAACTGCCTCTTGTCAGCCTTCAGCCCGTAATGGCCATCTGTCCTTCCATAAATCTGTCAAAACCTGCTAAGTTCAAGAGAGAGTACAGAATATACCTTGTACTGTCAACGCTAAAATGTACACATTGGGAGAGAAGTTGGTGCGTGTGAAATAATCTGATGGTTATAGGATATTGTAATGCCGTTGATGTGGGATCATGGCCCTTGGTGAAGATTACCAGGGGTTAGAGTGAAGAGGAACAAGTGTGCAGCCAACTGGTTTTCTCAGAATTCACAGTTTGGAGATTGGTCATGGGACACATTGGAGATGAACTCCATAGAGGTGACATGAATTCAAAACTTTGCTCCCTCCTCCATCCCCCAGTGTAGGTTTGTTCAAAAGTTAAATGAACATTTTCCAACTTTTATCTGTTTCTACTTGCCTGTGCACTTCCTCCTTCTGCTGAAAACCAGGAAAAAAGCCAGAATGCCACGAGGAAGCCCTTTGTTAGGCTGTCCCCAGCCCAGTTCTGCCAGCAAGAGAAGTGCCAGTAAATTTAGCTCGGTCTGTACTTTTGTGAGGGGTTTTTTTGATAGGGTTTGGAGGTTTTTTTCCCCTTTCTCTGAAGATTGTTGGACTCCTCATCAGGTTTCTGGAAATTGTTGTACTCCGTGTTTTGCTTGCTTCCTGCCGGGACAAGCTTTAAAGAAGTGGTTTGAAACAATATTTTATTTTGAATATTGGATTATCTCTGCAGTTTCTTTGCATGAAATTCTTAAATATGCATGTTCTTTGTGGAGTGATTGTATTTTTGTTTCATTCTTTCTTTAAAAGTACATCCAAAAAACCAGTAACTAACCCCAGAGCTTCTCATGATCTATATAGTTTCATAAGTAAAAATGTCAGTTCTAAGTTTTTTATAAAGTTGCTTTCTGCAGTATTTATTCAATCTGAGCCTGAAGTTTTAACCTGGAAATTACTACTGCAGAATTTTGAAGAGGACTGTTCTCTTCATTTTACCAAAAATTCATTTGGTAGTCAAAAATACTTGTCAGTCTGGAGGTGGATAAGGTGTGAAACACAAATGGCTGTCTCAAGTGAATTTTTGGGAAGAAAGAAAAAAAATTGAGGACTCAGAGGAAATAGTTTAATGGTGATGACTTTGCACAAAATTTTTTTACTATTAACTTCAAATTTGAGGTAACTAGAGTTTTAGGTGTCATAATCGTTTCCTCAGTTTCCTTGACTTCTGTGGCATTAGGCAAAGTCTTCACATAGCCTTGGGTAGCTCGTAAACATTTTTTCCAAACATTCAGACAAAATCAAGCATCTCTCTCGCATCAAGTATTCATGCCTTAGTACTCTTATCTTCTTATTTTCTGGAAGAAATTCATTGCAGCTAATGCAGTGGGGCTCCCAGTCTCCATTTACGCTCCTTTGGGAGCACTATGCATTGATGGACGCTCTTCCTTCTTTACAGCAAAACACTATAAAACATGTTCCATTTGCATTGATCTGCTGAGCTCTGTTGCATGTTTAAAAATCCAAAACAAAGCTCCATAGTCATGTTTGAAACACACATTTCCTGTAACTGTGTCTGCCCTCTCTTTTCATTCTTGCTAAGGAAGTAATGGAAAGCTCATTGCTTGGGCTATTGCTTGAGCCTCTGGAATGTTAAGGATGGTCTGGATTATCTAGAACTCCCTAATCTCCATCTAATTTGTGAAATTTTAAGCATAAATTACTGAATTACATTAGTGTCAGTTGGACAGAAGCAAATTTTTCAAACGTAATATAATACCCGAAGAGAAATTATTTCCTAAACAGTGCCTGCTGTTTGCTGTTACTCTACCCTGGTGTCCGGGGCTATCCTGAAAAGTCTGTAATCCTGTAAAGTCTGAAGAAATTCTGTGATTTCTACAGCATATATTGGAAGTTCTCTTCTCTCCTTATAAAAATAACTGGAATGTACTGCTTCAGTTCCCAGACTTTACTGGAATGGACTGTAAAACTTCCTGCAATTTTGTCTTACCACAGTGATATAATCTATTTGTTATATAAACAATTCTGGTAGTTAGCAGTATCTTTAGTCTTTGAATACTTACCTGTTTCATTTGAACTCTATACTCCATGACTCTCACTTATATTTAGTTCTAAATGCAGTGGTTCATTACAGTTGCGGTTGTACTATTGTTCATTTGGGTTTAAGTTGCAAAACCGTGTTTCAGGTAAAATGTACCAGTTATGCTTACAAGAATGTATTATACATACATTAGCAATGGTTTTCTGTGTTAGCTGTGGAGACAAAGAGTAATTGCTGTTGAGTTGTAGGGTGGCTGTATTTCCTTCCATTCAAGTTCTCCGTTCTTTGGTAGTTCTCATTTATTTCTCTTGGGCTTGCTTTTATCCAGGTTCTTGTCTACTAAGTTCTTTATGTTTTTGATGGTGCCAGTCTTTTGACTTTTCATTTTTACATCGAAATCTGTTTTATATTTAACAAAAACATCCTTTGGTTTTTATCTCTTAATCTTTTCTATCAAAATCTACAGAGAGAGGGGCGGATGTCATGGAGGGAGGGCAGGGGCAGAAATGATGCTGAAAATTAATGGCAGTGCATTAGTATTGTTCCTATTGTTATTACCAGACCTTTGGTGTCTCACACCCTAAATACTTTTATTTCCAGTATTAGTGGTGTTAAAGTGACACAGAATGGGTCTTGCTCTGTATCTATTTTAAGAAGCACATGAGCCACCTTTATAAACATTGTATGTGTGCTTAAAAACATTCTATTCCTGCTTTTAATTCCCGTAGGCCTAACTCCACCTACGACCCCTCCTCATAAAGCCAACCAAGATAATCCTTTTAGGACTTCACCTAAGCCGAAGTCATCATGCAAGACTGTTGTACCACCTTCAAAAAAGCCCCGCTATAGTGAGTCTTCCGGTTCTCAAGGAAATAACCCAATCAAGAAGGGTGCAGAACAGTCTGAGCTGTATGCACAGCTTAGCAAGACTACAGTACTGTCCAGTGGACATGAGGAGAGAAAGACAAAACGGCCCAGTTTGCGGCTGTTTGGTGACCATGACTACTGTCAATCTGTGAATTCAAAATCAGAAATACACATTAAAATATCCCAGGAACTTCAGGACTCAAGACAACTGGAATTTAAGGATTCTTCACCTGGGTGGCAGTGTCAGATTTGTTCTTCTTTAGAACAAGACCAGTATTTCAAGAAAGAGACTTTACAGACAAATAAGCAGGGATCCCATGGTAATAACAGAAAACAGCTCCAAGACCAGGAAATTCGGGCTGAACTGAATAAGCATTTTGGTCACCCCAGCCAAGCTGTTTTTGATGAAGAAGCAGATAAGACCAGAGAACTAAGGGACAGTGATTACAGTAACGAACAATTCTCCAAACTACCTATGTTTATAAATTCAGGACTAGCAATGGATGGTCTGTTTGATGACAGTGAAGATGAAAGTGATAAACTATGCTACCCTTGGGATGGGACACAAGCCTATTCATTATTTGATGTATCACCTTCTTGCTCTTCTTTTAACTCTCCATGCAGAGATTCAGTGTCTCCACCCAAATCCTTATTTTCTCAAAGATCCCAAAGGACACGGTCTAGATCAAGGTCCTTTCCTCAACGCAGGTCTTGTTCCCGTTCTCCATATTCCCGATCGAGATCAAGGTCGCCCTGTAGTAGATCCTCTTCAAGGTATGGTATAGCAAATTCATGTATGATCATTGTAGTTAATAAGAACAGCAAAAACGAAAAGGAACTAAAAGGAAGGAAAGGAAAAAAGCAAGAAATAACTTACTGCAGTGCAACTCGTTCTGTTGCTTCTGTGCTGATTAACTCTAAAGGTTACGAGTTTGCTACAGAAACACTTGTTGACAATATCCTTTAATTTGCCAAGTTTACGCTTTCTGAGTGGAGCCAGCCAGGTCAGAGGCAGAGCAATTGATGAGAGATGTACGCAACTAACCTTTCCCATTATCTGTGAGCTGCCTGGTGCCAATCTAGCTGCAGCCTCTATCAGATGAAGTTGGCAGTGGCTGACTGACTGCTCTGTGTTAGCTTCAATAAGGAACATTACAGAAAGGCTGAGGGGAGGAAATCACTTGAGGCCCCTAAGTTGACTAGGGGATCGTAAACTGTCACTGGAAAATCCCACTGGTAGCTTAGAAGAAATTGTAAGTTCAGGGAAGAGGTAGAAAATAGTGTCAATAGACTCAAATGGAATGACAGAGGTGAATGTGTTTCTTCCTGCAGATCTTGTTGCTATTATGAGTCCAGCCACTGTAGACACCAAGCATGCCGAAGTTCTCCCTTACGTGCAAGATCGCGGTCCAGATCACCATACAGTCGCAGACCCAGGTAGTGCCTTTGGCCTGCATTTGTTTTACTTTGCAGCTGGTTCTCAAAAGATAATCAGAGAACTTTTAAGGCTGGAAAAGACTTCCGAGATTATTGAGTCCAGCCTTTGACTGAAGACCAGTATGTCAGCTAAATCATACCACGGAGTGCCACATCCAGTCATTTCTTGAACACTTCAAGAATGGTGTCTCCAGCACTTTCCTGGGCAGCCCATTCTAATGTCTAACCACCCTTGCAGTGGAGAAATTCTTCCTTGTGTCCAACTTGAGCCTCTCTTGGTGCATCTTGAGGCCATTTCCTCTTGTCCTGTTGCTAATTACCTAGGATAATGAAGCCTTCCAAAAATTGTATTTCTAATTTTAGATTCACAAATGCAGATACTTGATTTAATGACTAAGTTATGTTTCCTAGATATGACAGCTATGAGGAATATCAGCATGAAAAGCTGAAGAGGGAAGAATACCGCAAAGAGTATGAAAAACGGGAATCTGAAAGGGCCAAACAAAGGGAGAGACAGAGGCAGAAAGCAATTGTAAGCACTGTGAAGTTAACTTTCATATTGAAATAGATTTGTTTCTTTTCACAGATTCTAGTGCTAAAATTCAGTTTATTTGCTTTCTCTTTATAAAAATACAAAAATTTGATTATGTGTATTTCTTAGTATTTCTAGTTTAAGCAAATATGTGTTTTCATAACAATTTCTGTTTTGATGTCACAGTACTAATGTTTTTAGGTTCTGTAAATTGCAGCTTGCTAGAAAAAGGGTTAATCCCAGACAACACACAAGTAGAATTGAACTAGTCTATGTCTTACACAGATCTGCCAGTCACCTGCCTTTTATACTATGTATCACCTACCAGACATAGCAAGGAGTCAGCCTACATACCAATTGCTGAACTCTCCTAGTGGCTGTAACTGTCTATACAGAGAAAGCAGACAACAGAACCCAAAACTGGGATCAGTAAAGTCAGCCGTGACTTTAACTGTGATTTTTTTCACCATATATGAGTCAATTCAATTTTGAGTTATTTTTAGCAAAATAAATAGCCTGAAGACACGATGCAATTTAAAGATGTCATTTAACACTGAATACTGAATATGTACTATTTAATTATTTTGTTCATCAGTGTTCTCTATGAAACAACTGAAATATATGAAACAACTGGAATACCTGAGGTGAAGAAAATACCTGTGGGGGGATAAGCAACTCTCTTGACTGTTCTAGCACTAGGACAGAAGAATGGCTATTAAATGAGCAGGATGCTTTTCCCCCTTTTAGTTCCCCATTGGCAACAGCATTTTGATAAATTAAACTGGGAGCTGCTGTGAATCTAGACTCCTCTTGTAGTTGCTAAGGGTTGGTTACAGTTTGGTTTTCTGTGTCCTGCTCTTTCCATTTAGTTGTACCTACACTGCTGTTCTGACTGTTGCATGAACTGGTGCAGACTGGGACACTTCTTTGTTTCCAGATTTTCCCTTAGTGCTCTGTGCAGAGGTCACCAAAATGAATAGGTCTTTTTGCCAGTGCCATTCGTGGGCTTTGTAGCAAAAGGTGATTTGTCACACACTCCCCAGCATTTTTTCTGCAGAACTGGGAGTGTGTAGAGACTAACAGAGAGTGGCATAGTCTACAGCAATGAGAAGTTCTGGGAGGGAACACACACCTTTATGACCTGATTTTTGTCTCTGCTACTGTTGTTCTTAGTGAGCTTCAGCAAATCATTTCACTCTGCTTCAGGTACCCTATCTACAGAGTGTGGGTGATAGGTGTATTTTGTGAAGCACAAGATTTAGAGCTGTAACACACTCTGCTGTGCTGCTCTGAAACTCAGTGAAGGCAATGGAATAATTTTGCTTGGCTTCAGACAGGGCCATATTTAAGTCAATTGTTG
This sequence comes from Cephalopterus ornatus, assembly GCA_013396775.1. Taxonomy (NCBI): domain Eukaryota; kingdom Metazoa; phylum Chordata; class Aves; order Passeriformes; family Cotingidae; genus Cephalopterus; species Cephalopterus ornatus. The sequence continues at coordinate 22,118 of VZRE01000507.1, forward strand.
CAGTTAGTTTTAAAATATCTGGCTTCCATCTGCTTAGAGGTGAACACTACCTTCCAGCAATCATAACTTACAATGGCTGTGCTCTCTTACATCTAGCACAAATTAGAGATTCAAGTAGACCTCTGTCATGGGTGTATCTTGCTACTTCTCAATTACTGTACTTTACCTATATAAATAAACATGAATCCTGCTGAGGAGGTAGAAAATTTGATTTAGTTTAAAACAAAAAAATATTTGGCAAGTAGCTAATCAAGAGAAAAGGAAAGAAAAGAAACTTAAAAAACTCCAGATATGCTGCATCATAGCTTCCTGCATTAAAAATTTTAGACATTTCAAAACCAAGATTGAATTTATTTTCTTTCCATAGTGAGCATTTTCATGATAATTAACTTAATTAATGGAACTATTTATTAATAAACATAAATAAATCAAAACAAAATAAATATCAATAAACAGAACATGGCAAAACTCTAAAATCCAGTCATCTGTGTAGGAGCTGCAGGAAATGTAGATTAAATCCTATTAACTCCTTTTTCCAAAGTCTACCAGCACTTTTACTTTAAAAATCTCTATTGAATCGTGCTAGTTTATACCCTGTGCAAATAAGTAGGGATTAGGGGACAGCAAAGAAAGGGGAGCCCTGATCACATGAAGTCAGTGATAAAATTTCTATTATTTCTAGCATTCTCTGCTCCTTTTCTTAGCCCTTCTGGTTTATGGGTCTCTTTTGTATTACTCTTTTCTTTCTTGAGGGACTCAACTCATTTATCCTTCAGTCACAAGAATCTCCTTTTTCTTCTTTCTACAGTCCCATACATTTAGATTTCTTTTCTTTCTGTATTAGGGAGTTTTTTATTTTGTTCTTCACTGATTCTCTTGCTGCCAGAACTGATGTATTGCCACATACCTCCAGATACTGTTAAAAAAGTGCCCCAAAGATTGGCTAGTACTAATGCCTCAGTTGGACTGGTGACTTTTCTTCATGAGAAGCACTGTGCAGTGATCTCAGAAGTCAGTTGTTGAAATGATGCACAGTAGAAAGGGAACGGAAGTTGTGACTGAGCTACGAGTATCCTTGAATCAGTATCTAAAATTAGTCTCCATGTGACAACAGGCATGGAAACCTAGGAAAAAGAAATGAGAAAAAAATCACTATTTTAATCTGTCAAAATCATGTGAGAAGCAATGCGCTCTGATTGTGCAGGCAAATGTGCATATATGTTGACAGAATGCTGAGAAGACTTGTTTTAGAAGCCTGTGCTCATGCTATGTGGCATGGGCATGTTTAAAATGAATGCCCCTTCAGTCTTGCACACACCACCTTCACTGCAGTAGCTTCAGATCAGCTAGAAGCCTGGGCTAGCATTTTCCTGTGTGGATTCCTGAATTCCTGTCTTGACTTTCAGCTATATACAGGTGATTTGATTTCAAAAGATACTGTGATATTCTTCTCGTCTTCCTTTTCTTCTTTCCTCCTGTCCAGTTCCTGGAGATTCGGTTCCTTCTTTGTAGATTGAGGTCTTAATTTTGAGCAGTTATGCTTGCAAAATATGGGCTGAGTCCACATGATATTTTCCATTTAGAGAGTAAGAAAAATATTTTTTTCATTAATTAATTAATTCATTCATTTATGAGTTTATACTTTTGATTGTGATTCCTTTGCTAACCAAGCAAATGTTAGAATAGTTTAGTTTGATCTTGACTTGATTTATTTCACACGGTCCCCATTTTGTTTTATAATGGGTCCTCACTGAACATGAGGATGGTCTGCCACCAAGACTTGCTTAACTGTGTAATGATAACCAGACACATTCACCATGAAACTTGAGGAGCACTGGCAGGACAGGACAATCTACTTAATGCTTTGTAGAAACTTGGATCCAACCCCCAACCAAGGCAGATTACAGTCACTTACCAAAGTGATCTGATGACCCATTTTTAATTCCAATACACTCCAGGAAATTGCTGAGCTGTGGGGGCTTATACTCCAGCAGCTCATTAGACCACACGGCAAATACTTTTCAAAGCATGGCATCAGGAATAGTTATCACATTCCAATTCTGGAGTCACCAGTTCATGATTCCTCATTGACATTGTGCACCAGGGCAGGGAGGTTAAACTGTTTGGTGAGCAGCTTGGTGTTGTGGATCTCTGCTACTACTCTGGCCACGATACTGACTTAGAGTCACATTCTCCATGCAGCTTATTTAATGCATGCACAGGCTGCTGCCAAGAGGTATACCAAAATCAAGTTTCATACTCAAGTAGAAAATTACTATTAACATTACTACTTCTCATTTCTAAATGCTGGCAGCCCCAGTAAGACAAGTATCAAGAGTCCCAGTCCCAGAGAGCTTACAGACATAAGAAGATAAATGCACTGTGAGACCACTGCAGTGGAAAGAAACACATGGTTTCGAAGAAAATAAATTGCTCTGAAACAGGAAGGCAGGAGAAAGGTGGTTTCATAAGTGAGTGCTTGCCTTTTCTGAAGTCTAAAACCTATAATGGAGTGCATTTCCACTAATGAAAGGTTCAATGTACATCGTATATTTAGGTTGGATTTTTTTGCTTTTGCTTGTCTTGATGGCCTTGGTCCTAGGTACTCTAATTTTGCTATATGACTTTATGAATAAGTATCAAATGGATTACCTAAACCTTGAGGTTTACTGGTCCATCTTTTTTTTTCTAGCAGTCACAGTGGAGTGTGGCTGAACTGTTCAGCCCTCAGGTAGACCCACAGCAGCACTTGGTAATCTTTCTTTTTGTTCTCTTTTTGTTCCAGTTTTTTTGATTTATACTTTTGCCATTCATACTTATCCAAAGGTCATACTTATTCTTTACTGAATCTGAAGGAAATTTTTCTTACTATTATTAGTAAATCAGAATCTTAAGCTAAAATGGCTTTTTTCCATCCATAGCATTTCTATTTTTAAAACTCTGTCCAGCCATTCTCATTGCGTTTTTAGAATAGTATTTGGCCCTCAGCTCTAGGGATAAAAGTCTTTGTGGCTTTCTACTGGAAGAGAAGTCACATGTCATGGAAGGCAACATAGGCATGGGGCTTGCACCCAGCCAGCCACCTCTGTTGCAGCAAGAAGCAGAGCCGCTGACAAGCCCGTAGCAGAACCTAGCTTTAAAACCCTCCTGGATTTCTTCTCTCTGCTTCACAGAAAGCATTACCTGGATCCTGGAGAATTAGGTATGCACCACAGATGTGCAGACAAAAAGTGGTAGTGAAAATGGGAACAGCAGCACTATGCAGTGTTACCTCTGGAGTGACTGCCTTCAGTTCCCATGGGCTATGCTTATCAGCACCACAGGCAGGCAAAGCAAACCGGTGGGGGAAAAAGCCAAAAAAGTGAGTGAAAACTAATACATCTAATGGCCTGTGGTTAGTTCCTTATGAAATAAAGACTGAAGAATAAGGAAAGGTAAAGAAAATAAAGGTTTGGAGGAAGCCTTTGCAAGACAAAAAAGATCCTTAGCATTGCTGAATGTTTTGGAGGATGAGTGGTCCCTTTATTAACCCTTAGATGTGTAAGAGATATCCTGGTCCTGTTTTCTCAAGTTTTGGTATTCTAATGCTTTAGTATTTTCATTTGAGACTTAAAATACTGCTTTTCAGTCTGAGATTTTTCTGCCACTCTTCCTATTTAAATGTTTTTACTGCAAAGAAAGAAGAGCAAGATTATGCGGAAGGAACTGTAGATAAACCAGAAGAAGACAGACATGTTGGGCCTGAAGGAGTTGACTGGACTATTCTTTCTTTTTTTTTCTCATCAAAGCAATGAACTACGCTTAAATTTTGTGATGCAAAATAAATCATCTGCACTTCTGGGAGGGAAATATGAATAGTATCTTCTGAAGTTTCCTACAGGTTCCCTCTGCCCATATTAAGTTGTAAGCAAAGGCTTTTCTTCATGGTTCTCTAGGTTTCCAATTCATCTATCATCTCTAACGAGTGCTGTTTACTTAATATGCACATATAGGGTTATGCATGTAACTTACTATCAAATAAAGGTTTTTAGCATTTAACCATATGTTGTAATCTTGTCAGGCTTCTATAGCTCTTATTATTAATGGGAATAAAAGACAGGCATCTCTGTGAATTCGTATACATTCTTCATAGCTGCTTTAAATAAACCAAAGTTAACCAAGACAAATACAGTGCTGTATGGATCCTGTGTTCTCTGGTATCTTATTCCATCATGGCACTCTGCTTGAAAAACACTTGAACACATCTTGTCATGTGTGCACACTGGAGGACATATGGTGCATTTCGGCTTTAAATTTGAATTTCCTTAATTTTGCAGGTTTAACTTATTCCCTTAATGGTAGTTATGGTAGTTTTAACAGGCGCCTTTTTTTTTTTTTTTTTTTTTTNTTTTTTTTTTTTTTTTTTAGTTTTGGTTTATTACAGTTGTCTTAAAGGGATATTAGAGATATAAAGGTTCTTAGAGGGATAGAAGAAGGAAAACTTGCACAGGCGCACACACAGACTTATGGAAGAGTGTGCAATAAGATATTTCCATCACACTGTAATAAAACAATCTCCATGTCAGTGAGTGAAACATTATGTTTTTTCATTCGAGATGTATTATCTCAGCTAAAGTATATTAGACAGTCTGCTGTGTTATGTTCTGCTCCATCTGGTCAGTCATTTAGGTTCAATAGCAAGTATCAAAGGAATTGTTTCTTATCAAGTGTTTCAGTGCGGTTAAATCCTTGATTTGGTAAAACAGTCTCAAAAAGTAATTACTGTGCATATGCAGATTTTACTGTTTTTGAAGTTTATGGCACCCAACCATAGTGAAAGTAAGGAGAATTAGAATGGGGAAAATGGAAAAAATGCAGATTTCCCTTGCTTGCGCTCTGCAGTCCCTGGTTTACAGAAGCCCTACCCAAACTCTTCTATCGGGACGTCAGGCCTCTGGACTGGGACACAGTAGAGACAGAAGTAAAAAGCAGCAGCTGTCTGTAAAGTACCCTTGTGCCCTAAATGTACGGCCTCCCATGTGCACACTTGCTTCTTTTAGCCATTCTAGCTTCTCCAAACTGCATTGATACAGCAGAAAACAAGGGCAGCTTTTGGACCCTGCACTTGAGAAGGCGTAACATTTAAAAATTAAAGTGTCTGTCCCAGCAGGCTTACAGAAGATTACGAAGGCACTCACCTTTGTTCCTTACATAATCAAAAGAGGCAGTAGTTTCAAGCATCTAAATGAGATCCTTACTTGATTCCACTGATTAGGGAGAGCATATGCCTACTTCGATAGAAAAACCAAGGACTCTGCTGGGCTGACCATGGAGCTGTAAAGGACCCAGGTGATTCTTGTGCCATTCCATAGTGGGCAGGGCTTTTGGGTAGGAATGTTTGGTTCTTGGATCTCTGTTTTCTGCAGCTTTAAACTTCCATTTCTCAGGAGCTTAGATTAACTGGATCTGAGCCCCTGAGATTTGTGAGGCCAGGAAAAGAGTCGACGAAAATAGTTGACTGAGTGTGCTAGTGAGACAGAGTTACTGTTGGGAGACAGATATATTAGTGTTAGCTTCCTGCTGCAGGAATTGTTTATTTATTTTGTATTAAACAGTTCCTGAGAGCCAAGTGCTCTCCTGGGAGCAGGGAGCTAAGATTTTTGGCACCCGTAACTAAGAGTTCTAATGGTCCCTTTATCTCAAATGAGTACTCAAACAAGTAAAGAGGAGGCATCATGACAATTTTCGTTTTTACATGTGTTTTGGTCTGATCTCAATCCTATTGTCCATGGTCCAAGAATAACTAGTGCTTTATGCCTCTGTGGGGACTCATGGGAAAGATATATTTTGTGCTATATCTGAGTTGTAACACTGTAAACTACCTGTCTCTTCAGGCTAGAATGTTTCTGAGCAGGAATGCAAGTCTATATTTAGGTCCCTAGAGCCTTTTGCATTGCACAGTTGAGGTGCCATTAGCCTTTAGGCACCTCCAGGTTACGATAGTCATGAATTCTCAGCAGTCAGTATAGCTCCTTCAGCATTCGGCACCTAAATTCTGCACAAGTCTCAGGTGCCAAAGCTGATGGTTTAAACTGACATTGCTCCACTGACAGATTTACACCAGCTGAGACTGTGGTGGTAGTTGGATTTATGGGACTAATGTGCGGGTGTGTAAGGGATGAGCAGTAGGGCTAGTAGCGCCAGGGTTCCTCAGGCCAGAGGCAATCGGAGGCAGGAAGGCTGAGCACCCAAGCCAGGTATAGCTGGTGCTTCTTTGCCCTGATTACCTTTAGGTCAGTGTTTTTAAGATCTCATTTTACCTTTTGCTTTTCTTTCAGCTCACTAAATGATTCTGCCCTCAGCAAAGTGTTCATCCTAAAATTCATTAAGTGACTCTTACAGGGTTTCCTAGTCCTTCCCTAATTCTGCTGAGCATTTTCACTAAAGGAGAAAGGATAGGACTGTGACTCCGTTGTTTTAAACGGTCTGATGCTTTGTTCCAAGTGTTGAAAGAACATGCAAATGACAACCTGGCCTGTGAAAATCAGGGACTTCAGTCAGGTGTGGTTTTTTCTGAATAAACCAACAGGCAATGGTGACTGCAAGATGTATTTTACTGTCTTGCCTTCCCCTCAGAAATATTTATTTTAATAAAAGTCGTCTTTTGGACCCAATCCTGGGTTTGGCTGGGATAGAGTTAGTTTTCTTCTTAGTAGCTGGTACAGGACTGTGTTTTGGATTCGTGTGAGCATAATGTTGATAACACATTGATGTTTTAATTGCTGCTAAATAGTGCTTACTCTAAATCAAGGACTTTCCAGTTTTCCATGCTTTGCCAGTGAGCAGGTGCACAGGAAGTGGGGAGGGAGCGTGGCCAGGACAGCCGACCTGAACTGGCCAAAGGGATATTCCATACCATATGGCATCATTCCCAGTATATAAACCACGGAGAGTTGGCCAGGAGAGGCAGATCACTGCTCAAGGATGGGCTGGATATTTGTCAGTGGGGGGTGAGCAGCTGTAGCGTGCAGCACTTTCTTCTCTTGGGTTTTATTCCTCCTTCTCTCTCCTTTTCACTACTTTTATTATATTTTTCTTTGTTTCAATTATTAAGCTGACTTTATCTCAACACACAAGTTTTACATTTTTCTGGTTCTCCTCCCCATCCCACCAGAGAGTGGGGAATGAGCTAGGGTCTGTGTAGTACTTAGTTATTGGCTGAGGTTAAAACATGACAACCCTTGAAAGTTTCCCTCTGTTTTAAGGTATAGATTATGGTGGAACAGGATTGCAGGATGAATCATCTATTGAGCCACCTGGGTTTATAATGTTATGTTTGCAATACATTTTGTTATGTCCATAGCACTTTTATGCAATTATTGTGTTACTTTATGCTACTCTGCAACTAAGATGGGTTTTGCTCCATATTGTGTAGATCGCAAGAGAAAGGGAGCTCCTAGTTTGGAAGTTTGCAGTCCTGGAGGGGAAGTGGTGGAAGGGTGAAAGGCAAGAAGGTGCAGCAGGATACAAAGGGAGCCAACTGTCAGTGTACAGAGAACAGTAAGAGCAAGCAGTGAACCCTTCCAGGAGCACACCACCTAACAAATGTAGTATCATGTAAATACCTTAGGTGCTTTCCAGCAGAAAACTATTTCACTTACTTGAAAGATGCAGTAGGTCTTCCACAAGAGACTATTTCTATAATTATTCATCCTCTGCACATCTGTGTATGTGTTTGCATGCATATATGTCTAGGTTCATCACTATTACATATTTGTTAAAAATATGCCTTCCCTGTTGCTCTTCATCAACAGGAAGAACGTCGTGTGATTTATCTGGGTAAAATCAGACCTGACACAACCCGAACAGAACTGAGGGACCGTTTTGAAGTTTTTGGTGAAATTGAGGAGTGCACAGTAAATTTGCAGGATGATGGGTAGGAACTTTTGAGATTACTCCTTGTTTGGGACCTGCCATATGTAAAAAATTATGGCAGTAAGATTATTGGTATGGGAGTTACCAATATAAGTGCTGTGACAGATGACATGCTGAGTTCAAAACCTTATTTATTTTCTTTCATCCTTATTTATTAATCTTGCTAGTTGAGATTTCCTGTCCCAGAAATAAGTATTTAGCTGTATGACAGGACAATCATGCTGATAAATGGATGCAGTACTTCTGGCATTTCCACTGCTGGGTCTCCTGCAAGTTCGCTTTCAGGAAGGGGTTACACTAATGTGCGTTAACTCTTTTCAGCTTTTGTTCACAACTGTATTTTTCAATTTCAGAGACAGCTATGGTTTCATCACCTACCGCTATACTTGTGACGCCTTCGCTGCTCTTGAAAACGGATACACTTTGCGCAGGTCAAATGAACCTGACTTTGAGCTGTGCTTCTGTGGACGCAAGCAATTTTGCAAGTCTAACTATGCAGACCTAGGTAGGTATTGTGGTCTATGTGAACTAAAGTACAGAATTGGAATCTTGTAACTCATGAGAATTTAGGGTTTGCTACTTTCTTGTTTACTGCTTATATTATTTAAATGACGGTGGGGGGGGAAGGTGTTGAAGGAAGTGGTTTTCACTTTCTGTGAGAAGTTGGAAAGTTAACTAAACTGATCTGGCTTCTTTCAAATATTCCAGACTGTGAAAATTCTTTTAAAGCTCATATCCACCATTATAAAAATAAATGCTCAATATTCAATAATACATTTCTATGTTGAAATGATAGCACCACAGAAACCTCTCACATGCTTTACTATTTATTGCTGTAACTGCTTGGTTCCAATACCTCATTTATTTATATGATTGATAAACAGAGAAAAAAGTAGGTGCCTTACCACAAAAACTTCATTATGATTCTTACTTTGCCATGAGTTCTGTTGAGATGTGTAGAACTTGCCAAGGGCACTTCTTAAACACAATTCATAGATACTCAAGTTTGAAAGCAGGAAGGGTTTGTGACCAAATCTGACCCTTAGAGTGGTAAAAGCCACTGATCTCAACTGGTAATTCTAAAATTGTGCATAAACATCTATGTATGAAGGTGTCTCCTTGAAAGGACTTCCAGTAATGATATAAGAGGCTCCAGCCTGTGGAATGCTTAGCAAATCTCATAGTGTTCGTAGTCCCACTGAAGTGGGGCATTACGCATACCAGTCTCCAGACCCCACAGTGTGCTGTGGTAACTCCAGGCTCAAGTGTGCATACTGGCGGTGCTAACACCAGTCTGGGTGTTGTCTGTCTGGGCAAAAACATGTGGCTCTGTCCTATGCTCTGGGTCAGGGTGTGATGCTTCTCCCTTGCTAGGATTTCTGGAGATGTTCAAAGTCTTACAGCAGGAATACTGATGTTAAGTATATGCATAAAGAGACCATGCAGACTACCAAAACAGCCTCTGTAATGTTATAATATATGATAAACTCAACTCGTATTTAATTACTTTTTAAAATGTAAAGCATTCATTAAATGTTAAATCTTTCCTAATACCTGTATAAATAGACTAAAGGCATGGGATATACTCTTTTCTGAATAACATAGCAAGATACATTTTGCTGTTGAATTTATATTAATCAGATATTGTGGGTTTTTATGAATAAATGACCACAATCATTAAAATCTCTCATAACCCTGTAATGCAGTGCTAATGAAATCTTGTATGTGCTGCCCTTGGCTTTGTACAATGCAGGAAGTGAATACAGATACATTTTTTCTAACCAATTGATGTCTTTTCAAAATAAATTATAAAGATGATACGCATTGTTCACAATGAATATGCTATAATTCACTTCAGTGACTAAACAGATAATATAAAGCTAAGAAAAGGTAATTGAGTGCTGAAGAGATATAGTGTTGATGTTGAAAATATAAAAGGTAGCAAGGCATTTGTCGAAGTGTAGGCTGATAAAAACAGTAAAACCAGATTTAAGGCTTGCCTTGATTTGACTTATCTTCAGCAATGGAAGCCAAGGTCATCTCTGTATCTCAGAAAATCTGGGGTTTAAAATAAGTTGTCTGAAGGGAACCCTCTTGAACATTATTCATCACTGGGAGTATTCCCTGTCAGGTCTCTCCATAGTGAGTGGGATTCCCAAAGTATCTGTGAGCAGACTATTTTCACTTTGTCCTGCTGACAGCTTGAGCTTCTGTACTTCACACTGCATTCCCTGTGTTTTGCAGAGTATCTGATAGAGCAACATAAGGAAATGGCAGGATGAACTTTAAAATTCATGAGCTGGTACCAGGACAGAGAGAATTAATCAGCCTTGGGTTGGGTACAGAAGAAAGAAAACACTTGAAAACAGTAGTCAGAAGTTTAACACCTCTCCTCTGTGAAAAGCTATTGTCTTAACAGAACTTGTAATGAACATTTAATGCACAGTGTGTCTTATAGTGGTAGATGGGGAGTTCTGATTAATTCAACACAAGAAGCGGGAAGAAAAGGGCACTCTCATAAAGGAGCTGTGACACAGGAACTGGGGAGAGTCAGTGTTAAGCAGGGTTGAGTCCAAATAATTGCAGTCCTAGAGCTGTGTGGCCACGTACAGTCCCTCCTCTGTGCTAGGAGCATAGCACATAGGATGTCTGTGTCTGAGCAACTGGCAAAGCTGGAGCAGGTATTACAGATCACAGGAGCCAGTCTGTTGTTGCTGCTATGGCTTATCACGTGTGATGCAGAAGGCCCACCTGCTTGCACAGCCATGCAGAGGCCCTGCCCAGAATAGCTCTGAACAAGCAAACCCCCCAAAATGAGTGGAAGCAAAACCAGAGATTCAGGGAGGTGTACTGACTTGCACAAGACCCCAAGGCAGGGCAGGCAGGAGCAGCCATGTCCTCTGTGTGCTGCTCGCAGGCTGCCCTGGCTTTCCTCAGAACCGTCCCCCTATTACCTTTCTCAGGAGAATTAAGTCTTGGATATTGCATGTTGAGAAACAGCCATTGCAAGACAACAGTGGAGTTTTGGGTAAGGCATCTGTCAAGATCATTTGGACTACTTTGAGACCTATACATAGTAGTATGTTGTGCTCAGGTCCTTGAGGAAACTGTTTTGAGTTAACCTGTTCTAGATGTTCATGCAATTTATGGTTCTGCCCCAGTGCTGATGATGTGTACTGCTTTTGTTAAGTTCTGCTTCTTACCAGAAATCTCTGTTCATGCATAAAGCTTCTTTGATGATCATTTCTATGCTTTTATCATCCCATAACATTGTGGTTGTAAGTGGATTGTTTCTTCAGTGCCTGGAGTGTAGCGATGTACAGAGAAAATAAGTATTCGCTAGTGGTTCTTGCATATTATCTAAACTTGCATCCTTTGGGTTTCAGATTCAAACTCAGATGATTTTGATCCTGCTTCCACTAAAAGCAAGTATGACTCCATGGATTTTGATAGTTTACTTAAAGAGGCACAGCGGAGCCTGCGTAGGTAACATGCATGTCATCCGAAGAAAACAAGGGGATGGCGAATACCTCACGGACGTCACGTCCTTCAATAATGGACAACTAAAAAGTCGTACTTAGGAATTTCTCCTACTTTACACTCTCTGTTCAAAACCATGGTTTACATGAACACAGCTGCTCGACGAGAGGAGGGGCAGGACGACTGTCCAGTAAGCACACGCATGTCCATGGGTGTCAGCTTTGCTTTCGCGGGTGATCGGTGGCGGGGGAGCCGGGCGTTCCTTGAGAGTTCAGTGCAAATCACGAGACATGGCAGCAGTTCCACAGAGATACACGTACAACAATGAACTGCAAAACCTGTACATACTGCATTTTAACAAAAAAGAACAAAAACAAACAGAAAAAACCCCGATGTGAGAACTATGGCTGCTGATGTCTGGGAATCAGACACTGCTTTTTTGTTTTGTTTTTTTTAAAGAAGCTTCTTCTCACAACACAGTGATAATATGACAATCCAGAAGAAACCACAGGTCCCAGAAGCCTACAATCTGTTTTAGCTTTGTTTTAGATTGTTCTTTTTTTTGGTTGGGGTTTTCTTTGTGGTTTTTTGGGGGTTTTATTTTTTTTTTTAGTCCTTGCAGAAAAGAAAATGAAAGGCTCAAGCTTCCCTAACATTTTGAAGTTTCATCTTTTAATTCTGACACCCATGTAAATGTCTACAACATTGATCTTCCACAGCAAAATTTTCAAAGCCTTGTTAATGGTCAAATGTGCAGCTTGTTCAGCGATTTATTCTAATGAGCGGACGTGGTGTTACGTTATTAATGAGAGTTGGATATAACTATCTGGGTGTGTGCGCAGATAGTTTATTTGCTACATTCTCTAAAGTAGTTGAATATTTACAAATGTTAAATGGATTATTTTTATTTATGTACATACTGTACGACGATGTTCTTTTTTGTTACAGCTATGCACTGTAAATGCAGCCTTCTTTTCAAAAACTGCTGAATTTTTCTTAAGAATATTCAAATGTAATTATAGGAGGTGAAACAATTATTGTACACTAACATATGTAGAAAGCTGAACTTATGCTTATATATATTTGATTGTAAAGACAAAAACGTGTGGGTGAGAGTGTGAGTGTGTATATGTGTGTGCGTGTGTATCTGAGTGCAAAAATCGATTACACACATTCATCCCTTCTTTGGTGAGCTTATATAAGAATTTCGTCAAGAATTGTCCTAGCCCAAAAGCCCTTCTGCAGTAGTTTTCCACATTTTTCTCATTGCTTGATTTTCTTTTGCAGTTTTATACACTGAATTTGTTAGGGGAATGAAATTTTCTCATCTAAATTTTTCTAGGAGATACCATAATTTTATGTAAAGTCTCTCAAATGGGTAATCATTAAGAAATGTTTTTATTTTATGTATCAACAGTAGTTTTGAAACTAGAGGTCAAAAATCTTTTTAAAATGCTATTTTGTTTTAATTTTTGTGATTTTAATTTGATAAAAATATGCTGAGGTACTAAGTACAGTATGATTTTTACAGTAATTCTGTGTCTAAACACTGTTCTTGAAGCCAGTAATCTTTTCATTGGCAGTTTAATGACGGTATTTATCTATATTTTTTACAGTTACGCATCCTGTATAAATACCAATACTTCATTCCTTTGTTTACTAAAGAGACATATTTATCAGTTACAATTATCCTATTTATTATAAATTATGAGATGACTAAAAGAATAAAAAGGCCAGTGGAAACTTTATACCTAGGATGCATGATGGTTGTCAGTTTGGGGTAAGCAAGTGCTTCATTTGGATATTCCGCTTTTGCAGGAGCAGTGGGTTGTTTGGGGTTTTTTTTCCTTTTTTTACTATGCACTAGCATGGCCTCAGATGTGCCCATGACATTGTTGCTGATGACATTGCTTCTGTTAAATTAAATAGAAACTTCAGGAAAGAAAAAAACCACAAGAGTAAACTACTGCTATTCTGAGCATCAGAATTTCATCTGAACTCAGAATCTCTACACTGAATCAGCAAAGTTTGAAATTTGCTTGTGAATGTATAGATTTGTTATTCTATTACTGTTTGGCATTCATGACTACTCTTAAAGGTATGGCACACCTAACTATTTAATCTACTTTCCCACTCCAAATCTTAGAAAACTGATTCCACCCCCATGCCAGTGCAGTTGATTTTGATGGCTGCATTCATTTTATCACCAGCATATTGTGTTCTGAGAGATTCCACTGTCTGTCCTGTTGGATGCTTGCTTGATTTTTTGGCTCCTTATTTCTCAGTAGATAGATAGCAATAAAACAAAAAGAAAAGAACTTTTCTGGAGGTTCTGCGTTACAAATGTAACATTCTTTAATCTGCATAATTCTTGTTGTTGCTCTGTAGGTTAAAAATGCAGGTATTTTAACTTTGTGTGAATGCCAAACTAAACGTTTACAATTTTCCTTTCTGGATTTTGAGTATCTTCTGTTGTAAAGAAAAATATTAAAAGCAATAAATTATTTTTAAGAAATCAGTATTTAGTATATCATATTATGTGTTCAAGGACCAGATGCATTACCTATTTTGCCTTTACATTTCTGTGATTAAATTTTAAAACATTCTCTTTTGCCCTTGATGGCTGACATTAATAAATTGGTGTGGGGGTTGTCGGGGGGATTATTTATTTTTCACCAAGCAGCCATAATGATGAGTCAATTTTTTTTTTTTCACTGGCCTGGCAAACATTCTCATCTTGAAGATGGCTTTCCTCTGTGGATTTACAAATTACATATGAAATTAATAGAGCTAAGATTGCTGAATAAAGCTATTTGGATCCTTCATAGACACTGTAGTAGGAAACCCATCAAAATATAAACTTGGTGTTTCCTTTTCTTTTTTTCTTCCCCAAGAACATTTCAAATTAGCACATGTATCACATTGTCACCGGAGGCAAATTGCAGCATAGCTCTGTGTGTCTTTTAGATGAAGATTGTACTGTTGCTTTCATGCTGTGGTAAGTACCACATCCACAATACAGGTAACAGAACTGGTACTTAGAAACTGTGATCTTTCCTAGAACTGTAACAAAGTAATTCCTACAGAATGGAAAGTGATCTTAATACTAATCCAAACAGAGGGATCCTAAAGTTTAAGAAAAAATACTTGAGCTAGACTACTCTGAAAAGCAGTTGGGCTGTCATCACCAAAAGCGGGACTGAGAGAAAAGTTTGTACCTCTAGGGTATAATACTTGGGTCAGTTGAAAAAAAAAATCACGAAGTGACCACAACTTCTTATCATCCCTTTAGATGTAAGCTTACAGTTGGTAATGATTGTGTCCTTTTTGATGGCTGTAATGAGAACTTCAATCACTGTAGTATAAGATCTGATCTATAAATGACCTAGAATAGCCATGTAATACAATGTGATGATTCTAAATTTGTACCTATGTGACAGACATTTTCAGTAATGTGAAACACTGACCTTATGGAGCTACTGTAAGATTTGTACAGTATAGGTGAACATGTAAAGCTGTTGGTTAGACTATGCTGAACAGGGAAAGTGAGATACTAGTTAAGCCCAAGCTGGGCTATTTTCCACCTGCCGATTCTACATGTACTTTTGTGGTTTAAGTCATTGTATGAAAATTCCTGTGATTTTTTTTCCTTTTTTTTAATGTGCAGTACACATCAGCCTCACTGAGCTAATAAAGGGAAACGAATGTTTCAAATCCATTTCTGTTTCTCTTTTTTATCACAGGTGACAGGTTTTTTCCCCAACAACAGGTTGTGTACTGGGTTTTCTATTACTCTTTCTAGTGGTTATAATTGATTTGAGATAGTAGTCCAGAGCACATCTGCATTACTGCACTTTGGCCAGGGGACAGAACTGGCAGTTTTAATACATTTAATGGTAAAAAGCTGCTAGATGCCTTTCTGCCATGAGTACCCAAGGCTGTTGAAGAACCAACATAAACCATGTAGGAAAACTTCTGAAGAATCCTCAGTGGAGTTGCTGGTTTGAGTTAGGAAGGGGTGGGGAATGTAAGGGCTTTTCTATCTGGCCATGCTTGGATCTAAGTTGTGGAGGTAGTAGGAACTCACAAGTGCAAAATGGTTGATATCTTCCATCCTGAGATGAAAAATACCTGTACTAGGAGAAAGCACATCATGAGAGCCCTTCACCAGCCTCTCTGTCTCAGCAGACATTCTAGGAGGACCTGACAGGTAGGTAGCTGGAAAGCATGGCTTTTCTGAATCCTTTGTGGACGGTACAGTGTGCAGCATGGTGTATTTCCACACCAGCATTGCCACTGGGCAGGCAACAGATAGGCCAGGGGATGCCAAAGGGTATTCACAACCTCTCTTTACATGCACAGAAAAAGGGGAAGAAACTGCTGTTCTTTGGTTTGCCCAGGGTTCATTCACATGTAGCCAATTTATGGCTGTAGGCCTATCCTGTTGTGTCCACAGCCTTCTCTGGGATTTTACAGCACAACCCTGTGTGACTGAGCCTTCTCATCTGACATGTGCCTCAGCAGGTACCCAGGAGGTGGTGCGAGGAACAGCGCAGGGCAGCCTGCACAGTTGGAGGGCAGCCTGACTGTAAGTACAGGACTACTGAATTCAGTTGAAAAAATTGCCTTTCTCAAGATGACTAGCCTCCACCTCATCTCTGTTCCTAACACTGGGTTTAATTTATGCAATGTTTAGGTTTTGCATTTTTACCATTTACTAATCCAGGCAGTTGTGCTTGGTTCTCACAAGGGTGGTGGAGCAAAGTTCCTCACTATGTGGGATTTGTGTTGTTGACTCACTGCTCCTGATCAAATTAATGCTCAAAATGTAGTCGGCCAAATCATTCCTGATGTACTTCATCAGTCTTGATGCTGTTCCACAAGGCATGAATTTAGCCCAATATTTCTCCACTTACTAGGCTTTTTAATTTGATTTGTTTATTCATTTTATATTTTTGCATAGCACTTTGATGCTTGGAAAAAAAAAAAAAAAGCACTCTTAGATTTCCAGGAAACTATTGCTTCTTGCCTTCCATCTCCTCGTTTTACATTATTAAGGTTTATTGCATAAAATCAGTCCCTTCCATTGCCTGTTATCCTGGGTCACCATTTTTCCCCACAGTGAATGCTGCAAGCTGAGCACCTGAAATGAGATTCAGGCACCTCAATGAGTGGCCTGATTTTTCAGAAACGCTAAGCATCTTGCAGCTCCCATCGTCTTCAATTAGACCTGCTGGCTCTCAGCACTTTTAAAATCAAGCCACATATTTAGAGCCCAAATTCAGCAGAGCATTTACATTTGTGCTTAAGTCTGTCCTGATTCAGCAAAGCACTTAAGCATGAGTGTTTTTAGATCCATTGAAGTCAAGTGCTCGGCTGCTTTGAATAAAAATAGACTCCTGGATTGGGGCCTAAGAATCCAAATACAGACACCAACACCTAATTTTAGTCTCCATTTGGAAAACTTCTGCCTCTCCTACCTTTAACCTTTAATGCTTACAGAAACACAAAAAGCCTGTCAGATCATAAGGGAAAGAGATGGAGGTTTAGGGAAGAGAAGTGGAAGTGATGGACAAACTTCTACCTTGTGGAAAATGTTTTGAAAACTTTAAATCCAACCCTTGCAAGATGCCTTGATTCATTGCTATTATTTCATGTTGCACTTCCAGAATCTCATTCAAGATTAATGTGCAGTTATTCTATTGTCCTTGGCCATTAATTAATAAACTGCTGTATTAAACTTTAACAAGTGCCAACTTCTCCTGCTTTTTCATGAATCACATTCTCACCATTGATATTCCATGTTCACAAGCAAACTAATCTATAAATCAATTTTCTCTACTTTATCAAACAGCAGAAAGTAATAAAAAAGGTCACAAATAGTACAGTAGTTCCTTGGAGGTTTGTAACATCATAATTTAAAACTCAGAAAGATTGAATCAAAAGTTGAATTAATCCCTAAGGGAAAAGATTCTATATAGATTCTATTGATAGACGTAGGGCAGCCTGTCTTCATTGGGAGCTGGTATATTTGTTAATACTTCAGGGCAAAGGAGACTAGTCTTCTCAGCAAAGAAAAAATGAAATCCTCCATGAGAGGAAGGGAATATGTCCTCTGTGCCTCTCGTCACTTTGCTCTCCTAACACCTCTCTGCTGGGAAAAAGAGAAAGCCAGCTCATCCTTTGCTACACGATGTGCTCTGCTGAACGGCTGGTGTCTGTGCAAAGCAATTATGGAAACTGAATGGAATACATGTATAAATTTTAAATGTTGCACTTGATTTGTGCTGATTCCTCGACCAATGCTTTTATTGTTGAACAATCTCAGCCCAAAATCTTAGCAGCCTATGAACCCAAAGCAAAGTGAAGGGTTTTTTCTTTTCAGTGACAGATTTTGGTGAAGTTAGAAATATTTATTCTGCAGCTGGAAACATATTCCTCAAAACATGTTTAGCTTTTGAGGTTCCTTTGAATTATTGCAGCTTCCTTTTAATAAGCTTCTGGAATCATAGTTTGCAAAGGCATTTCTGATTCTCTTTTATAAAAATAATCTATAACCTTAATGATGTGACTGGACCTGATGAATTAAACTCTTCCAAATTCAAGTGGAATTAATGGGGAGAAAAAGACTCCCATATAAAGGGAAATAATTTGAAAAAAAAATTGCTAATGGGCTCAGTTGAAAAAGTTATATACACAGGTCTGGTATACAGTGAGATCTGGTATACAGTGATCCGGTCGGTATACAGTGAGATAAAATGCACCTTATTGGAATGCATACATGATGAAGTGCAGGATGATAGAAGGATTTGTGCTTGCATACTGACTATTTTCTTATGGTATTTGCTAGTAGAGAGGAACTGAACTGGCCTGTGATGAAGGCAACTGAACAGAAAACAGGTACAATTCCAGCCTCTCCAAAATCAGTGACTAAACTCCAACCCTTGTCAGCCTTTTGCATTAACCCCTGGCTTGTGCAAATAGTGGACAGCGATCAAATGTAAATAATCTCACGTGCCTTATTTGCGTCATGATAGATTGTCTGCCAGATGTAATGTAAATCAAAGCCAAAGCTAAGTATGATGAAAAATTTGTCCTAAAGAGCAGAATATGTAAGTTGTGGTTAGGACTCTTAATCAAATAAAACATTTGCTACAGTTTATTTTTGACAATGTGCATTTCATTCTCTATTAAATTAGCACTTGATAAAGTAATAAAATTGTTGCATCTGTAAAGTTACTGCACTATGCCTTCAAGAGATCTTCTCGTTGTCCTCAGATTATTGACTTTGGCATTATGAAAAACACACATTGGTGCCTTGAACTAATTCTTTCCTACTGCATTTGCAACTCAGGCCTATGCTTGTTTATGCAATGTGTTGGCAGTAAATTTATTTAAAGAAAAAAAAATCAGCCACACAATTGAAAACTAACAGAGTCCTTTCTGGTTTTAACCATTTACTGGAACAGTACCACAGCTAACTCTAGTTTTCTATTGCATGAATAATTTATTGTCATAGCTAAGCATGCCCTGGGTTATACACTCCTGCCAGCAGTATGGAGTGGTGAGTGCTGTTGCTGAATAATGATTAATTACTCGCCCTTCTGAAGGAGCCTGGTTTTGTAAACTGGTCACACAGCATGTCACGTGGATTGTGTCTGCTATACAAAAGGTTACTTGCAATCACATAATGAGACATAATGATGCACATCACAACAATTCTTTGGTACAAATCTGCACACAATGGAATTTAGATAGAAACCCATTTATTTATGTACCTTGTTTGCCAGAGGGTACAAAACGTCACTGCATTGCTGAAGTGCTGCCATTGCTTATTCTGCAGTGCTGACATTTTGGGTTAGAACGGTGTGATGGCTTCTTCAGGAACCTCCTGTGACAACCTGCTGGCAAACTCTGGGAGGGACTTGGGTCCCACTGTGTGAAGGCTATATGAGTAGGATGGTTTGCTGACACCTATCCAAAGTCTTGGTGGGAAGCTGGGATACAGTTCCTCCCTGCAAGGTGAGGAGCTTACTTGTAGTATGGGGTGGGCATCCCTGCATGTGCTTTTACCTGTCTGCCCTAGGAAGGGTGAACAGAGAATCAAAGTTTTGCCATATATTTTACTTCATTGTGTGGTCAAAGGAAGAAGGGCGTTCAGAAGTATCATTCTAAAACCTAGAGCCACAGCTTTTCTGAACCTTAGCGGGGGAATGATCTGGTTGTTCTCAGCTCCTGCTCTCTAGGAAACAAGAAGTGCTTGGCCACAGCTGTCTCAGGGCTCTTGGGGCCACTGCTGGTAGCACTGCTGTCAGAGCAGTGATGTCTAGTCCTGCCTGCTCTGAGCCAGAGCACTTGACTGTCCAGACAGGATCTCTACAGTACTTTTAATTTGTTTGTGTGACACTAAGGCCCTATTGGTAAAGCTCCTCAACTTGCTGCAACTCAAGCTGCAGAAGTTTGAGGTGCTAGAGATGAGACATGGGGCTTGGTAGGCAGTGGGCCTTCTGCTCTGGAGAGGATGGGAAAAGCCTGGATGTGCATCTCTGACCTATGACAACATGGCAAAGCTGGCTGCAGCAGCCCATGCCTTCTTCTTTCCTTGTGCAGTGACCTGGATTGCCCAGCAGCCTCACAAAAGCTCTGTCCTGATCTGGTCAGGCAGGAGGGTTTGAACATGGGAGCTGCATTTGAGCAGTCAGGGATGTGTGTGGTTTGAGAACCACACTTTGGGTGCTGCTGTGCTACTGTTATGTGACACAGTGTTCAGGAATACCTTGACATCTTTTAGTCAACCTGCTCATTTTGTCCACTGTTATCTCAAGAAAGACAAATATGGCACAAGGGCATCACTATAGTAAAAGATTAGGTACCCTATAAAATTTGTGTTTTCCTATAAATAATGTGGACTTTGCTTATGTGGTACAAGTTTCTACTCCTTATATGTGGCAATGAATAAACTGTGACCAAATCATGAGCAGTCTCTGATGCAATTACATACTTACATGGAGCTAGAGAAGGTTGTTGGGGGTAAGACCAGCAAATGGCACTGTGCTACTACCGATGTAGCTGGTATTTCTCCTAACATTTCCACAGCCTTTAACTTTGCCTGCTAGCAAGGTCATGGCCTCAGCCACCACTTTGCCCTCCAATACATGACAGTTATGCAAACCATGATGGAGAGCTATGTGCCCTTTCAGTGAGCACAGGGCAGCCAAGAGACTCTTACAAGTTTCCAGGGTCCTGGCGGAGTGTGCTGGCACCCTGGCGTGAGGGTGGCCATAGCACCATGGGACACCATTTGTGTGATGGCTGTTCTACACCAAGGCAACAGCTGGAATAATTCCACAGCTAACAAATATATTATTTCTTCCACAAATAGTTCCTTGAGAGGTAGATCATGTGCAGGATAATTTACTGCAGCACTATCCTGTGTGGATCCTCTGATTTGTAATAATCTCTCTGAGGTGGCTCTGTGGTGGCAATAACGAAGAATGTTTCTGCCTCTGCCTTTTCTCTTGATTTCATGAATTAAATTGTGATGTGCTAGATCGTACTATGCTGAAGGCTTCTACCTGCTACCAAATTTTGCTGAAATGGGCAAACATGTTCAGAACCTACTGGGGAATGGGAGCCAGGAGGAAACAACACAGATGGGAGAATCATGTGTGCAATGGGAGCAGGGTGAAAACAGCAGAGGCAGGAGGCAGAAACACCTGAGTCTCATGCCCTCAGGAAATGGAGGGAAAAAAACCCAGTCAAATCCTCCACTTTGGTGGCTCAATAGTATTGGTATTATTTCCTAGCCACCCAAATGTTGTCCCTCTAAAAGATATGGTGTCAGTAGTTTCAGATTCAGATCTTTGCATATTTGCAACTGGGCAACTGTAGTGAGATATATGTGAAAACCTTAATGAGAGTAGACAGGAAATGGACGTGAAGCATCGAGCATGAAGCCTCACAGCTCTGAAGCTGCACAGAGAGGCATATCAAACATATATCACAATCCCACCGGCTCTTGCTTGTGCTATTACTAAGCTGTTGACATTGTATGAAAGCTGATATATAATTGAAGAACCTCTATATTCATTTAAAAATGTAAAAGGCATAGCAATAATAAGACTGCTCTGTAGCAAGCCTTCTACAATGCCTCTTCCTAGCAGAAGGAGCTTTGCAGGTATTCATGCTTTTACTCCAAATCTCATGGCACTGGTCTTGCTCTACAATGTTGGGTCTGATGAGATTGGATGAGGTTGAGCTGCAACAAATAGCTGTTCACTGGCAGTTTTTTACCTCACTTGCTCCACAATGCCAGACTCGCTATATGTCTGGGAGGCAAAGAATAGTTGTACTAGACAAGTGGAATAGGAACCAACAACGTAGTGAATCCTGCACTGTCATACACATTTTTTATTCACATTACACATAAATCTCCTTCAAGCTCATGGGAGAACTTTAGCATCCCCTTAAAGTCCCATTTATTCTCCATCCCTCTCATTCTTTGCACTGTTAAGAAACAGATTTATTTTCTGAAAACTACTCTTAATCACTGTGCAAATAGCAATGGAACATTTATACTCCAAGTAATAAATAGATGATTCACATCTTAATACAAGACTGCAGATTATTCTGACTCATTTGTGTTTATTGCATCTAACACACAGATGCTTTTCTCACTTTCTAATAGAAATGTTAATTATGGAATTTCATTATTCTTATTTAGACTTAGGGTTGGTGGTTTTTTTCTCTGCCACAATGTAGATGGGACAGTCCTACAAGACAGGAAATTAATATGTTCAGCACTCCAAAATGCTTAAGGTAGAGAAAAAGAAAGTTAGATTTAATAATCTGAAGTTCTATGAAAAATGCAGAGTAATAGAGAGCATGGAAATCCATCTGTTATTATGCTGGTTAGTGGAGTAGCAAGAGAAATCAGTCATAGCTTTTGATGATAATGAGAACATTGTGAAGCGGGGGTATGGTTGGTGCCCGAGTTTATGTCCTTTGCCACAGAAAGGTAATATTGTCAATTCAAGTACCTCTGAATATGGGAAAGTGGATTGTCAAGTCTTGTTAGAGTGGCACTTCTTGGAAGAACAGGCAATGTTTTCTCTTTCTCCTCTTTTGTAAAAAATGTCTTTATTACATTAAACTGCCAAGGGCAGTATTTGGCCCTTGGAAGTATTTATTTCTTGTATGCAGAGAGAAACACTGAGCACTATTTTCATTGTTCCATCTTGCTCACACAGGTTCAGGTAATGCCAAGGAAAATATTCCTTTGGTCAAACTGAAAGTCATATGGATCTTTGGTTCGTTACCATGGCTGTAAGACTTGTTTAACATTTCATCTTTTAAGATATGTTTAACCTTCAGAAACCTTTTTTGTCATGCTTGTTCTTCAGCCACCACATGCACATGCCTGCATACATACCAGATAAGCATGATTATATATGCATATATACATATCATTACCCTGATGCATAAAATAGGTATGTGCATGTAACAAATCCTCATCTGGGATTTGTCACCAAGAAAGTCATCTGTTGCAATAAAACATAAACTTCAATAATAGTTCTCTCTCCAAACAAGGCCATAGGCTACATCTACATCCTTATGTTGCAGGAGAATTGCTTTCTGCAGGCCAGCAAGAAGCTCTCATTCCATTTGCACCCTGGCTGACATTATTGCAAAAAAGCCTTCCTGACAGGGTCACTGTCACAAGTGGAGTCAAAGGGAATATCTTCTGCTCTGTGGTCATGGCAGCTCACTGGTGTCCACAGCATTGTTCATAAATGAGTAGGAAATATGCAGTACTTGCTTAACTTGTGGTAATTTAAGCATTTCTAATAATTTCACCTCAAAACAATTTTCTATAGTTTTGCAGTTATAGTAAGTGAATTCAGGGCTGCCTAAAAAAGAAATTATTGTTCCTTAAAATGTTGTTTAGAAACAGATTTATGTGCTCTATGAGCTGTTAGTAATGGGCAGACTGACTCTCAGAGACCCAATGGGCAGACTGAGACCCAATAAGCCCATGAACAGCTAAAAGATGGAAAGCAGTAGTGCCTTTCAGTGACACTGAACTAGATGTGAGGTCACTCTGCAGGTATCCTTAGTTCCTAAGACTGTAGGGTCCAAAGCACTTCCACACCATCTTTGCTTCTTTCCAGGAATGGAAACCGACCTGGTGACCCAAAGAGTCGCGGTCTTGACATGATGCTGGCATTATCAGGGACTACTTCAACAGGAAGGAAATTGTCATTTCCTTAAATCTGTGTTGACCCTGGCTGGATGCCAGGTACCCACCAAAGCCGCTCTATCGCTCCCTTCTGCAACTGGACAGGAGAGAGAAAATATAATGAAGGATTCATGAGTTGAGATAAGGACCAGGGAAGATTGTTCATTGATTACTGTCACAGGCAAAACAGGCTCAAAGTGGGGATATTAATTAAATTTATTACTAACAAAATCAGAGCAGGATAATGAGAAGTAAAATAAAGCTTAAAAACACCTTCCCCCCACCCCTCCCTCCTTCCCGAGCTCTACCTCCTCCCCTCCAGGGGCACAGGGAGATGGGAAATGGAGTTTACAGTCAGTTCATCACAGATTGTTTCTGCTGTTGCTCAGGGAGAGGAGTCCTTCCCCTGCTCCAGCATGGGGTCACTCTCATGGGAGATGGTCCTTCATAAACTTCTCCAATGTGAGTCCCTGCCACAGGCTACAGTTCTTCACAAAACTGCTGCCACATGGGGCACTTCTCCATGGGGTGCAGTCCTTCAGGCACAGTCTGCTTCAGCATTGGTCCCCCCTCACAGGGCCACAAGACCTAAGCAGGAAATCTGCTCCAGTGTGGGCTCCTCTCTCCATGGCTCTGCAGGTCCCTGCAAGGACCTTGCTCCAGCATGGGCCTCCCACAGGGTCACGGCCTCTTTGGACATCCACCTGCTCTGTCATGGGACTCCTCTATGGACTGCAGGTGGATCTCTGAACCCCCATGGACCTCCATGGACTGAAGGGGCACAGCTGGTTCACCATGATGTTCACCACAGGCTGCAGGGGAACCTCAGCCCTGGCTCCTGAACACTTCCTCCCCCTCCTTCCCCACTGACCTTGGTGTCTGCAGAGTTGTTCACCTGTTCTCACTCTGCTCTTCTCTGGCTGCAATTTCATCTGCTCAGTAACTTTTTTCTTTCTTAACTATGTTATCACAGGGGCATTACTATCATTCTGATTGGCTCGGCCTTGGCCAGCAGCACGTCCGTCCTGGAGCCAGCTGGCACTGGCTCTGCCAGACACAGGGAAAGCTTCTGGCAGCTTCTCACTGAAACCACCTCTGTATTCCCCCTGCTACCAAAACCTGGCCACACAAACCCAATACAATCTGGGATGGTGTATCAGCCACTCCAAGATATGGAACTGGTAATAGATATTTCTAAATAATAAACTGCTATGAACTCCTATCTCCATTTATACAGGATCATATCTGCCAACTGAATAAGGGTTTGTTTTTTTCCCCCATTTTCATAAGTTCATTCTGTGATTAAATTTATAGCTGGCTGTAGTATATTTTAAATGTCATTTGCAGTCCCTGGTCATAAACTAGGAAATAGTCTCCTTCAACCCATTCAGTTCACACTGAATTCACAGTAATGACACTGGAAGAATTCATTTCAACTCCTGTACTGAAGAATGCAAATATTTTTGTTTGTTTGTTTATTTATTACAGCACACTTTGGTACTTTTCAATAGCATCTCTAAACTAAAATAGTTCATGTTAGATGAAACACCAGGTGGCTTCCAAGCACAGCCAGGTCACCTCAAATCACTACAGCTCTGCAGAAAATGATGGGAGCATGCCGTCTTCTGCAGGGGCACCCAGGACACCCACACCAACAGTTAGTCTGAAGTCTGAATTTTGCGCTGTGTCACATACAGGCTCAGCACTAAAAATTCCCAGTCTATTTTTGGGTGTTACTACCATGACTCTAAGGGGTAAGTAGCAAAATGTCATTTCTGTTGATATCTGACTTTGTATTTACAACATGTGGCACTATCCTATTTGTTTAATAAAATCTACTCCCATTTAAGAAATCTTTATATTCGGATCTGTAAAGGGAGATAATTGCTCAGTTCTACTGATTGTCTGTTATTAAGGGAAAAAGTATTTAAAGATTTGAAGATACCCCTGCTGCACTCTTCAATGCCTTTACAATCTCTTCCTTGTGTTTTTATCACTTCAGCATTGCACTAGATTTCCTTTAGCTTTTGATGAAATCACCTCCTTGATGAAATCGCTGAAAAACCAGGCTCTGGGAAAGTGCTTTATCTCAGATCCCAAAGACAAGTTTGTTCCAAAGATGTTCACGCTTTGCAGTCTACGTATTTAGACATCTCTGGTGATACTACAAAGTCTTCACGAAAGCTCATATTGTTTTTCCAGGCTTTGGGTTACTTTGCTAGAGATATGTTTCTTTGTGAATTAAGTGCTCTTTGAGGATAAAAATGTTCATCAGAAGTCTTCAGAGTTATAATATCATCATTTTCATCATATTACTTTGAAAAGATACGATTTATATATATTTTTTTAAACATATTTTCCTAGGGCATATTTAACAAAGAGCTTTTCCTGACTCCTTGTTAAATTTCATAGCAATCATGTATTGGGGCAGAGCAGAGCCTTCATCCAGCCCATTTGGCTGAATATCTGAAATTAAAAACCTCTTCTGGATTAATTTTTTGCATCCTTTTGCAGTCATACATTGTTTTACTTTCCCTCACTTTGTACTTTCCTTAGTATGCAGTGCTCCATTCCAACAATATGTAGATAAAATGAGGATATACAAATGGAGGCAATTAACAAAGTAAATAAAAATAAAACTACTGGTCTAGTGGTGCATACTAACAGTATATAAATATACATACACACACATAGGTATATCTAAACACATGCATATGTGTACAAATGTGTCTATATATCTGTACAATGCAAATATTCCCAGCTTGAATTAGGAGAACAAATTCTGGAAGGAGCTGCATAATACTTTCACAGGAACAACCGCAGCCGACCCTTGAGGATGGTCTGATAGATATGAATTGCTACTGGCATTATGCTATTGGAGAAACAGGGCTACTTTGCCAAAAAAATGAAGCCATTTAGTCATAAACACTACAGCTAAGTTGATTCAGGGTTTATCTAAAAAAGCCCAGCAGGTTTGGTATAAAATGAAAGGCAGAATTTTAATTTGGATGGCAATTGTTTTTCAATACTGTTAATTTGTACTAAACATCTTGATTTACATAAGCAAACAAAGGCCAAATATTAGGCCAAGGAGCACAATCAAAACTTAAGTTCAGTTATGGGAGAAAACAGGCTGCTGGAATACAATTCACTAAAATCAGCTTTTTCAGCTTTTGCCAACTTTCAGTACCCAAGTATTTTCCCATGGAGGTGTGGGCACCTCTGACAGTAAACCTAACCCAGTACTTGCATACTTATGTTCCTTAATTGTCTTTCACAGATCTGGTGAAAGTAACTTAAGAGGTTCCTGGACCACAGGCTGAGAAAACCTACAGTGCTCCCTCTGCTCATTTCTCCCTCGCATTCTCCTTGTCTTTTGTTTCCTGTATGACATCCATCTCCATCTTTGGGGTCACAAGATCTTCTTATTCCTCCTGGTATTTGCCTAGATTTACCTACAGGCACTTTGTTGCTCTCATCTAATGCTCCTCTTTTGTACTCATCTTGTAATGCAGCCCCTGATGGAGCAGGTGGGGTTATTTTTCCTGAAGAACAGGCAGATTTTGCAGTCTGGTCCAATTTAGGTCACTGTGACTTCCGGATTCATTTTGTGCCTTAAGCTGGGAACTGAACTTATACCACTGATGGATAAAAATTTCGACTGTAAATCATGTGCATTTGTGTATATCTGTGTTGACAGTTATTCAAAGCCTCCCCCAAAGAAGCCTCCCCATAGCACTGATGGACCCATAGAACTCTGCTCCTACTCAGCTCTGCAGCTCCACTTACCACAAGCCCCCACTGCTCTCAGACCCGTGGTCAAAACTGATGCCAAAAGGCAGCCCATCAACAGATTTCTGTATCCTGTCTCTTCCTGGAGGGGGAGGGGAGGGGGGGAAGAAAGAAACTTCCATTTTTAAAAAGAGGGTTTTTTCTTCAATTGTTTTTGAGTGTTTGGTGGGGTAAAACTGGAATTCTGGAGGAGACAAATTGAGAATCAGCTATTATCTCAATGAGACTTTTTCTTTAATGAATAAAAAGAGAAATAATCTTTAAAACAATATCTAAAATTATATTACTCCTGTTTCAGTTAAGTTCATCAAAATGCAACCTACAGCTAATACCTATTCACAATAAAGTTGCTTAATTCATTTTCTTGAATTAAGAAACTGTAATTCCCACATATTGAATTTATCAGTCTTGGCAGTGAATTAAGGATATATATAATATAATCCTGATTTGCCAACTTTATTTTCTAGAAATCTGAGTTTACCCTGCATCATTTATTATTATTATATTACATCTTTACAACATTACATCATTGTCATCTGTTAACATACTATCTGAAAGACTAGAGTACACAGACCTTTCAATTATGCTGAAAATATTGGTTCCTTTTTTATCAAAATATACTCTTTGAAGGAATTACTGGCTATACACTTTCAGAGTGAATAGCTTGTACATTGGCTCTAGTTCACCTGGTTTTAGCTGTACAAGAACTAGTCTAGTTGGGTTTCAACACTTGCCCCCAGCCATTGAACTTCTTGTGCCATAACCCAACCTTTATATCCCATGCAGCTTTTCCACTGTTTAAGACGGAATGGTTGTCACTTGAGGTGTTGATTTCTCTTCATTAACTATGTAGGAGGGAACAGAGGCTGATTTAGAGACCTAAAATTTGGATGGATGAAATCAGATGTAATGACACCTGCTCTTGGGGTGTACCTCATCTCAGCCTCTAGCAATAGCTGTGTTTGTCATTACCTGAAATGAAGAACACATGCTCATTTACTTAATAAATATATGTATGAGTCCTCTATGTGCTGAATAAATAGGACTTAATAGCTTGCCCATTCTTAAAGAAGCGAAGGAAGGTCAGTTTTGTAAGCAGAGTCCCAATGAAGAGCATTACTCTTTCTCCTACTTCTCGGTATCTCAGAGGACAATGACACCAATAAACTATTCTTTGAGGAACTAAGAGACATTTCCAAGTCAACTGCCCTTGTCCTTATGGAGGACTTCAACTTGCCAAAAATTAACTGGGAGCATCACACAGCTGGTACAACCTGGGCCAGAAGTTTCCTAAAAGACCTGGATGACAACTCCTAAGGCAGCTGACTTGGAAAGATGCACTCCTTGATCTGCTGCTTGTCAACAGAGT
>VZRE01000508.1:0-44013 GCA_013396775.1 Cephalopterus ornatus
GGAGAGGCTGAGGGAGCTGGGGTTGTTTTTTGAAATAAAAAATTAAGATGAAGTAAAAAATCTCAGTATCAAAAAACAAATAATCTATATGTCACGCACTAATCAGTCATACAATACCACTGCCAGTGCTAGTTCTGTCAAAGAGGAAGAACGGCAGGGGAAGAGAATGAAAGATAGCCCAGTAAAAACTGCACAAACAGAGGTTGCCAGCTTTCCAGGACACTTACCTCTCAAGTGCTTGCTGCACACTTTCACCATCCTTCTAGCTTTTAAACTCTCGCTCTTTATGATGATAATCAAGATAGCAGGCAGCAGATGCTTCATCTTAACCATGAAAGAGAGGGGAAAGTGTGACTCTGGATGCTCTTCAGAAAATGAAGATCATGATCAACAGACACTTGTGAGATTAGCTGTGTTCAAAGCACATTCAAAAATGTGGATAAACTCATTAATGTTATATCATATGGCTACTCTCCAGGGTTAAAAAAACAAGATAAAGTTTATGTTACTGTAGATACAAGTGGACTACTAAATAAATAATTAATTCAATATGTCTCTCTCATGTTGTAAAGAATCTCTCCTGATGCATTTTTTTTTTTTGGTGTTGTTTTTTGTGTGTGTGTGTGTGTGTTGGTTTTTTTATTGGTTTTTTTCTGTGGGAAAAAAAATAGCTGAGCTTGCTGAGCAGGTTTGTTTGTTACCAGCATCTGTTATCTGGAAGCTAGGGTACAAGCTCTGTGAAGCTAAAAAACATTAAAAGTGAGCAAGCTCTTCAACTCCCATGATAATTAGAAACAAGATAGAAGAAGTGCAAGGGGAAAATAGAGAATGGCAGGATATATTTTGAAAGATGAAAGGAACCTAGAAGAGCAGCAGTCTAATTAAACCAGAAGTGGATATGCTACAACCAGAGCACTCTTCTGTAAATGACACATCGTTAAAAGACATTAAAGCTTCGTTCCTGAAGAAAATTTGTTACTACTAAAATAAGAGGAGAAAAACATGAGAGAGGGAGACTAAATTGATGTTATAGACTTCAACCCCCTAAGAATAAAGATGAAGGACTGAAAGAAAAATACTTTTTAAATAAACTAATTCTGGAAGATATCAGAGAAAACAAAATACAGACTATTAGAATGGAAAAAAAAGCCGGTGATAAGAGCTAACATGTTGATAATAATTATTTTCCTATCTTCTACTATCCTCTTCATATGATCAAAACATTTTTCATTAAATTGACCAAGATAGCAGAACACAGTATTACATAGAAATAATTTATTGTTGCATAGGTGTAATAAGAGGGCAACTTTTCAAAAGCAATCATTAGGCTTGGATACTGTAATTTCTAGTTACCCCACTTCTGACTCATAACAGGACTGCTTTCTAGATGAGCTAAGTATTCCCTATTCCATCTGAATTCTGAAGGATTTCCTGTGACAGCTTTCAAGCCCATGTCATTACTCTCTGGTCAGAAAAAAACAGATGCATCCACCACCAATAGCCAGTTCTACAGCTGGGGCTTTTAGCTATGACTTACACAAGCCTATAGAAAGGTCTGAAGTAGAAGGATTTATACTTAACTACCTATTTTTATTTTTCACATGCTATGAACAGCTGCATCAAAAAATTAGGAAATGGGTTCAGTAAAACTTTGCTGTAAATGTGCTGTAACATTGATATGATGCTTTTGTTTCCTTTTGACAATCATGTATTAAAACACAAATTCTTAAGTGTAACTGAACAATATGTGATACTAACATGCACTAGCAATGCGCAAAAGACTAGTAGTTTGCTTTAAAATCTGCAAAAGAAATAGTAGCTAAGGTAATTGGTAAATTGGGCTGGTCCTTTAAATGACCAAGAATAAATAGTGATTCATCAAAACTCCATTCCACGAAGAAAGAAATAAAATCTCTCCCAGCATGGTTGGATGAGTTTTTTTCACTAAAGTAACTGCTTTTGCAATTTGGTTTCATTTGCTTAGACGAGGGCTTGCGTTGCAGAACAATATCCAAGGTTAAGTATGCTGAATGGAAAAGTAAGGGCATAAAAAATTGTTTGCTGTGAAAACATATTAGTATTTTAAAAATTATATTTCAGCACAGTTAATTGAGATGTGTTTGACATTCGAAAGTATAAAAATATTTTGGCCCTTAAGTCAATACAGGAAAAAGAAGAAATGAAGGACATAAGACCCTAAACTTTCCCAATGTGATCTATTACAATCTTATGGATCTTAACAGCCTTTTCACAGCTTCCACCAGAAAAAAAAAATTAGATTACATATTTTTAAAAAATGTGTTCCATTTGACTGAGGGACCCCAGTAAACACAAGGTTTCTTCATACTGTATCTGTAACTGATAACTAAAGAGTTGCATTTCATTTTTTTGGTTAGTGTAGATATAAAGAAAACTGAACAGTAGAAGCAGTAACTGTGAAGGTGGCATTAAAAGAGCAAGTTTAAATCTCCACAGATTATTGCTATTGTAAATGGTGTTTGAAGAAAGACCAAAACTAAACTGAGTTTAGATTTGCTGCAAAGGCAATATTCTTGCTCTGAGCCATCTCAGGAGAGCTGCAGATGAAACATCTAGTTCAAAAATTTTGTGTAAGATCATAAGCATAAAGCTAGTCTGTAAATTGAAATAACATTTGTTAGAAAGTGGGATGACCTATTCCACATTCAGGTCTTCAGAGAATTTACAGAAAGCAAACACAACAATTTTGTCATATTACGGTATAAAGCACACAACAAAAGAGAAGCAGGGACAAAAATTAAGACAATTTAAAAGAAATCACTACCCTCCAGAGGAACTTGAAGAAGTCACAGTGCCTTTGCTATGCAGATATTATAGGAAATTTAATCTTTTTTTATTAAATTTATTGTAAAGCCACTGTTCTGACAGTCTCGAAGTAAACATAATTTAAAATGTTATTTCATATGCAGCTTTAGCAATTTTTATGAAAGTACCAAAACTTTGAAAAATATAAGATTGTTCAGCTCTCAAGTTTTATTCATAATCTTAGGACTAGTTTCAATATATTTAGTTGGTAATTAACCCTGTGTTAGACAAATTTCCCTAATATTTGCCCAAGTACGAATTAAGAGTTTGAATTGTGATATACTCCTTTGAGAAACTTCTTTTTGTTTTTCATAATAATGGTTGCCTGCATAAATTCCACAAAAGAGTTTGTTGTTAAACTATCAGATAAGATGCAGGTAAAAATCTGGGTCATGTCTGATATACATTTGAATAACACAGGAGCATTCTCCAGCTCTTTTGAACAGAGAAGTGGCAGCAGCACATATAGATTATTCCTGAGCCTCTGAAAACTGACCCTACTGACCCTCAAAGGAGCAGAACTCACCACTTACCAAGAGGTTCAGCATAACATAGGTAGGAGACCAGCAACTGTCAGGCAGAGCCTTAGAGAGGGAAGGGGACAAAAGACAGTGGAAAATCTTGACAAAAACACAGGTAGGCAAGACAGAATAAGTTTTGGACATCACCAAAGAATCCAGGGAGAAAGAATAACCTTTCTTCAAGACCAAATCGACTCATGAGAAAACCCTGACAACAAGAATGGAGACAGCAAATTCAATAGCAATGAAGAAATGCAGCTGGGGTCAGTTTATATCGTGTAACAAAGTTGAAACAGGCCATGGCACAGACTGAAATTGCAGTCAATTGTGGGAGGAATCAATTCCTTCAGTGCTGCACTTATTGATATTAGTTCATAAAACTAAAAGGAATTTGTTCTATTCTCAGATAATCCGTGCCCTTGTTTTGTTAATATAAATACTGAGCTGCAAATGTTAATGTTTAATACTTTAAACTGCATGTAGAACCTTTGGCCAAAGTAAGCCCCTTCCTTACACTGTGGTGTAAGGAATCAAGCTGTTCTGTGTATATAACAGTGTTGGCCCACTTGAGTGTATGTGCCTGGGGATTCATAGGGATTTTCAACAATTATGGGGTTTTTTTCCCAGATCAGTAGTTTTAGTACAGCAGAATACTCTACTTTACTTTTGTGCAAAATGAATGCCTATTGAAGATTAAAAAATATTATTAAAGGTCAAAAAAGGCCCCAAATATTCAGGTTTCAGAAATGCTTTCAGAGAACTTCTATTGAATTATGAAGAGATGGTGTAGCTAATTTTTTTGACTGTTTTTCTCCAAAGGAAAAAATACGATCATGCAAGATTGATTAATAACATAGTGGAACCCATGAAAAATGACATTAAAAAAATAAAAATACAGGAAGTTAGGTCAAGTTTACACTGCCCTGGATCTCCTAAGAACGTGTATCTGCTGTAAATGAAATTGAAGATCTTTCTTATAAAAATGACATTTTTATTAGATAGAAGCTCATCTAGTATATATATAAAAATATAATTCTCAAAAATGTCAAATTTAAAATTTTACTCCTTTTTCTCATTCTTGGATGGAGGGGGAGGGGTGTATAGTAAAGGTGAGCAGGAATTCATTTTATGGAAGTATATAACAATCTAAAGGACACTACCAACCTCTCAAGGGGAAATTTAAAGGATGTGCATCTTAAAATGAAACATAGGAAGTCCTTCAATCTAAAGATCTTCATGAAGCTTACTTTCCCAGTATTAAAATCTAAAGTAGTTTTTCATGATGTCCTATTTCACTCTGGCATAAAATAATATGGTTTTGGAGTGGCAAAGTTAATATTGTTAATGCCTCCCTTACATTGTAGTGATAGGGCAATCATTGCAGAGCATAATTTATCATAGAATCATAGAATGGTCTGAATTGGAAGGGACCTTAAAAATCATCTGGTTCCAACCCCTCTGCCATAGGCAGGGACACCTTTCACTAGACCACATTGCTCAGACCTCCATCCAGCCTGGCCTTGAACACTGCCAGGCATGGTGAAGCCATAACTTCTGTGGACAATCTGTCCAGTGCCTCATCATCCTTACAGTAAAGAATTTCTTTAAAACAGCTAACCTAAACCTACTCTCTTTCCATTTGAAGCTATTCACTCTTGTCCTGTCACTATATGTTCTTGTAAATAGACTGTCTCCATTTTTCTTGTAGGCACTCATCAGGAACTGGAAGCCTGCAATTAGGTCACCCTGAAGCCTTCTCTTTTCCAGGCTGATCAATTCCAATTCTCTCAGCCTTTCACCATAGGAGAAGTGGTCCATCTCTCTAATCATCTTGGTGACCCTTGTCTGGACCTGCTCCAAGAGGTCCACACCTTTCCCTTGCTGGGGACCCCAAGCTGGATGCAGCGCTCCAGGTGAGGTCTCACCAGAGTGAAGTAGAGGGGCAGAATCCCCTCCCTCGACCTCCTGGCCACACTGCTTTGGATGCAGCCCAGGTTACAATTGGCTTTCTGGGCTGCAAGCACACGTTTCTGGGTCATGTCCAGCCTCTCATCCAACAGCACAATTCAGTTCTCAGCAGAGCTGCCTTTGATCTGTTCATCCACCAGACTGTATTGATACCAGGGGTTGCCCCAAGCAAGGTGCACCACCTTGCACTTGGTCTTATTAAATAGAAAGAGATTGCCATGGGCCCCGTTCTTCAGCTTGTCCAGGTTCCTTTAAAGGGCATTCTCTAAGCACTTTATGAAACTGTACTTTAGAATTGATTTATATAATCACGTAAGAGAGAAACAAAACCGTCAGCAAAATCTATTGCTAAGTGTTGTTACCACGGGAAATGCAATGCTACAGATCTGGGTACAGGGATTCTGATTCCTTGTTTCATCATGTGTTTGCATTTAGCCAGTACTGGTCTAAATTTGGGTCATGTTGGCAATTAATATTCACTTTCATCTTTTGGCTGCATTCTCAGTCATCACAATTAACTCCTGGTTTAATCTAGTTTCTAGAGTGGTATAGTTCTTATATACATAATATATATATATAAAATAGATAAATAGACGAGTAGATAGATAGATTGATCAGCTGCCCTAATAATGGTATCTTTTATTAACAATATGGTTATGCTTTTATGCCTGGTCAACAGTCGGTTACTCTGGGGTGTAATGTTGGAGAATGTGGCATTGTCTTTCTCTGCTTGACAAGTTCTGTAAAGGAATGATCATCAGTGGACCCTCAGTTGTACTTGCATTCTTATTTTTCAGGATGCAGCCTTCCAGGAAGCAAAGGATCACACTCCGCTGTTAAGACTTCTGGATGAAAGCATTGCTTACACATTGCTGGATGAAAGCAGCAGACTTGTCAGTCACCAAGAAAAAAAAAGGAAACAAGTTCTTGAAATGGGCACAGCTATGAACTTCCATTAACTATGTTCCTAAAAAGGACACAGAGCATGTGTCAGACTTACTGTTGGCCCAATGGACAGGCAAAAGCTCGAGATCTGCATTAACTGAGGAGAAAAGAAACAGAGAGAAGAGGTACTTATCTTGTTACCTGCATTACCTGCATTGTTTCAATAAATTGCATTGTTTCTTTGTAGAAATGACAAATGTTATCACATCTACAGCTCTTAGCTATGAATCCAGTGCTGATGTTCATAGCATGTCTCCTACAATTTTAAGGCTGAACAATTTATCATCACATTAAGCCCTTTGGACAGTTATGCCTCAGGGGGTTCAGTCAATCAACAGCAGTAGAAAAGAGATGCATTTCAAATTTGCTTATTTATAGAACTTGAATAAGCAGTGAAAGTGGGTGCAAAACACTTTAGAACTAAATGTGCAATCATCATCATATCTTACAATCTGAACATATGACATTCAAAGTTGAGAAAATTGCTTCTGTTTCAGAAGACTCAACAGAGTTAACCGGCAATCAGAGATAACTCAGATAGTATGCTAAACAGGAATGGGGAAGAAGGGCAGCAAAATGCCTAGGAAAATGGCGGAGACGAACAACAGAAGGAGATCATTCGACCAGTAATACCACCACCAAAAGGTGTTGTCATCAATTTTCTTGCATTCATCATCAGAGAACTGCCCCCAGAAACCATTACTAGGGCATGGTTATAACCTATTCCAACAGGTACAAAATTACTGCATATAATGTGCTGTGTTGCAAAAGGCAAGACACACAGTTCTTTAAATTACTGAAATACACATGTGATACTGGGATGACCAACAGAAAGCTGAAGAACATCTGTGTGGGATAATTGACCTGATAGCTCTCGGACTGAGATTTTGGCTTCTACTGACAGACTTAACTACATCTATCTGAGCTTCCAGGCTGTAGCACTAAGCACACTTTCAGGCCCTGGGTGTCTTCTGCCAAGACCAGTTTAGTCGGTATTTTCAATGCCCTGGCTTTTTGTATGTAAGAACATACTAAATAACACAAGATATAAAATGAGTCTTTCGGTACTCATTGTCTCCCCTGTGCTTGTCAAACCTGTATACAGAGCAAATATATTACACAGAGCATAACCCGCTATGTAAAGGGCAGTGTTCATATGTAAAGCTTTTGCTGCTGCAGACACTTCAGTATTGCCAAGAGCTTCCACCACTCTTTCATAGGTCAGTTTTTATTTTGTATTGATATAACTACGTAAAAAATGGGCTGGTCACTTTTTTACTGCATGTGGTTTGCCATATTGAAGTGTTGAAGTCTGGAAGCCGTGGGTCATATTCTCAAACAATATACAACAATATAGCTTCTAGGGAAGTCATTAAGCAAAATCTTTTTTATTAGACAGAGAGCAGCACTGCTTATCCAAAACCTGTATCACGTGGACTGTGATTTCTAAATTGACAGCATTAATTTTTCTACTCAGCTTTTTTTTCTTTAAAACTTAGTGCATCTTAATAAAACTTAAATCACACATGTGTGAGTCCTTACAGTTTTAAATCCTGCCATCTACCATTTCTGTTATTGATTTGATTCTCCATTTATTCTGCCTCAGTAAATTATTCTTGTGGAAATTATGCTTTATGACATATCTGAAGAGCACACAGGATAGTCTGAGGATATTAGTGTAATTTCTCCTAATTTTCCATTAAACTTGGTTATCATTATCTATTTAACTTAGTTATTATTAGCTATTTTATTGAGTTATTAAATGTCCAAAGCACAGATATTTTTTTCTCTAAATATTTAGTAGTTTATGCTTTGGTGTTAGAAATTATTTCTGAATTACATCTGTAAACATTAATTCTTATTTAGTAATATGCCTGCAGAACTGTTCAGTATAAATCCTTAAAATCACACAATTAATCAAAGTTTTCATAAAATCAAAATTTCAAGCCTTAAAATGAGAAGTGTTGGAAGAAACTCTATTGTTAGTATTGGAATACATATTTTCACATTAGATCATGTAAGATCAGTTGTTTTGGTTTGTTTGTTTGGGGGTTTTTTCCTGCATGGGAGAAAAAAAAAGAAAAAAAAAAAGAAAAGAAAAAAATAAAGATTTCCTCATTGCTAAATGTTATCTTTCAGTGAAGAAAACAAAAATGGGAGACAGTCTGGTATGGCACAAGGGCAGCTTCACAAAAACCATTCTGAAATTATTTAATGCTAAAAATATTCTGAAAGTAGTTAATGCTAAAAGTATTACTCAGCTGCCATAGAGGTACCTGGAACACTGCTGCTAATTTCAATGTTTTGAAGTGTCTTTAGAGAATATTTAGAAACAAGTTTTGTTGAGTAACAAATACACAAGGTCTCACGCTCTTCTGTCTTACAGAAACCAATAACAGTCCTAAAGTTAAAGTTTTAGAGGAGTAATTTAAGTATTAAACAATTGTGAAAGAAAAATCAGCCTGTTAGTTAGTCAAGTTAAAACAGTTGTCTTTAAACAGTTAAGACCAAATACACTGAAACTGAAATAGACTAAATTGCCCTCTTCTAAGATTGGAATTTAGCCAGCTGGAAAAAAGCCTGACAAAATATACTAAAAAATCAGCATCTAATCACAGTTTAAATGTAGATTAGATTAATTTTCACAGTTATTTACAGATGTACTATGGCCAGGATGTATGCTGCTTTATGTCAGTATAGCTTCAGATATCAGTAGATTAAAATTATAATTTTGGGGAAGATGGCTTTTGTACTGCTGCAGAAAAATTCCTAGTTTAGAAAACAAGAATAAAGCATTGAGTAATTTAGACAATATTCTAGAACAATGTATTTGAGCCTGTGAACATGTCTTATATATGCTTCTCTCCACAGACACTACAGAGGACATGTATCAACTACTGATCTCAGCTATAAGAGCAGAAACGTTGAGCTCAGGTTTTTTCCACAAATGTGTCATATGGTCTTCCATTTAATACCTGGGTCAATCACTATGATAAAAACCATCAAAATAAACACTCTTATCCTTTTATTTCTGGTCAAAAAAATTTTTTTCCCTGGTTAAAACACTGAAGCAAGAGAAATGGGGAGGAAGACACCTTACGGAATTTATATCCAGAGACCATACCAAACCAAACACACAAGACAATTTCTTGAAGCCTACACTCTTCTACAGGTTGCCTTCCATCTATCACTGTGTTGCAGCTTACAAAAAGTAGTAAAACAGATCTCATAGCAAGTGACAGGGGTTTACTGGTACGTAATTTTTTTTCCTTTTATTATTCCAATTTGTGTAATACTCCCATATGAAAATCAGCTTCTATGACATTTTTTTTAGGTTTGACATGTAAGTTTCATATCTCCCACATGCAGATGACATGGAGGAAGAATCGTCACCTAACACCAGGCATATTATTTTGTTTGAACTCTCTCACCTACACAACATGCACGGAGAACAGAATTGTGTTTCAGATAGGAGAATTAAAATCATTCCCAACAATACTGTATGCCTACAAGTAATTCTTACAGTTTTTTTGAGCAGCAACAATAGGTTCAATGCTGCAGTAAAAGCTGTAGGCAAAACTATGTTCCAACATATCCTGATTAATGTAATACACTATAAAATCTCTTGAAATATTATTTTAATCCCAGACATTGGATGATGAACTGGATTTATTCTCCAGGTTTTTTAATGGTCCAACTGTCAGAAAAGGAATCCAAGTTCCTTATCAAAAAGTCTGAGGTAACACAATAGTGTGAAAACAAGGCCTTCCATTTATTTTTCTTCTCTGCGTCCACTGAACGTTTTTCATTCATATTCAGTGAGGAAGTACTCCCCAGGCATTTAAACCTCATAGCCTAATACCAGTTTGAGATTTGATTATCCACCTTAATCCCATTAGACACTTATCTTTTAAACAGCAGGAAAATTGCTGACAAAATGCCACCAAGAACATTAACATTCCATTCACAGGGGGAATTTAGTATTACAGTTAGTTGCAGTAGCAACATAAGCATTGTAATTGTTTACATTTATTTAGTTGCTGAGCGAGAATTAAAAAAATGTTGAAGGAAATAACAATAGCAATTGGTCCACAAAATTCAAAAATTAAGGAGGAAAGCAAAACAACTTCAAATTCTTACCAACAGGACTAAGTTCCATTTGGTGGAAGTTCCACCATTAGGTGGAACAGATAATTTTAGTCTAGCTGTGAGAAAATGGATTTTGCTTCTCTGAATAAAGGAAATACATACATTTCTTTTAGACTTACTTTTATCAGAAACAATCCGTTTTAGAATTCTGTGGTATAAGGAAATCTGAAGTTTTCTATCATTTGGCAAATTAACCTGATGGCAAATGCCCAAGGCCTGTTTAAAAAAAAACAAGTGTGCTGAAGAGGACCTGTTCTCTGTTTCCCTTTACTAAACCCCTGGTCTTCTAAGTTACCAGTTCTGGTGTTTCACTCTCTTTAATACTTGACTTGTCTGTGTGGCATCTAACCTAGGTGTCTCTTGCTACAGTTTAGGCCATGACCTCTTTTTCTGCCCATCATGGTTATGGACAGTACATTTCTCCTTCCTCTGTGTATAGTTGAAGGTCATTACGCTCAAATGATGGAACAGGCAGACAATAACCTCATGAAGCTTAACAAAGGCAAAGGCAATGTCCTGCCCCTGAGGGAGAGTACCTTCCTACATCTGTGCAGTCTCCTACCCAGCTCTCTTGGTAACGACTATACAGAATGGGACTTAGTAGTCCCAGTAGATAATGTGTTGAAAAATAGTTCATCTTTTGTTTTACTGGTCAACTTTTCTTGTAGAAGTGCTTGTGTATGAAATGGAGTCATTGGGAAGACACAGATCAGTATTTTGGGAGATGCACAGTGGAATATAAAGGTGCAAAAGAAAGTCAAACAAGGGAAATTCCAGCTGGACATACAGAAAATTCTTTCCCATAAGAGTTTTAAAAATCTGCAACAGGGGTTACTCAGAGAGGTTATGAAATCTCCATAATACACTGGAAAGCACACTAAAATGGGACAGATTGAAAGCCTTCTCACATGCTAAACAAATGCATAGAATTCAAATAGTACAACATTACAAGAATTTACCAACATATTTTGAAATATTTTATTCTTAATGAACAATGTGCCTTTTGACATTAGCTCATATCTGTACCTTCTATTCTCCCAAGCCCTTCCTATGCAATTTTCTTTAAAATGTCTTCCAATTCTGCAAAAGTGAGCCAGAACATATTGTGTCATTATATTCAAGATTTCTTTTTTAAAAAGTCACTATAGATTTGAAAAAAAATCAGAAATATGCTAGAGTTGTTAAAAATTACAAATTTTATTCTTATGAAAAAAGAGATAATTTTAATTACTTCTATGCTTTTATGGGGAAGTATTTTTTTTTCCTCTTTTAGCCTTCTGTGTTTAAAGATTAGGTTCTTTGGTAATGAGCATCCATGCAAACAAGTGGAAAATGTAGTAGTTGAAAAGAAATTCACAAAAAAATTCACAAAAGTATGCAGTTGTGAATGTACCAATACACATTCACAGTGTTGAGAGTTAGTAAGGTATCTGTAGGTCAAGTTCATATTTACATGAACAGTAAAATATTTAATAAGTTATATATGTCTCCCCTAATTTTCAGCACATTTTGGACCCAGTGTATTAACTTACCATAAGAAAGTCTTAATTTCATCCCTCCTTTTTCTAGTCAGCCTTTCTGAAGATGCACATTGGTTCTACAAGCCCCCTACTATACTGTAAACCCAATTGTATAATGCAAAGGATTTTTTTTATTCATTTTCTTCATATATCTTTGGTATGTGGAGGGCTGGCTATTTATACAATGTTTTTACTATCAGAGGAAAGAAGAAAGAAGAAATTGAATATGGTTGTAAAAGAACCTATGAGAGTTTCTGTTCTGAACTGCACTGATTTTGTTTTGTCGGGTCTGAATTGCATTTCACCATACCTGGAATAAGGTAAA
Organism: Cephalopterus ornatus; assembly: GCA_013396775.1. Classification (NCBI taxonomy): domain Eukaryota; kingdom Metazoa; phylum Chordata; class Aves; order Passeriformes; family Cotingidae; genus Cephalopterus; species Cephalopterus ornatus. The sequence continues at coordinate 12,273 of VZRE01000508.1, forward strand.
GGAAACAACCAGCATGCAGTGACTTCTTCCTGTTAACATTTTAAAAGATTGTACAGATGAGCCAATCAGCTTACATCCCTTCTGCAAAAAATCCTTTCTGATCATTACAAGTGCTTTAAGATGTGAACATAGGAAAGGTCTGCATCAGCCTGCCATCAGTGACTACTGCTGACCAGAAGTGGAAAGCACCAGATAGGCAGACATTTGCTGCCCTCTTTTGGAACATGTAAAGTGAAGATTCAGCAGACGATTCAATGTGGTTTGTTTATATCAGATGTTTCCCTTTGTCACAATCCTCGCAATCAATGGATTTTCAGACAACTACTTGGCTTACTGAATTAAGTATTCATTGTTGGGTTAGGCACTTAAAATTCCACCAAAAAAAAAAATATCTGAATGGATTTTTCTGGCACATGGGTCATTTGGGTACACTGAACACATTCTTTAATAACTGAGTAATTGAACATTTATTTTTAGGGGTAACTATCAAATTTTTTCTATTAATTTTAATAAGGGGGTTTTATGTAAATGTGTGAAGTGTGTGAAGTGTCCTTGAAAAAATAATAGAGTTGGTCTTTCTGATGGAATAGAAAAAATAATTCGTAAAGAGTGGTAATGTCTCTTTATCAGTAATAACTCCTAATTCATTATTTATTCTTTATTTATTCTACCTTCAGTTTGACCTGACATTTCACTAAATATTAGAACTAGTAAACTAAGAATCAAATGAGATTCACATAAAATTTTAATCTGAAATATTACAGAAATCTAAGTAGCTTATCAAAATTGTCTCAACCTAGCAAAGAAATTATCAGCAACCTATCAGAGATCCTAAATGGAGCTTTAGGACAATAGAATAAAGATATCATCGAGGTCATCAGAACTGTACTAGAAAAAAATGGCTGTTTCCAAAGAAAGCAATGAGGAGTATTTTGAAGCAGTTATGGTGGTAAATTAAGGAGCTTCTACTAAGCAAGATAGGTTGCTAAAGATAACATTATTGTATGAACAAAGTAAAGTCCATTTACACTGCAAACAATCATTGTACACACAGGTTAATCCGTACCAATATTTTCTCCTGGCCTTCTTTTTCATCTTTATTGTATTTTCAGTACTGTTTAAATTTTGGATATGAAAATATCAAGCCAATTATATGATCCCTTCTTATTCTTAATAAATACTGTCTTATACCATTTTTACATATGAAAATTATTTCCATGCTATGATTTAAAGAACATGCCATGTGGTAAAAACAGAATAGGACAATTTGTATTGTTATTAAACTCTCTATAAAAGCAATTGATAATAGACTTCTCTAAAATAAATTCGGTATACCATATGGCAGGTCTCAACCCAAAAACAGGATACTGAGTCCACTGTTCCCTGTGTTTAGGTAGTAGCTCTTGGACTTTCATGCAATGTCTGTTTCATGTTTAGCTAAGCTCTATCAAGCTACAAATTCTAATTCTGATAGGGATTTAAAATTTGTAATGTATTTGTGAACTGGCAGGTTCTGAGTTAGAGAATATAGTTACTCAACTGTGAGAGTCTGGAAGAATTATATCGCTTGCTGTGATTTCTTCTCATTGAGAGTACTAAAGTAATTTTAATGCTGGTAATGATTTATCACCATCATCTAATATGAAGAAGAATATTTTAAGGGACTCTGTAATTTTTAGAAGTTATATTGTGACAGATTTGACACATTCAATGCAATGGCTCTACAGCCCCAATTCAGTGAAGTATCATTAGGCAAAGCACTTATACAGAACCTTTCCAAAACAGGGCTTACTTTCTAGAGAGGAAGTTAAAAAGATACATAGGATTTTAAAGCTTGTTTGGGTTATATACAATGCTGAAATATTTCTTCGCCATTGCTTAGCTGTTTATTAAGCTTTCAGCCTTAGAAATATTTTGGCTGCAAAATACAAAATTACAATGACATGGTTTCTGCAGTATAAATAGTTTTCTCATTGCTCAGAAGGACCCAGGACTCACATCAATCCTTACAATTACTCTGTCATTTTCCTTGTTGCTTCTGGAGTTAGTGGGATTAAAACTGTTCTTTTCTGTCCACCTTAAAAATTTTGAATCATGTAGTCTCTTTCATATTTTGATTCCTGCAACAGTCTTTTTTGTAGTTCTCAGCTAATTGGCTGAATTAAACTAGAACACCCAACTCCAAATTGAGAATATTCCTAAAATGCCATTTTGGAAAACCTGAAGTATATTTTTATTGCCTGCTACATCACTATTGACTATTTCCTTATTTACTAGAATACTGTGCATACTATGTACGCACAAACACTGCAGCAAAGAAGTTTGGTCAAAAGTAATTCTGATCAAACTGTGTAAGTCCATTGACAATACTGTAGGCTTTAACAAACCAGTGGGTTTTGGTACATCTTGCACAGTGTTTCCACATCTGCACTAGAAACCCACAAAGAAAGAAAAAGAAAGAAAGAAAAGAAAGAAAGAAAGAGAGAAAGAAAGAAAGAAAGAAAAAGAAAGAAAAAGAAAAAGAAAGAAAGAAAGAAAGAAACTATGTATTTAGATGTGGCACTTAAGGACATCATCTAACACTGGATTTGACAATGGTGTGAACAGCTAGGTTCGATGATCTTGAACGTCTTCCAACATGCATAACTCTATAATTCTGTTTCAGACTGAAATTTTAGCAGTCAATGTTAGAAATTTACTGAAGTATATTTATCAGCTGCTATAATAGAAAATTATTTTTATTTACTTCTACTTCAAAGGCAGTCAGGAATTTGAAAATTTTCTCAGCCATAACTAGAGCATAATTTCTGTCAGTGTTGCTTCCAAAAATACGATCAGTCATTGTCATTGATAAACTATGATGACTTTAGAAAGTGGTATATGAGGAAGGGAGTATAGGAGTCACGGCACTAACTGACTCAGACAATTGATCATTACAATGTCCTCCAAGGACATCAGTGAAATGGCTCATCTACTGTCTCTACAATTCCCCATATAGCTATTCAGCAGAACTGATTGTGATAAAGAATTTGTATAGGTGGCATCAGAGTTTCCATAAAAGATCTTAATAGCTTATGTTGCAGTGGCTGTTATAACCTTATTTTGAACAGATCTTTCCTGCTATACCTGCAAAATTACATGGCTGCAATTGTAAAAAGCCTACATTAGTGTTTGCACATAAAATCTGAGTGTGTGTGTATATCTACACTTACAGATTTGGGCTTTTTCTTAGAGTGATGACAAAAGTCATAATTAAAGCAATAGCAACTACAGCTAGAATAGACTTACTATTAACCTGACATATTCAGATTTTATCTGCTTTCTTCCATGGACCAAATATAACATGAAACTTTTTAAGCATGTAATAACCATTGGATCATAAAATTGTATTTTTATGTATGTAGTCTGCAAGCTTTGCCTGTTTCTATCAAGAGGGGTTTTTTTTCCCACAAAGTGGTTAATTGGCTTCACAGTGTAATTTACTTAAGCCATAAATTTCACACTGATTGCTATACTGGAGCAACCAGATTTCAATATTCATGAAGTCATAAGAATGCCATATATGTTATAAACTTGCACCACCTTAGCTCTTTCAGTAATGTGTTCATATCTTTAGGGTCATAGTTTTTAGCAGTCTCAATAACCTGATAGAAGTAAAAAGGTCATATATAGTACACTTGCAGGGGACACATGATGAGTGCTGTTTCATCATATGTGCAATATGAGCTGAATCTCTCTCCAGAGATCTTCAAAAGTTTAGAATAATAGGAAGGCAAAGAGAGACAGAGAGAGGTGAACCACAGCTTTTTTATTCTCAGTTCTGGTTTGCTTAGAGTTTTAAAACTGTCACTAAGATCAAAAGCCTAGCACTTAAGGCAGACCTCAGACAGTCAAAGGAGAACAACACTTTCATGTTTAGTGCCTGTCAACAGAATTCATAATATAGAGGTTTGCTATCTTTTCTACCAGTGTAGCATTTCCTAATTGGGTATAACAGTTAGTAGCAAAAGTGTATGTCATCAGGTTTCCTACAAACTTTCTATATCTGCCCATTAAAAACATATGAAAACATATGCCAGTGTACTGAGGACTACCATTTACATATACTTCATCTCCAAATGTCTAGTTCTTACTATCTGCCCTCTACAAACTTCACAGGACTGCAGGTTCCTCTAACACAGGAAAAAAATGTACCACAACACTACTCCTTGCTGTTCCAGTACCTCTATATTGGCAGCCTGTCTGACTTAGAACTTACCTGCTGACCATCCCACTTTGAAACATAAATATCCATTTCCATATGAAGACGCATCTGGACATAAATTATAGCTCATTCTATAGATACCATCCAGACACGTTATAGGAAAAATCTCTGAGACATCTGCTAATACTATTTTTAAGAATATTCCCCAAGAGTTGTTGATTTTGCAGTTTTATATTGAGTGCTACTCACTCTGACAGGGTTCAAGACAAAACTCACATTTAAATAGTGGCAAATAATATATCTGTGTTCTTTCTCTGTAACCAAACACAAAACAAGATGGATAAGTAGAAGATTGATCATTTCTTCCGGGCTTTTTTGTCCTGTAATTTTGTCCCATTTTCAACAAATTGATCCATTGTTGCCCTTCTCTATAAAGCAGAGACAATGACATTACCTTCTTTGGGAAGATCTCCAGCATTTCCTGATAGAAAAAATTGTTAGGTTGTAATTTACACTCAGAACCAAGATTACTTTTTAATTGATTCCTAGTGAAAGTAGGTTTTCAGGACTTCCAGTTTTTTTTCCAACACTCTTTCAAATTTCAAGTTATTTATGCTGAATCAGATTATGTATCTTTCTGTATATCTGTAGAGCACCCAGTATTGAGATATTTGCAACCCAATGGAGTGCAAAAAGGATCATAATAACAGTAACACATAAGTTTAGAGATTATTTTTGAAGTCCAATAAGAGGGAGAAAACTTTTTTCAGGCTTCTGATTTTCAGAATAAATGTTTCTCAAACAGAGCTGGTTTTCCCATTTCACACAGATGCTTAACCCCTGCCTGGAATTGCAGTTTGGATTATGATGGCCTTTTGTCAGAGTCAAAATTCTAGAATTGTTGTGTAAAAACTGTTGGTGAAAAGGAACCTACAGGTAATTGAAGTACAGCATTTTTCAGTGTCATTTGATTTTTTGTTTTGTATCCATTTGCCAAAGCTAAATGTTGTAGTACCTTGTGTCCTTATTGACTTATTTCTGTCATGACATGTTAGTTATGATGTGATATCACAAGTTATGGCTCTGTAACTTAGTACAATCCAGTGAAATGTGGCACACAGGTAATTTTATTGAAGTGCTCCTTTTCCCTTCTACAAAGATCAGACCATCTGACACCTACACTGATCTCATTTTGAGTGAGCAGATAACACTGCAAGGCAAATGGATCTCTGGTGTTATTAAAGGATTTGAAAAATATGAAGTACATTCCTCTAATTCTACATAGACAAACAGAAAGCAATAAATCATTTAGGTAATATGCAAAGGAGCCAAAATGTAGAATTTGTTGGAGAAGTTATGTCAGAGAGTTTTTTAAGTATTTTGTGGTCTTAGAACGACTGTATACAACCTTGAAATTAACCAATAACATAAGACAAAAGCTCTGAGCCTGCCTTTTCCAGGCTCCATCATGGAAAACCACAAACAATTATGTCTGTAACAAAATATCTCTGAAAACCCCAATCAAATTATATAACAACACCCCACAAATCCGTAGCTTTGAGGTAACTGAAGGAGAAAATGTGTAACATAACTGCCATATCCCTTGAATCAAAATTCTCATAAGAGTTTATCATACTTCTAATAATTTTAATAAAGTTCCAAGGGCTTATGTATTGGCACTTGATTCAGAATAAATCTATGGCTTGGTAGATCTGGGCACAGCTCTAAATTCAAGATATGGATGCTATCAGTGCTTCCATTCTCCACTGTCAATTCTGTTGCTGTCAGAATGAGTCTAAAGGACCATAATTTCTTACCCATCCTGCTTGGTGCAGCCTCAGTTGCTCTGAACAATGTGCCCTCTGTGTCAGATAACAAGGAATGGACTACAGCATAGCAGTGTTCATCCTCTCTCTTGAAGAATCCTTCTACCACACTGCGTGGCTGAGGGAGTTACATAAAGTCAGAGCATGCCCTTCTTAAAAATCAAAGCCAGGGAGATGCTCTTATTAAGGTCTAGAATTTATAAGCCAGCTGATACGGGGGTCTGGCAAAATAATACACTGTCCCTCTCACCATTAAAAACACCATAAAGCTGTTCTCTACTTCTTCCAAGTCCTAAGTGACTGATCATAGAGAAACTAAACTCTGTATTGCAACTCCCTTTCCCACTCATGCTAATTAATTTTGATATTGCTTAATTTGAGTTTGATATTTACATTTAGTAAGAAATAAAACACAAGGGAAAAATACTACTTCTTTCTTTATGGAAGGGCAAACTATTAATTCTTCAAACATTCATCATGCCATTTCCTAAATTTTCAAGAACACATTTGGATTTATGATTCAGTGTAACCATCCATTATCTGCAATTATCTTACTTATGCATGCATAACAGCAAGATGTATAAAGAAGGAACTTGTTTTTAAACTATTCAAAATCCTCATTACAAACACCTTTTGTAATCCTCTGAGAAAGAGGTCCTTCTTTCAATTCTCAAAGCCTGAAAGCATCCTGGACAATAAAGGGAGTGAAGAAGTGCCCGTCTTAGCATTTTAGACAAGAAGTCTATACACATTTTTTTACATGTAAGTTGAAAGTAATGTCAGATGCATTAGAGTATAAACTCTAATAGAATTGTGAAGCTTAAAGCTATTATATCTGGAAAATACCAAGGCTACCTATGGATGCCTTTTATCCCTATTCATTGTTATTACTGCATCAGTCTGTGTTCTAAAAGTTCCACCTGACAGTTCAGAGCCTTGTTGTGGAAGGCACTGTACATGCAGTGCTTTAAAAGCTTCCAGTGGAGATATGTGAGAGGCTACTGGCAGTGCTATAGACTACAAAAAAAAGACAAAATGGGAGAACTGGAGTAGGAGCTCTAAAGAAAGAACATTGTGTCATGTGGCCCAACTGTAAAATAGCAAAATTGCATGCAATTATTTTCCAAGCTGAGTGTGATGATGTGAAAGGGAAGAACTAATGATGATGCACTCTGCTTGTTAGAGGTTTTTCCTTCCTGGACTTCAAGGTTACAAGAACTGCTCTTCACTTGGTTTTTTGTTTCCTTCCTTCCTCTAGAAATGTGATGGTTACAAATAAATTCTGTACACTGGGAGTTAATAACACTCCAAAGACATTATGAAATAATTTTAGTTACTAATGTCAGACATATAGTCTTGGCAATATTTTTTTCCTGACTCCAAGCATCCTGTATTGATTGATTAATTATTCTACCAATGAACTAACAAATATTGACCTTATGGAGTTGAGCAGCATTTAGCCAAAAGTCAGTAATCTACATCGATCACTTAATGGAACATCAAAGCTCAGCATCCCTGACAGTTTTATGTCATTCAGCAAAAATCTGTCTATGCTTTGATGATATCTTGACCTTTCTTATTAGGCATCCTTGGTAAAAAACTAAAAGCAATAATAAAATTAAACCTGTGGATAATGCTTTGTTATCTCGAGTGAAGCAGTCACTGCTACAGGATGCTCCATGAAGATTTACCTACAATCAGGGGTAGCCTCTCTTTTTCAAACTAAAAATATAATTTTCTAGTTATATGATCAGGCAGCATGCTAGACAAATGTTATTTTACCTCATAAGAGTATTAGGAAAATGATAAGGAGAAAATGATGGCATATGTTTTTTGTTTTGGTTTCATTTTTTTTAAAGAAAACTTAAACACACAACTTCAGAATAGGACTGTGAAGCCCTCATAACAGCTAGGGATCTGTCTATGCAGCTGTCACAACAGCCATTCAATTCACCCTGCCTGTGTACAAGAGCTATTACTAACATTCCTGATCAGGTACACAGAAAAGGGTTACTACCAGAAGCCCTGATCAGGTACAGAGAACACTCTTGATAAGATTAGTTAGCTGCTTCTGGGGTATGTTTTCAACCTCTAAACCTAGCTAATGTGCATTTTCACGCACAGATAACATCACAATCACATATGACTGAAAGCACAGATGTACCCTGAGGGGATTGGTGGGGAGCAGTAGCAGCTGATGGAGATGGTTTCTCACACAGCTTCCCATTCCAGAGAATCAAAGTCTGCAGAGCATTCACTCTACATTAATGTCTAGCACTTCAAAGCAACTCACCTCACTTCTTCAAGCTAACATATTGCCAGTTATTAGGGTAGTGAAATATCAATAGCTACCCCAATATTATTGTAGTTAGGAGTAAACTTCATGCCTGTACAAAGTAAATCTGTTTTGCAACTAGTCCAGGGTGAGAGGAGCAGTTGAACAGTGACAACGAAAGTATCAATGTTAAACTGGGATAGAAAGAGAGGCTAGAAGATTATCACCTTCATTTTTTCAACCCCAGCAACTGGAGTAGTTCCTCCCCTTGCAAGAAACAGGTGTATAAAATTTCCTCCTTCCAGTTTTCCAGAGGACTAACTCTACTCTCCTTGCCTTTATTATTCAAGTATCACTCGCCTAGAGGAAGGTACTGTGGAAAGCACTGGATTTCAACTGGGAACTGGTATTTACTCACCTACATGACTCATGAAACTCAGGTGAGAAGTACTTTCCATGCTCTGAAACTCATTGTTTCATTAGGCTCTTTTGAAGGCAAAACTAGCCCAGCCTTCCCTTCTCCTAACTTTCAAAGGTGTTTTTTTGATCCCAGTCTAAAAGGGATAAATATATATATCTGCAATGTCTCCTGCTGAATACTGTTGTCAAAATAAATATGTGAGCAGTGTCCATCTGAGTTGTGAGAAATAGTAGAGTTCTACAGAAAGTCAAAAGAGACAAAGCAAAGACTTTCAGTCCCAAAGGTTAGGAAGGCTTTATAATTACAACAGTCTGGGCATAGAGAATTCTGATTCATCCCACTAAAAATGTTGGTACTGAAATCAAGATTGTTGCCACAGAGGTGTCTTAATAGTAGTTACTTCCTATTCACTTACACTGGGATCTCAAAAGCCCCTGGGTTTGGTGAAACCTTTCCTTTTTACTAATATTAAGTTGTATCCAGGTTGGTTTTGTTTTTTGTTTTTTTGGTTTGGTTATGGGGTTTTGGGGGTTTGTTTGTTTGTTTGTTTGTTTGGGGGGGTTGTAGGGTTTTGGGAGTTTTTGTTTGGTTTTGGTTTTGTTTTGTTTTTGCTGTGTCTGATTTTTACTGATAAATCATAATTTTTCTTTTTTCCTTGTTCTAGCTGTAGTGGTGATCTTTTCAAATATTTTGCTAAGATACATTTTAATCTGGTTTTCAAGTAAACTACATGTATCAGCTACCATGAGAAAATGGTGCAGTTCAATATTAAAATAGATTATGCTTTTGGTTCAATAGAACTCTGAGCACTTAGCTAATGATGTAGCCCAATTTTGGGCACCCAAGTAAGAAACTATGTTTTGAAAAATGCCCAGAAACTAGCAAATTTTAAAAAATTCATCTTATGGGAAGCTGAGATTTTTGAAAATTATGGCATTCAGTGTCTAAATTAAGTCACGCATATTTAGAAAATCTACTTCAATTTCCTTAGTGAAAGTCATTGTATATAATATTTCTTTGTATCCTGTAAATATTGCAAGGTAATTAAGAGTTTATCAAAAAGTACAGTGCTATAGAAATCCACCTTCTGCACTAAACTATAAGAAAACAATTTCACTGTTTCCTACATTCTGGCTTAAGAGATAATCACCTTTTACAAAACTTTTTCTAGTGGCAGAAAATCGTAGATAAATGAGCAGTATGTTCATTTGATCTGTCCATCTCCTAGCCTTAAAGCACAATCAATTGTAACTTGCATTCTTATGCATAAATTCTAAAGTCTAGACCTTAGACACATTTAAGGCTAAAACATTTAAAAGAATACTTAGTAGATGACCAAGGCTTGCAAGTGCTACAGAAAAACAATAATGAAAGGGCAAAACCAATTTTTTTACAAAAGTAATATTTTTACTGAAATTCAGAGATATTCTATGTTTCAGTTGCTCAGAGTCATAAGTCTATTGCTTTTGATATTCAGATTCATTGTTTATGGAGACATACAACTCCCCAGTTTTTTGCTTTTATTATATTTAAGTACCACACCTTATTTAAGAGTTTCATCTGAAATGATGGCATGGAGCAGAACTCTGGAAACAGATAACCTAACTTCCTAAATTGTCTATAATCTAGAATAATAACTAAGCATTTTACCACACATAGTATAGATGAAATTGTATGCTGTTATCAGTATCTTGAAAAAAGGGCACTGTTTGTCTGCTCCCTTCAACAGATATTCATGTCTGCACATTCACACACACACACACACACACATGCACTTCCATCTACAGAACTGAAGAGATACATTATTTAAAACCGCTTCCAAATGATGGAGGGTGTTTGTTGTTTTTTTTATCACCCTGCAGCATATAAAACACACTTTGTGCACAAAAACGTATCCAGTAGGGATCTCAGTCTAAAATAAATTGTCATATTGTTCTTTTCTTGAGTGCTAATTTACTTCTAAATTTTCTATATATACCTTCTTTAAAATGGTACATTCTGTTTCTATTTTACTGTATTCAGCAATCAGTGTCAATTACTCTTGGTAACCATGGCAACCAGGCAACTAACTGTTCTTAAATCTTCATTTGTCCACTACTTTTACAAAATACTTTACAGTTAAGAATGCTTGCTTACTACATACATAGGGAAAAGCTGAAACGCAGAAATGCATAACCTCTTGTAGCAAATAATATGATGAGAATATATTCTGCAACGTAAACACATATTCTCTTTGGGATTTAAACATTTTCAGGATCCTATAGCAACAGCAATTTCACAGTTTTCAGGATTTTCAAGACTATACTCCAGTATTTTTCAATCCTTTTATGTACTTTATATCCCAGGGGACCTCTGGGATCTTTTCTGATATTAGGATTTTACCTTTTATAATATTCTGCTTCTGGACTACTGGTAGTGCCATAAGAAAATAGCTAAAGAGACTACCAAAGGCACAGTTCTCTTCTGATTTCTTTTAACAGCTTCAGAGGTTAGTAGTCTATACAATGGTACAGAACAGTTTCAGCTGCTTCTGTTATTCTCATGAGCTCCAGTCCAGATACAAAAAAGAGTCCTATTTTTGTAAAGAATCATGGACTTGGAAGGCACAGGGTATATCAACATTCAGTGAAACTGAAAAATACCATCCTATGAAGTTGAGAAGACTGGAGAAAACGTTTTGGTTTTCTGTAATCATGTAAATCTGTATTAAGCTATCAAAAAGCATTCTTTGTGGAAGGAAAACCAAAAAATGAACAATTGCATTCATCTATTCTGGGTTTTTCTAAATAGAAAACACTGAAAAATGTGAGGTATTAAAAGGATTTCTTGATCAGTTTTTAGGGAGTGAACTCCTTAGAATTACATTGGTTTTCTATCACTGATGATACACTAAATTAAATAAGTTTTGTTGTGATATGTGTGAAAATATTTCCTTATCACTGTATTTTATAAAAATAAAGGGTAGTATACATTTATCCTGTTTAGTACAGGATAGTATGAGTTTACATGCAGCACGGTGTGCAGTCCAGTAAGCCATCCACTTTCGCCTTTCTTTTCTTCCGACAGCTCTTTCCAGAGTGTCTCCTTCTCCTAGTCACACACTTGTTATCACCACAAATTTCTCTAACAAACGTTGGGTTTTTTTCATACGGTGAGAAATATTTACATAGACACATGCCCCATCTGCCTTTTTTGGAGCAAAATTGTTGCTTTCTGCACATGAGTATAGAAAATGTGAGTTTGCTAGATAAAGAACTAACAAAAACTACAGTGAATCAAAGATGGCCTTTCAGAATTGAACTTCTTTTTAACCCTAACCAGATATTTCTATGCTCCATCCCTAAGAAATCTCACAGTAGTTTGCATTTGGTTAGTAGAAAAAGCACTTGTGGTTGCAGTGTCTCCTGATACTTTCCTGTATTTCTCCATAGCCAGAGTCATAAGCTTATGACTGAATCATTTCACTCATACAATATAAGCAACTGAAGAACTCTGCACAGAAATGGGGTACACTTTGGGCGGGCCACTCATAGACTTGAAGATTTGGTCCCAATTATTCTCTCTGCTCTTTCTGATTTGTGTAAATCTTTTGCTGTGATTATTGAAAGTAGCTCTTAAGTCAATGAATAATTGCTTTCTACAAAAAAATCCCATCTTTTATCTCTTTAAGATAAATTTGGGCATGAAATAATATGTCATAAGTTTCACAGTTGCTGTAATTCTGGTTTTGGAAAATATGCAATCTAAGTACAATCCAATTCTGAAGGAGCACCCAATTCTTAGAAAACAGTCACTGCCTTCTCCAGTCATGAATCATCTTACATTAACTCCATTCCAAATCAAAGTGCAACCATGTCCCTCATAAGATCAAAAATAGGATTAAAAATTCTTTCTCTGTGACATAAGGGCTAAATAACAACATATTCTGATAATATGTAATTTCTACTTTATGAAGATTTTTTTTTATTTTATTTTTTTGGCAGAAGGGAGTAAGTATCAATGATGTTGTCAGGCTGCTTACCAAGATTATTATTCTACATTTGGTGAACTGAAAGCAATATCAGTATTTTCCATCTATCAAGTGCTCCCTTATATAACATTTCAAGAAAAATTTTACAACTCCTGCTGGGTTATTCCTGAATCTTTTTCTATCATGCATCTGAGCTGAAGGCATGAAATGCAGTGGTAAAATGTACATTGGAACCAAGAAAATGACCACTATAATACTGTCATTGTCATACCATTACAAGGATTTTATAATGTACAGCTACTGATTTTCTCAATTGACATCATAGAGGGCTCAGCTAATGAAATGAGACATGGAGCATAATGGACCAACTAGATGCTGGACAGGAAATAGTAAATGGATCATGAATCCACCCCCCCTAGCTAAAGCAGTCAAAACTCTGAATAGCAGAGAGACTAATGTTTTTAGCCATTTTCCCTTCCAGACATAAGTCATAAAAAACCAGCAGTGAAGTGTTTCCGTTATCTGTCTGCCCACCCTATCATGAAAGCCAGCCAGCCATGCTCAAAAACATTTGTTTTTATATGAATCATAGCAATACAATAAAGATGAAACATGCAGATTAAGTTTAAATCCATGGCAGAAGCTGTGGCTCACATCAGTATGTTCCAAAACACAAAAATTGCTCACAGTCAGAGAAAGTTCATCCTTTCAGAAAGGGGAAAAAACGGAGATACAGGGAACTACAGGCTGGTCAGTTTCACCCCAGATCCCAGAAAGATCATGGAGCAGATGGTCCTGGAAACTATGCTAAGGCACACATAAAATAAAGAGGTGCTTGGTGAGAGTCATCATGGCTTCACTAAGAACAAATCATGCCTGATAAATTTGGTGGCCTTCTACAATGGATTTACAGCATTGGTAGATAAAGGAAAAGACATCATCTACCTGGGCCTGTGCATTTTACACTGTGCCACACAACATCCTTGTTTCTAAACCAAAGGGAATGGATTTGATGGATGGACTACATGGTAGATAAGTAATTGGCTGGATGGTTGCATTCAAAGAGAAGTGGTCAATAGCCTGATGTCCAAATGGAGGCCAGTGACAAGTGCCATTCCTCAGGGGTCAGTACTGGGATCAGTGCTGTTTTACATCTCTATTGGTGACATAAACAGTGGGCTGAGTGCACCCTCTGCAAGTTTGCAGACAGCACCAAGCTATGTTTGTGTGGTTGACACACTGGAGGGAAGAGATGCTATCCAGATGGACCTTGACAACCTGGAGAGGTGGGACCATCCAAACCACATGAAGTTCAACAACACTAAGTGAAAGATCTTCTACCTGAGTTGGGGTGATCCCAAGCACAAGTACAGCTGGGCAAAGAGTGGACTGAGAGCAGCCCCAAGGAGAACTTGGGAGTGTTAGTGGATGAGAAGATCAACACGACCCAGCAATGTGCACTTGCAGCACAGAAAGCCAGCTGTGTCCCGGTCTGCATCAAAAGCAGCATAGCCAGCAGCACCTCAAGGGAGGTGATTCAGCCTCTCTACTCTGCCCTCGTGAGACCCCTCTTGGAGTGCCACATCCCACTCTGGGGATCCAGACTTTCTAGAGCAGGTCCAAAGGAGACCATGAAGATGATCAGAAGGCTGGAGCACCTCTCCTATGAAAAGAGGTTGAGAAAGTTACAGTTGTTCAGCCTGGGGAAGAGAAGGCTCCAGGGACACCTTAAGGCAGCTTTACAGTACCCAAAAGGGCCCTGCAGGAAAATTTGGAGAGGGATTTTTTACAAGGGAATGTAGTGATAGGGCAAGAGATGGTGGCTTCAAACTGAAAGATGGTAGGGTAAGATTAGATATAAGGAAGAAATTCTTCACTGTAAAGGAGGAACAGGTTGCCCAGAGAGGCTGTGGATTCCCAATCTCTTGAAGTGTTCAAGGCCAGGTTGTATCCTGGAATCATAGAATATTCTGAATTGGAAGGGATCCATAGGGATCACTGAGTCCAGCTCCTGGTCTTGCACAGGACAAGGCCAAGAATCACATCATGTGCCTGAGAGCATTGTCCAAATGCTTTTTGAACCCTGTCAGGCTTGGTGCCGTGACCACTTCTCTGGGGAGCCTGTTCCAGCACCCAACCAGCCTCCAGGTGAAAAACCCTTTCCAAAAATCCAACTTAAAGCTTCTCTGACACAGCTTCGGGCCATTTCCTTCGGTCCTATTGCTAGTCACCGGGGACAAGTGGGATGTGGCTTTGATCACTCTGGTCTGGAGGAAAGTGCCACTGTCCATGGCAGTGGGGTTGGAACTAGATAACCCTTAAGACCCCTAGTAAAAAAAACATTCTATGAATCTATGATAATAATGTGACACAGTGTGTGAACAGAGAGCAACACGCTGAATTCATTGTGATGGCCTTGGTGCCACTGCTGTTCTCTAGAGCAATTTTTGGAATTTAGTAAGTGTGTTAACATCGATAAAATTTTCCCCCACACAGTGCAGTGGCTGTTTTTAAAACAGTAAATCTCTTTCTACATCTTTTTATCTCTTTGGCTAAATTACACACTGTAATTATCAGGCTTCAGTTCTCCAGTAGGTGAATAAAACATGTTTTACATTACTACTGTTTTTGAGGGAAAAAAAAATTATTTAGAAAGAGACAATAATTTCAAAGTTTGAGAGAAGTGTGAACAAGAATTAACAATTTTCCTACAGCACTGGGAATACTTAATTTTTTCTATACAAGCATACTTAACTGAGCACATGAAATGTCAGTCTGTCTTTAAGTCTCTTCATAATGCAATTGCTGGAGTCCACAAAAGACAGCGCTGGGAATGAACCAAAGCCAGAGCTCCACAGTCAAAAGTTTTCAATTGATTTATTTCATTTTTTGTTGACTAAAAAATTATCAAGGTCTAAATTCTCTTCCAGAGGCTCATGACCAGTGTAAATACAATTCCCATTTCTTCAAATTTAAAATTAGACATTTCAGTGCTTAAGACCTCATTAAAGTGCTTGATTATTCAATGGGGGCAAGAATACAAAAGCTTTAAAGTTATTCATGTCACACCCAATTCTAACTAGAAATTTTCAAAATTTGAATCTAAACTAGAAATAAGTCATGATCTAAATAGAAATAATAATTGCACCACTGGATCATCCTGACTCACATATACACTGCACTTTCCTGGAGGCTATAAACCTAAATTTGTCCGTAGAGCTAATTAGGGGGGAGAAAGCATAATTTTTTTGTTAATAAATCTCTCTCCAAATACTGTTTTCATAATAAAATAGATCAAAGATAAATAGCACCATTATGCTTCTTTAAAATATATGTTTTATTTTCCAAGAGAAAAATGAGTCTTTCAAAAAGAAGGGAAGGCTTTTTTCTTTCAGAGAACTATCGTGTTTTCCTATGCTTCTGAGTAATCCCCTCTGAGTTTAAGCATCTGCATTAGCATTTAGCCTTCCAAAATGGATTAACACAGTTAACTGTATATTTTCATAGCACATTTTGGGGTTTTTAATGTTTGTGTTGGTAAATTTTACTCCTCCTGAAAATTAAAGTCATTGAGTTTTGCAGTCTGCCTTTACACTTTTGAAGTTATATTTATGCCACATTTGCAGTCTGTGCTTCACTGAAATATGAAAAATATATTCCCAGTGTTTGTAGGGTTTTTACATTTACCTGTATTAAAAATTTTTCCACCATGCACGACTTTGTGCTGCTTTGAAGTATGCAGTGTAATCGAGTTTCCCTAAAAGTGCATATTTCCATTTTCTTTCTACTCCTTTATAGGTTACCAGGTTGAAATATAATTCCATTTTTTAGTTATCAATATAAACAGCAAAACGAAATTGCATTTCAAAGCACGGATTTCTAATAGTTCTTTTAAAATTAAACTGTAACATGTATATAAATGTTGTATAAAATCCACTGGCTGAACGTTGGCTGTGGTACAGGAGAGTCACTTGAGAAAATTCTCTATTTCATAGATATGTCACTAAAAGGCAGCAGTATCTGATCACAAATATATGTAACAGTAAAACCTGGTAGAAATCTCACATTGATTCCAAGGTCAATGCCCTTGTGGTTTTTAATTTCATAAATATGAAATTAGTATGAAATTATAAGATATACTTTGAATATTTCATTCTTCAGATTTAAGTAATAATGGATGACTTACAGTGCCTGAACTGCTTAAGTCATATTGCTTATAAATAAGGTTTGTGAGACTTGGAAAACTTTAATCTACAAATGAAAATGATTTTTTAAAAAGGAAGGAAATCTTTATAAAATGTGTATAAAGAGAGTGATTAAATAGCATGGAACAAAAATTCCCTTTTTTTTTTCCAAATTGTACTTTAGAATACACCAATTTGTATCAAATTTGGTTATGCTCATGCATAAAAATAAACTTTCCAAGACTGTGAAAAGGGATCAGTTTGCAGAGTTCTCTGCTTACAGACATGTTTTTTTTCTCTTCTCATATTAATCAGAGTACTTAACATCTTGATCCTAATTAGCTGTTAGAAAATTGTAACTGCTTCATGAAGACTTCTTGTTTTCTCAGAATTGCCTGTACTGTGTACACATCCTTCTGGGATTTAATGATCATTATGAAAAGTCACGACATATGGCACTTTATTCTTTCTGCAAGTACTGACTTAATTTCCCCTTATTAGGAATGCCTTATCAGATTGAGATAGAGTCTAACCTCACCACTGAAAAACACCTGTAAGATGATTTGGAGTCATATTACTAATAAAACTGCAGACAAAGATTTCCTCCCTAGAAAATTAGCATTTCCATCCATCTCTGAATGAAATGACGGGAAGTAACTCCTCTGCATATCAGATATGCCAGATAGAGAAATCCTATTGCAGTAAAACTGAAGAGTCACCACTGAGCTAATTGAATCAGATGTGATATGATCATAAGAGATAAAAACACATTAAACAAATTAGAACATATACTATATGATTTAAAATTCACCTTTTCCTAACAGAAGGTGAACCATGATGCTTAAATATGTATGTTATATTACTCACAAAGTTTTAGATTTCAAAGTGTAATTAAACTAAGAGGAAACTGCTTTTGAACAAATGCTGAAAAAAACAATTTTAAAATCTTGTACATCTTTCACATATTTTTCTTCCCACTTTTAAAAACTTCTATTATTAAATCAATGTAAATGATTAAAAAAAAATTCAACTTTTGTAATTAGCATTTCTTTCATCCTTACAGTTATGTGAATTAAGGATAATGAAAAAATATAAAAATAATATTAGAACCATTCTTAAATGTGAAATTACATGATGATAGGCACCAGTGGAACATACTCATCCTTCTGGGACTTATTCTCAAGTATACTCATGATATTATACAGGTCTACAGTACAAACTGGTTAATAAAAGCACTTGTTCATTCAACGATATATGTCACGATTAATACGCATTTTATTTGCTCTGTGCTTGTTCAACAATGTAAAGGAGTAGAGCAATGACCCAGGTAAGACAGCAATTGAGGGAAGGTTAACATCACTGATATCTCCTGCATGGCCTAGATCAGATCTGAAAATTTCTCAGGAAACAAACTTTTGGAAGTTAATAATACATTCCATGAATTCTCCTGGTGAGCTGCCTGAGGCACTCAGCTTGTAAGCTGAGAATCCCTACTTCAAAGAGCAGTCCATTTTCTAAAAACGTGCACACTCATAGTGCCTAAAACTTTACCTCACCTCCAAACTCGATGACTCTCCGCTGTCATATCTGCAGACCTGCTTACAGTTTGGTCACACCAGTGGAGCTGATCCACACTCACAAATTTTTATGCTAGAGAAGTATAGGTGCTGGAACCATGTGTCAGGACTATGTGTCAATCTTCCAAATCTCTCTCTAATTCTGCTCATGTTTGGATAAAGTTCAGATACAAACTGTCCTGGCACATAATTATGTATCAGCAGAATAACAAGATATTCGAAACTAATGATAGAGCAGATTAAATCCTACTACTTTAATTTAGATGGTGAAGTTTATATAGGGACCATTCAAAAAGTGGAAAAACAAATGAAAACACAACCCATGTATACTCCATTTTTATCTTTTGTATTTTATTCTGGAATCCATATCTCAGGTCATATATTTGGGGTATTTTTGAGACCTCTTGATTTGAGTACATTGGTCAAAAGGTATTTTAATACAACTATGTATGCATTTTGAAAAAAATGGCTCACTGTGAACACACTGTAACATTTTCCATAAAGTTTAAATAAAAAGACATACATGTAAAAAGAGGAATATGTGTGTTTTCAATGCTTCAAACATCTGAAAACACATAAACACAGAACAGGAGCACTTGAGAAATAGGAAGGAAACTGACTATCAAGTAAAAATGAAAACAATCACTTGGTGTCTCCTTTGGAGGCAAAACAATACATAGTGGGGACAAAATGCAAAAAAACCCAAACAAAACCAACAAACAAGATAGAGGACAAGAAAAACAGATATCTCCCCTCCCACACAACTCCCCTCAGTTCTTTCTAAAGAACTTGAGTACAGAAGTAAGGACAGAAGTGATTATGTGCAAAATGGTTGAATATTGACAATTTCTTCCGCCTGAAACAAAGAATATGATCTTTTTAGAATTCATATTTTAGCATTGCAATGAAGACTAAATTGCATTGTAACTAAAAATTGGACCAGCATACATTTAAAAGCATAGTCACCAAAACCAAAGAATTTTGGAACATACTGCCTCCCCCATCACCATATAAACCAGTTGTGCTCTAGCTTTCCCCATGATGCTAAAGATGATACAGAAGAACAAAATTCAGAAATTTTAATGAGTCATTTTCAGTTAGTCTAAGCTACGACATTCTAAAACGTTCTTTAGCATTTTAAAATAAACTACTATGTTTAAACTTTGTAATATACCTTCTACAGCATTCAAATTTTAGGATATTAATATGGACCTATGCTCTTAAAACCTTTATTGACTGTCCTTTGTTATGCACTCAGGTGAAATTATCATTGTTTCCAGTGGGACAGAGAAAGGACTGAAATATTCTTCTCTCTTATTGACGTCCACATTCTGCTCTGTGCTAAAGTAAGGCTTCAGGCCTGTTCTACTAATGCACAGGAATGTGTTAGGAGCTCAGCACAAGAATTACTGTGTGAAATTATAAGGCTTATGTTATACAGGAGGTCAGACTGAATTATCATAATGGTCCCTTCTGGGTCTTAAAATTCGCGAATAATCGTGTCTCCATCCTAATGTAGACTGCTACTTCATCTAATCTAGTCATCATCATATTTCCAGTAGAGGCTAGCACCTAAGATTTCAGTGGAAATCAAATCCCCTTTCACCCTTTTAATGTAACTAGATAATTACATGAGAGGAGAAGAATTTCTTCCCAACTCTTTAGACTATTATAGTATAAATGAAAGTGATGTACTTGTTTCCTTTCTGCTGTAATGGTGTTTTAACCCATTAAAAATGTAACACTGTTTAATTTCATATGTAATTAACACATACAGCTGTGTCCAATAACCATTGCATTGATACTATGGGGCATTTATGAATCAAAACTTAATTGAGAGTTTTGTGATGAAGGAAAATTTTCAGCAGCAAAGTAACCAAAAGTTCAGCCACGGTTCATATACCCTTTCCACATATTCATGTCAGAGCACAGCTGCATAGAAATGGCAGCCTGAATCTGAAGAGGGGTATCTTCCCTGGTATACCACAAAGTCGAGAAATCCTATACCAAAGAAGAATGCTGAGCTTTGCTGTAATATCTATGGTTTTCATTTTCACACTATCTTTTTAGCCAGTGCTGGAATGCTGCCATATCACATCCTCAAGATGAAATATATAAGAGCCACATGTTGAAGTGAATTTTAGCATTTAAAAAAACACAAAGATAGAAGTGATACTGTGAGATCCATGCCCATATTAGAGGCTACCTAGGAAGAGGGATGAAATGAACTACTCAACTAGTCAACGAAATGGGGAGAGAATTAGTCAGGCAAATTAAACAAATCTCAGGTGCATCTTTCTACCATTCTTTCAAGACAGATAAAGGACTGACAATTAGCTCTGTAAAGTCCTTAGTTACTTCTCTCAGAATGTCTGGGATTAAGAAAAGTTATGAACCTTGCATGCTTGCTCAAATTGCACAACCCCAAACATCTGAGTTACAGTGCAGCAGTTACCATTTTTTCCTGCGTGGAGCTTTGTTACAGTACTGCTCAAACTGCTGCTGCTGCATGAGGGAGAGTCCATTCTCTATGGTATAGGAAGAACCTATACCACACGTTCACTACTAGAAACTCTGTTTTTGTTATTCTTTGTTTTCCTGTTTCTCATAACACAGTACTGTTTAAAGCAAAAGTGTTTTCCTTATATCTAGAATGCAAACTTTGACTATAAATGAAATTGCTGCTATCACTTCCCTACAATTTTCACTTTATCTGCTGAAATATCTGTGATCTAGAAACTACAGCTAAACACAGCTATCATGTATGGGGAAATATAATTGGACTGACACCTGCACACAAAAGGGACTGGAATGTAGGAATGAGATGAGGGCAGCCATCTGGACAGGGAGAGCTATTTCAATCTTTATATGAAAGCCTGTGACACTAAATCATAATAATAATAATTCCTCAATCTGTAAAGTTTGGTTACTTCTCCTTTCTAAAGCACATGTTTATAATCACCAGAAGAAAAGCATTTCACTTCTACAGAATCTGCAGAACTGCACCAGGAAGCAGCTCTGAAAAATTCACAGGGCTAGAGATTCCTTTAACACATTTCAGTTGCTCCCTAGGCACCTCCAAATGCAGGGTAATCACTTGTTTCCTGGCATGAATCACTTGTTCCTGTACAAACAGGAAAATTATGAAAAAGAAATAAAACACTATCACAGGAAAATATAAACCTAAAACTACATTTCATTAACCTTCGATAGTATATACACTTTTCCTAACCCAAATGTAGGCTTATATTGTCCAATTAATCATTTTTTTCCAAAATATTTCTGAAGCTAAACATTTATCTTTGTAAAATATCTCAGTTTCTCCAAAAATCTATTAAAAGGTGTGAAATTGCTGCAATGTAAACGGACAGATCTGACAACCTCTCCTTTTTTTCCTTTACAATACAAATAAAATTTGAATTACACATTGGTTGTGAGTTATCATAATTGCATATATTTTAAAAAAAAATAAGTTAAAGCATCATTTCTTTCTCTATATACACATATGTATGGAAACACATACTTTCGCACATATATACGGTCACAGACATGACATACATATTTCCATAATCTCCTTAACAGAACCCAAAAGAAAGTACAGGTTTACTAAAAGTGAACATACTTAAAGACATTTAACGTGATTTATACAATTTGGATTTGATAAATTACTGCATTTTAACATGAAAAGCTGCCTACCAATATTCAAGGAGACATAAAATAAAAGCACCTATTCCTTCAAATGTCAAGACTAGCAATTCTGTATTCCAAAAACACCCAAATTGAACCAGACCACTTCACTGCAAAGCACCTCCAAAATCATCCCCTTTAACAAGTGTGTACAACAAGTCATTGACCTGATCATCTCAGAAAACCACATGTGCTAATGGAGAAAAAAGACTGGGATTTAACTGGGGAAGTGAGAGAGATAGCCAAGAAAGCACAGCTGCATGAAATATGTAATAAGGAGCCTTAGTCTCTTCTGGAAACCACAGAATCAGTGTGGTTTCCTTCTGCTTTCAAACCAGCATTCTGGGAGGGCTGCCAAAAGCAAAAAGAACTGATAGTGAGGCTGACTGGAAAGGAAAAAGACAGTTTTTTGGTTTGTTTTGTTTTGTTTTTCTCTGAGAGGGCAATCTGTAGGGCACATAACCTGCTGCTTGGGCCATCAAATGAGGAAGCAAATTTTTTGGTCCTAAAGCACCTCTCCTCCGAGATGGAACCTGGGGAAAGGATCTCATTTTCTCCCAAGTAAACAATGATCAGAATTGTTGATTGTCTGTGCTCTGTCCTGGAACTAGGATTTGGCAAAAATAATTTCGGAGAGGAAAACCTTGGGTTAAGAGTCTGGAATGGCCAGTTATTGGAAGAAGTACTTCAGGAAAATGAACTGGAACAAGCCAAATTTGGGGTGAACAGCTACATCAAAACTGGCTATGAAGACTGAGATGGGATGTGTGACTTCTGCTGAGTGAGAGGTGCAATGCTCAGAATACACCACACATTCTAGAGGTGGCAAACTTCTGCATGGAAAAGTTGTGAGCAATGAATGTTGATGATTAAATGGTCAGGGAGGCTGCAGCTCCAAAAAAAAAAAAAGCAGAACAAAACCTGCCCCATCAGAAGACAGGAGATTATTTCTAGTAGAGTAATGCAAGCCAAGGTTTCATTCGGCAGGAGGAAGGGCAGAGTACTTGAAAGAAAGTGAGCAAGATGAAGTCAGTAAGACTACTGCAGCTTCTACTTCACTTTTCAAACAGTGAACTGGGAATTTGCCACACTTCCATGTTAAGTGGTGATATTTGGGCACTCCTGGAATGAGGATTTCCAAAAAATAAGACACTAAAGCAACAATGGAAAATAAAAACTATTAAGCAGTCATGCTGTTATGTCTATTAAAGATGTTATCAGATTTAGAAAACGATCTAGTAAACATGGTAAATGTTAATTTGCTTTATAGCTTTTGTCTATGCAGGGGGAGAAGGATCTCCTGTTTATTTTTTTTTATTTTTTATTTCATTCCTTACTCCCAAGCCAGGGGCTGAATCACAGCTCTGTAAGAAATTGTGCAGCCCTGTAAGATTGAATCTGCAAACTCTATTCCAGAAGCACTTAGTACATGCATAAATCAATTTTTTTCTCCTAAAAACCATCTTCTATGCTTCACTTGCAGAAGTTGCATTTAATTAAATTTTTCAGAGAGGAATTTGAGGAAGAATTCAGTTGCCAATAAACACAAGAAATATTTTCAAATAAAAAATAATGAAAAGCGCATTCTATTGACTAATACTGTCTAATCCATAGGTGCTCTTCATAGAAAAACAAACAAACAAAAAAATCAGATAATTTTTCAATAATAAAAATTCAATAGTAATTAAATAAGCATGATTTTAAAAATATATATGTTGGAAGTGTGTAGTAGGCAAAAAACATCTATTAAATGTACAGAAATAACACTGATTTAAAATACAATAATAGAAAATGAAAGTAATAACTGTACCATTATATGTGATATCAAAAATGCTCATAAGACATTTTCTTCATTCATAACTTGTAGTAGTTGTACCACAGCTCACACATCTTTGTGCAGAAGCGTAGGCAGGGGAACAGGAGACGAAAGTAAGATGGACCTGTTGGTGACTTTGAAGATGGACATTTTTGTCAATCATGTACTTCTGACAATCCTTTTCTGATACGAAACTCCTCTAAAAGCACAGGGCTCATTTTTTCTGTAGTATTTGTCAGAGGAAATTTTGAACACATGTTTTTAGTAGTTAGATTGGCTGAATTAATAATTTTAAGTTATTCTTTTAAAAACCAAAAACTTTCTTAGCCTCAACAACCTGATACTCTACTAATTTCTGTCACCAATTTCACTTACATATTTCCAACTGTATAGCAACTGGTAGTGCTCTTATTTTTACTTAATAAGCTCTGTTTCTAATGTTAAACTCCTACATAAGATTCAAAAGGCCATGGTAAGCCACATGCTGTCTGTAAATAAGATGAGTCTGTTGTGAAAGGTTCATATTCAAATGCATGCTGTTGATGACTAAGAAAGCTATGGGTAATCAAGGCTGTAAATCTGTCATTGTGACATACAAGTAGTGCTTAGCACCACTCTTAATACGAGGGCAAATATGAAAGTGGAAAACTTGAAGATGAATATTGTGAAGAAAACAAGCAAATAATTCCAAACACTAATTTGAGAGCTCTGGTTATTTTAGGGACGTTAAACCCCCTATCTGAAAATTACCCTACTTCAATTCACTGCAGATACTAAAAAACTCTGTGACAAATCATCTGTCTGTTGAGAATCACTGTCAGAATTGATACTGCTAGATAATTATCTCTTCAGAATAAGCAAGTATTTCAGTTGGACAGACTGGGCAGATATTGGAAGTTATTTTGTATCTGAAAATCTTTTCAAATGGAAGGAATTAATTTGATATGAGGATATTCATAAGTCTTTATTTATGATATATGCACACCTGGGTTGGGAGACTTTTGCTGTGCTCCACTTTTGTGCTAGAGATGACTGCTATATTCTTCTGCCAATCCTACTAGACTGATTTGACTTTTATTAGAGTGTCCGCAATATAGATAGAGCTGAGTAGGGGTAACTGGAAAGGCCAGCTTAAGCCTTGTACATGTCAAATAACAGCATTCATATACTTATATAAAGCTAAGTTCAGTGGCTGAATGAACCACACAGTGTATTCTCTGCTAAAAGAAGTAGAGAAAACAGAGGTTTGTGCAGAGTGTGAATATGTTGCTCTCCAGCATGCTGTTATATTTTACTACATACCTTCAACAAAAAAACAGTTATAATTTTGTATATCATGATAGCAGTAAAAATTCTAGCCGTAATAACCACTGAATTAAGCTGTTAAAATTTTGAGACACCACAAAAATTACCTGTAGTAAGTTAAATTATCAAGAAAATCAGGATTACTGGGACCTAATAAAATGCTTTAGTGTCAACTTGCCTCTGGTCACCATATCCTTTCAGGGTATTCTCCAGTTTTATTTTCCTTCCCAGCATCTTTCATTTTCTTCCCAAGTTCACATGGGACTTTTTGCTGCCCATAGAGAGGCAGTATAAGGGATGAGAGAGAGGTAATACAAACACCTACAAAATAACAAATGAACAAAAGTATTAATTAAAAAATCCATTATCCTATTTGTCACACGTTGTCTATACTCATACAATAAGAAATAACTATCAAGTGAATGCTGAAATTTATATGATGAAGAGTGTCTCACACCTCAAATGATTTTACTGATCTCAGTGTGACAAAATGTTAGTCTTAAACTACCTTTTTTTGGCTACAGCTATTTCAGTGAGCTAGCTGCTAGCTCATCTGGTTAGAGACAGGTGCTAATAACACCAAGGTTGTGGGTTCAATCTCTCAATAAGCCATTCACTTAAAAGTTGGACTTGATGATCCTTGTAGGTTTCTGCCAACTCAGATTATTCTGTGATAGTGTGCCTGTACTATTACTGTTCTTTCTTCCAAATTACTGGTCTCTTCACAATTCTGCAAGCAAAAGAGTATGAAGCAGCAGCTCTTAGCCATTTTGCATTTGCAGTTTTGTTGAGACAGGAAAGAAGGGTCCATCAAGCATTCACAAGCATTCCAGTTTTTGATTTATATGAGAAGAGGAATGGATATACCTGGTCTTTCAGTAAAAATGCAAGCATGACTGGAATACCACAAACCACTCCTACAGTTGTCTAAAATTGTGGAATTGGTATTCACATTGAGGAGAGTGCGTGGAAAGACATGTCATTGAAATATAGTGAATAAATACTTCTGCAGTGACCCAGTTTTTACTGTCTCTGATGATTCAGTACATTGACGTATATGTAGAGAAAAAGAAATAGGTCAAAGTCAAAGGAATTTTGTTCTCAGGAAAGACTTCTGCATGGAAAAGGGACCATCAATTTCTTCAGACCAAGTAGGCGTATGAGATTTTCACCATACTAACCATCTGAACTAATCAAATTATAATTTTTCTACCTATTTTTAAGAACAGTGGCATTGTATGCTGAGCTCTGAGGACAACCATACTGAGATTAATCTTTAACTAAATTATCTCAGATCTGACAGTTCAACAATCAGGTCTTCCTGCCTTTGCACATCTGTCTGAGAAAGGTACTTCATTCTCACCAAATGTTATCTTAGCCTGTCCTGAGACTCTGAGTGTACTTAAGTGATGCCAATGTTTACAGTGTAGTTGCATCCCTAAGACAGCTGCAAAAGAGTGATATGACAGATCAAAGCTCTGTGGAAGTTTTCAGGTAATCCTAATCACAGCCTGTTATAAGAAAAACAATCCTGTCTGACATATGGAGCAAATGACCTGTAAACGAAGCTGCTTCATGAACTCTATGGACAGTTCTCTGTTTTCCACACACCTTTTTCTTCAGAAAATTTAGGTCAAACAGTCTTTCAATTTTTTTCTAGCAGATTAAATTGGGTCATGTTCCTAGAGAAGTGGGTCATTTTTCCATGTAAATAAACAGTTTCATGCCTGCATATCCTTAGTTCAAAGGCTCTATTGTTTGTACTCAAAACTGCACAATTCCTTTGCTTAGCCAAGAGGCAGTGATTTTTTTTTTTTTCCAAAGGGCAGTCTTTAGCTTGACCCAGTAAGACACATGATGTTTCTCAGTACATGACAGTTAAGAGTCTCTTTTCTGCCTTCCCATCAAAACACTTACAGGGGACAAAATTCTTAGCCAGTATTGATTGATTTGCTCCGCAGACTTCAACAGAGCTGTTCTGGTTTGTATCATGTGGGAATTCATGCTAAAAAAGACCAGTATCCAGTGCATAAACATAAAAATGTTTCTGCCAATTTTCTAACATATCTCAAAAGGTTATTTTCACATCTGTTCAGGTGAGAATAAGAACCTTTATGAAGAGAATATGGTGCACTTTCCAGAAAGGGTATTCTACCTGTAAAGTTCAAGCCAGACTAATGATTCATCAGGCAAGGTATAGTTAATTAAGGTATAGTTAATTAATACCACTACATAAAGATTTGACTACATACAGATTTCTTGGTGTGCCAAAATTTTGCCACAGGTATCTTGATATCTTTGTCTGTATGAATAATGAAGAAATTTCTATTCATAGTAGTTTTTTCTCGATCAATTTGAAAAAAACTTCCAGCAATTGCACTGTGCTTTTTTCAACGATTTTACTCTTATGGCATTTGTTTAGCTATATAATGAACAGGAATACATTAACTAACACCAGTGAATGTTGCTTTATTCGTATCAGTGAATAAGCTTCTGAAATGCTTCTGAAAAGTGAAAAAAATAAAATTAATGTCAAAAGAAGATTGTAGAAAAATAACAAAATATCCAGTCTAATCTTAAAAGATTAAATCCTTTTCATATTGGTTTTATGATACTGATAATCTTATTCTAGTGATTCTTACTCAATTTACTTATATATGAAAGAGGAAACGTGTTAAAATAAACATAAATAACTTGTGTAAATTAGATTGAAGGGGAATAATTATCCAAGAGAAACACGGCACCTCCTGTGGAGATCTGTACGGTGCCTCAGATGATCACCCACAAATACAAACCAGGGCTGTGTTCTCAGATAAGGTCCTTGAAAAGTGTTTTTCATTACATACCTTTGTTTACTTTTAAAATACAATTCTACCATATAAAATGGATTTTGCAGTTTTTTTATGACAGGATTGGGCCTTCTCATAACATGGATAGATTGTGATGTGTACATCAGACATGTGAGAAAATGAAGGAGACAAAAAACACAGATTTCATTCCAAGACGATACGAATCAATATTTTTATCTGAAAAATGACAGCCAGCACCAATATGAGAAAAACAAAGAAAGAAAATTCTGGACATTAAAAAGACAGAGAGGGAAGCTGAGCAGTCCTAAAGGATAGCACTAGATTGTTTTCCAGACTTTGGGGTTCTATGCATATATTCACCTAAATAACAATTAGCAGATTGAAAAGGCATTGATATGAAGATACCAGCTGTTCAACTGGATGTAGTGAAACAGAATGTAAATAAAGTAGAGGAAGGAGATGTAAAGATAAAATGTATCAAAATGAGAACAGAAAATTTGGCCAAGATTTTCTTCTGTATTTTTGGCGGGGCTTTTTTATGGTGATTATCAGAAAGAGAGTCGTAAATTCTGAGACTCTCTTCAAAATTAAAGTAACTAAAGATTTTAAAAAGCCATAGTAATGGGAGAGAAAAGAGCTAAAAAAAAAAAGGAATGAATTAAAGATAAAGATTTAAAACAAAGTTCTTGTCAATCCTTTAGAATGGTGGATAAGGTATGATCAGAATTAACAGGTATGGGACTACATATGCAGAAAGAAGAATTATGACTTTATTCTCCCTTGTGCTTTCCAAACTGGAGCAAGCTAGGCAATGATCAAAGTACTCTCAGAATATGAGAAAAGCAAAAGGAAGAAAAAGCAGAATTGTATAAAAAAAAAAAGAGACTATCGACAAAGCAAAGAATTATTGAAGGAGCAGACTGGGATGAAGCCATGAGCTTGGAACAAAGATTTCAAAAGATTACTGCTGGAAATACAAGAAATTGAAGAGCTGGTGTAAGAAAGATTTTGTAACTATGTAGCTACGTTTTCAATTCTAAAATCACAGTGGGAATATGGCAATATTTGTGAGGTTTCTGCCCCTATCAACACAATACAGCCCAGTGTTGACCATGACCAGTATTAATCAAAATCAAGGTATTGTAATAATACTAAATCTCTATTTAACAACCTGCCATGAAATTTATTTTAATAGTACTTATAGTCAACACTCTTATCATGCTTTTACCAACAGTGCGATCAATATGAGCATTATATCTAGCCTACAATTTCACCCACCGCTTCAAAAGCTTCATAAATCATCAACTTTTATAACTTCTTGATTACCTCCTAATGTTCACACAAAACAAGGATAAAAACAAAAATCACCCTCTGATGAAAGCATGCTGAGCACTTGAAAAACTTTTATTAAATGATATCCAGTTAGCAACACCCTGTTGGGCCATCGCTGTGTAGTGATGATTATGGAGTGCTCTTTCGCATAAACTGAATAAATCTCATAAATTGTTGATGGAGGTGCTTTAAAATATCATCTATTGACCAACTTTACCCCAGCAACAGAACAAAATTGATTTACTTTGCCTCTCTTCTAAGAAATTTTATCCATAGCCTGGGGCTTGGGGATTGTACAACAAACAGATCAATTCCATGTACTTTCAAGGGCTGGAGAAAGCTATTCACTTCATGTCTGGGTTTCCTGAAAGGTCTGCATATTTCTACCCAATTTAATGATGCTTGCTCACAGTATGACAAGAAAGGAGGATGAAAGTAACCCATCTTTAACATCAAAGAGAGCTCAGACAGTCACAATTAAAGGTAATATTTTAAGGCCAGTTTTTAGAATGAGGTTAGGGCTCATAATTGAATTTCAGTTCCACTCAAGCCCCAATTTGCCTTATCCCTTCCCTGTTCTGCCTTGACTGTTCAAGGGAGTGTGAAAAGACAACACGCCATGCTGGACATGGCATATATGATCTCTATCCATACAGACAAGTTTCTTGGGCAGTGCAGCTGCATCCAGATTTCAACCTGAAGACAGAACAAAAACAAAATAGAAAGGCCTTATGTTGCTGTTCCACCTCTACAAGGTTTGCATTATAGATCTGTTCCATAACACTTCCTGAACTTGCACAAGGTATGGGAAATTCTTTTTGTTTTCCTACAGTCCTTACTGAACTAAAAATACTACAAGCATTTTAACCTACTTTCCATTAGATCTTTAAGGAAAATTCTCTTCTGCCAGTTTTTAGTCACCACTGGTAAGGAAAAACTGAAATGCCTCTAGACTTGTTCATCCTATTATGCCTCTCTCTTTCATACTTCTGTGATGGTGCTTCATTAACATACTCTGTCACCATACTGAAAAAAATCATAGCCAGATATAACTAAAAAAAAGGTTCATTGCAGTAAGGTAACTAAGCAGAACCAGCTGAAATCTACTGCAGTAAGGAGTCTTATATCTCATCAATGTTTTTCTTGCAATAGCATGATGTCTTACATTTGTGTAACATCTCGGGAATACAAAAAGCCCTTTCAGACACTACTTCTGTAAGTGCCTCTAACAAGGACCATTGGTTTCTCTGGGACTGTCAGTGTGTTTGAAATTAATGGAATTGTATATGAGACAAGGTAAAAAGATAGAAGTCATTTAATATCTTACTGAATTGTCTCACAGGCAGGCATGGAATAGTTTTCTTTATAATAAAATCCACAAAAGACAACTTATCCAGTAGAAAGTCCTCTATGTGAGGCAATGAGAAACACCTTATTAA
This sequence comes from Cephalopterus ornatus, assembly GCA_013396775.1. Taxonomy (NCBI): domain Eukaryota; kingdom Metazoa; phylum Chordata; class Aves; order Passeriformes; family Cotingidae; genus Cephalopterus; species Cephalopterus ornatus. Next base: position 43,119 of record VZRE01000508.1, read on the forward strand.
ATCCTCAAATGAATGAGATGCATTTTGAAGCCTCTCTCATGGCTATGAATTGACCCAGACAGGGCATTGCCAATAGACTTGCAATTCCTGTCTCAAATCTAGCTTGTTGTCTGATCCTATCCTTTCAATCCAATCTTATTACAGAGTGTGGAAATGGACTTGAATTTAACCTTTCAAGCCTGTGGACACATAGGAACGTGATTTTCATTGCTACCTTGAATTTCGCTGTATGTAGAAAACCTTGATACTACTTGAAGTTGTTACAGAAATAACACAACCTGCTACTATAAGGTGGTTCGCTCACTCAGATACTACTTTTAAATAGGATGGCATCTCTAATATTATATTTGCTGATTAATTCTTTCTGCATTTACATCAAAGGAGTTCTCATTTAAGTGAAAAAATTCATATGTGGCAAAGGTCTTTGGCTGCTTTTCTACTGGGCAGTTTAACTTCCTGGAACTTAAAATCCCTATTAAAATGTATTGGTTAAGGAAAGAAAATCAGCTTTATTTTTGTTGAGGAGGTAACCGAGAAAACAATGAGTTTTAAATTTTCTGTGCTCCCTGAGATAGGTTTACCTCTCACCTGGGAATTAATCCCTCTGCTCCATAAACATGCACTAGGTGACTGAGGAGGGCCTTAAGGAAGACCTGAAAGGACATACTACAGAAGAGCTGTAATGTCACACTCAGGAGGCACCAAAGTACCTCCTTTCACCTTTTGTGAAACCTACTGTCTCTGCATTCCTCCAGAAACTACCTCAGTGCTGTGTGGGAAACTGAAAAAGATTAAATGGGCTATAACTCAGTAAACTCTGTTGTGAATGGACATTAAGTGAAAGAACCTCACACAGATGATGTACAGTCACAGTGTTCACAGAAATTATGGGGGG
>VZRE01000508.1:49533-62545 GCA_013396775.1 Cephalopterus ornatus
TTGAAACAGATTTTTTCAAAATGTTACTCTGGGTCAAACCAGCTGTATTTATAGCCTGTAATTTGCTTCAAGTGAGAAGTAATTTAAACTTTTTCATATAGCTAGGAAATATTGAAAGACGAGAAAAAGTCAGAGTCCTTTAACTCCCTTCAAGCAATTTTTACAAAGTTTTTTTCAGATTAATTTATTCCTATATAATATACAGATTTCATTTAGAGTGCTTCCTATAGAAAACTTCATATCAGATAAATATTGTGTAACTGTAATGTGCCTTAGATATTTTAGGATGTAAATGTTATTAGAGGTGGTAACTGTGGTACGTCTGTAGCAGTGCAGGAGATAAAATTTTCTTCCGCCTAAGGCACCTCTTGAGGTCATGTCTTCAAAATTTATGCGCATGACTTTTTACTTCAGCTATTGTTGAAACATAGGTACCAAGAGGGAATATACATAATCACCAAAGTAACACACAACTGTTTCCTACACAATTCCAAAAGGATTCATACTTGCACTAACTTCATCACTAACTTCTTATGCTAAGAATAGAAATTGAATTTTATTGCTATTGAATGGAAATTAAAATTAAATTGAATTTAATAAGATTTAAGATCATCAAGTGCAACATGAATTCTACATTACTAACAGAAATTTTGATACTGATAGTGTTAAAATAAGTAGAAAAAAAATTGTAGAAGGTTACATTCATCATACAGAGACAGATTGTGCTTGAATGGAAAACAAGGGAGAAAATCTGATCCGTTGACTAGATCACCTGCCTTCTGCTAACCAGTTATGAAATCAGGAACTTAATAATTCAAAGAGAAAGGTTTGGAGTTGCTGAAATTTTCATGTATTTTGGTTTTGGGGGTTTTTTTCCCCAGAGTAGAAAACAAGTGTATTTGGAAGAACTCAAACCAAGAACTGGCAACGTTTGCTCCTCCTCAATATGCCACAGGGAATGTTCAGACTTGTTCACTCTTTGGTATGATATTTCAGAAAAAAAGAAAAAAAAAACAAAACAAAACCAACCAAACAAACCAAAACCCAAAACACCACCACTAAAACAAACAATCAAAAAACCAAAACAAAATTAATAACTGTATGACCATTTGCTTCCCCGAGACAGGATATTTTAGGTGCTGAGGGTGTGGTGTGTTATGCCATACCCGTCTCTTTGATAATGACACTAAGCCAGTGTTCATTAGATCAAGAAGTGTAAGTCCCTCAGAAGTTAAATACCGAGTGACTCATTTTCAAGTATGCCACTTGCATTGGCAGAGTGTCAACAACAAAACTGGAAGTAATTTTCCATTCACAAAGCTTACAGTCTACTAATTAAGATACTCCTTGAAAAGTGGGAGGACTTCAGGCCATGGACGTAACCGAAATGAGTACCCTAAATGGGTGACACCCTAACAATAAACTTCTGAGTATTTTAGCTTTGTTTTCTTACCAGGTCAGGATTGTAGCTTCTCTTTCACCTGTTTTACTTTTTACAGATGTACAAATTTAGCTTTTCATCTACGTGTTCTTGTGCTTATGAACGGCAATGAAAATGGAAACAAAACATGACTCATTTCACCTCAATTAAGATTTCTATAACATAGATATTTTATTTTTTGTTTTTTACTTCCTTGTAGAGTCTCTATATAGTCCATAAAGAGAAAACAGACACTTTGAAGACATGATTCATCTGACTTGTTGCAGACACTTATTTTAGAATTACATTAACCACTACAGACCTTTGTGGTCATTTCAGAGAGTTTAGGGTGGCTTAGATGAAAATAAAACTACTTGTACCTAGACGAACCCTTCATGCTAAGGAAACTTTAGCTAATAATTTCCATTATCCATGTGAACATAATGTTATTCTTTGGATGAGTAATTTTAAATTATTCAATGTAGTAATAAGGCTATTATTATCATATACTAAATGTTTGTTTTAATTACTGCCAAAATAAGCCTTTGAACTGAAAAAAATTACAGTTTGCATTGCTCTGTTCTTACACCACATGTAGGACATCATACTGTGTAATTTCTTCATCTTTATTACTTGTATTGATGGCAGTGCTTGTGTAGGAACAAAAGCAGGACCATCCATAGTGAAAACAACACGATAAACACCACCTACACAAAAACAAAACAAATCAAAAGCTGGTAAAAACCAAGTAAATACATGCAAGCAATACGTATTGTAATGCTGCAGTCTGCATATACACTTTACAATTCAATAGTTAAGTACAGAAGGGAGAACCTACAGAAGCAAAAGTAGATTAAACATGTGAGAATAAAGAAACTTATGAAGGAACTGAATCACCTGGCTGATCTGCCCAAAGGAAAAAAAGAAAAGTAAATAGTCCTAACTCCACAAAACACTGTTTGGATCTGTTCCTGATCTGTTTAACCCATGACAACATTTTCTCTGTCAACTTCATTTTCTGCTAGGCTTCTCCCAGGGGTTCCTTTCAAATACCACAACTGCCAGACTGAGAGGATTGTCTGAATCCTTATTTCATAGTAATGTCCAGTACTGCACAGGTAACACTGTATCTGAGGCTCAGTTATTTCAGAAGAATGGGATGGAGTGCTCCAGTGCACAGAGCTATTTTAAATCCCAAAATGAGCAGTGCAGCCTCATTATTCCAGCAGCCACTTGCATGGGTTTGGTTTTTAATAGCAGAGTCCATTACAAAATGACCAAAACTCAAGTATCTACAGCCAGTTCTATATACGAAAAAAAGCCACACACTGGGTAAGAATCTGCTGGCCAGTCCTTGGTCATTGATAGTATCTTGGCCAATGAGGAAAGTGGTCCTTCCTACCTATCACCATCTTGAAAAGGACTTAGAGATTCTATTTATAAGGAAAATAAAAACCATCATGACTGGAAATTTCATATGTTCTTCTCTCAGAAAATAAATACTCATAGCTGTGAAAAACATAAAACTTGAGGAGTTTGCATGTGCAGTAGTCACATAATTCTGCAGTAACACAATCTTCTAGAGAATCTTTCCAAGTGTTATATTGTTCTGTGTCTTACCCTACAGAGACAACTCAGCAACAACTTCCTCCATCTTTCATGGGTGCAGAGTTTTGATGAGAAGGATTGGAATTTTTAGTAGCACTTGTGCTTTTTCCCTTGCTGAAGAAAGAGAACTAACTTGAGAAGCCCATGACCTATAGAGTGACAAGTCTGAAATGTGCACCCTTTGCATCAAAATATAATTACAAATTAATCAAAACATCTTTGGAAAATTTCTGGTTTAAATCTGTTTCAGCTGTTAGTCTGATGAATACAGTAAAAACTCAGAGAAAATTCTCCAATCACCAGACAGTCACAATGCTTTAATAAACAAACACAGTTTTCATGACAGGCTACATATATAATTAAAATAATGGAAGCTAAGAAGAAAAGAGCTTTCTTTCACTTGATCATGTAAAGATGATTCTATATATAAAGAAATATATGAATGCAACTGCTGTTCAGCTACTTAAAAGATGATGTATGGGAAAATCTGGATTTTCTAGGTCTGTCTTTCATTTTTTAGGTCTCTTTTTCATGGTGGCAAAAATTTAATCTATGATTTGAGATTTGCATCCAAAGAAAAATCATTTAGTCTTCTCATTTGGAATACATAACGTGCATATCTAGTTCATATATTGAAGCTTTGTGCTATTTTCATCCAATGGCATCCACACAAAAATAATAGTCTTCCCAGAAGAAACTCTTGCTCCAGACTGGAGAGAGAAAAGTTAAAATGCTGTCAAAAATCAATGAAACATGTAAACTTCTCTACTAATATATTTCATCATTCTGAATGGGATTAATATACATAACAAGCACCTTTAAATCCAAGCCATCCAGCAGCCATGTTTTAATGTAGACGTTTATTTTGAAGGATTGGAAAAAGCAGTGTCAGATTCATGGATTTGCTGTTATCATTCCAGAGTACTTCTGATACCCTGCCATTACAAATATACTTGTACTAAACAGTGTACATACCTCTCGCCTCTAAGATTTCTTTTCTGTATTGTAGAACTATTTTGCCACCAAAAGTAAACAGTGAAGTACATTGTGAATGAGACTCCACAGCAAGGCAAAACCTATACTGTGTGTTTGTTTCCTACAATAAGATGAAAAAATAACTTGTATGCCAGCTGAACCCCTCCTTGGTATAACAATATAAGAGAATGTTTACAAATATATCTTGCACAAACGTGGTGCTCGGTGTCTCCCCATACAAACCTACAACTATTTGCCTTCTGTTCTACATGATAGTGTCATTCCATGCCTAAATGCCTTATTTGTAACATGAATGGAAGTTTTTTTCCTTTTCTATCAGCAGCTTCCCCAGACATAGACACTTCCTGAAACAAATTCTGCTACATAATGTTTCTCTCTCACTGTATGACACTGATCTCTACTTATGCCTATTAGACGTGCTTCTGTCAATAGAGAATGGGACTTTGCCCTTCAGTTGGAAAAGTAGAAGTTTGTTAAATGCTTAAAATACAAAATAGTACTAAAATTATTATTTAGGGTCTCTAATGGAACGTTGAATCGATAACTCAAAAATGAAGACTTTTTTCTTCTCTTATGCTAAACAGCTTTCTCTTTAATGCACTCTATTCAACATGACACTTGCTATCTCTTAAAATAATAAAAAACACTTGCAGAACGCTATTGAGAACTTTAGTTAATGTACTTTCACATAAAATACAAGGTGAAGACAGTTCATTCAGCAAATCTGGTTAAATGTAACACAGTTTGGAGATTGTGAAGGAATTACTTCTCTGCAGATATGGCATATCATAAACAATAATGATTCATATATTATCATTGCCAATATTATCACAAATAAATTACTGCTCTAGAATATGCCATGAAGGACAGTGTTGTTAGGATGCTACTCTCTCACTATTTTCAACTATTTTAAATTGAGTTATTCAAACTATTCCTGCTAAGAATAGCTACAAATACCAGGACAGATCTAAAGCTAGTTTCAGTGAGAGTAGATCTTCTGACGTTGTCTGAAGACAGAATATTAAATAGAGTTATATCAAGTATTTTTCAAAATACCTAGAGCAAAATTGGATCCTGGATGTTGGAACTATCTTACTGTTCTTATTACAGTTAGACTGAGGCTAGAGACCATCTCACTGTTTCTATACAAGTGTTAGGTCAGGGGTGCTTTAGTGTCAGCATATCTACAATTAGGCACCACATATGGGGAAGTCTGAACACTTAAATATTTAAATAATATTTGCATAATCTGTTCAAAATTAGGTAATTAGAAAAGTCCAGAGATTCAAAGTCTCAGCACAGCAATTCTTATGAATTCTTATGAGCCATTTAAATTCATTTTAATTAAGTCAGAATAGGAAAATTTTCAGTTAAAATGGGTTATGGTCTCTTTTTACTACCAGACAAATGTATGTCTGGGCATATAATGGACATAACACTAAAAAGCCCTCAGGAAAAGGAAGAAGAGACTAATGGAAGAGTTCAGATTTCCAAAATCACATCTTTCTCATGTCTAAAGGAGCACATGAAGAACTTTCTAGAAGTGTCTTGAACGGCACTGTGAATCAATTATTTACACAGTCTGTCCAAATGCTTTGCACTGCTCATTGCTGACCACTGACAAAGAAAAATGACAGACAAGGTCACTGCAAGTACCTAGTAAATGATTCTTCTGAACTAAATGTTTTATTCATTTCAAGAAAAGTAAAAAGATATTCAAAAGAAGGACATGTAAGAAGAATTTTAAAAGGGTATCTAAGGTGGGATCTACACAACACCAATTACATAAAGTAATGATCCTGAAGTAACATAGTTTCTTTGTCATCTAAATATTAAAGTTGTCACATTTTTTTTTTTTAGTTCTCCAGGATTATGTATGACAACCCTGGACTGCTTTCACCAAGTCTGAAATATGTTCAGACACAAGAACAGCTGCAGTGCAACTTTTCCCTCCATGTTCTGTTTCTATGCTTCAAATGCGAGATAGAAGAAGGGTAAGGAAAAAACTGTCATCCCTGATACTCAGCCTCAAGTAGAAGAGAGTTGTCTCTTGTTCTGGGGAGGGGTCTAAAATCAAATACAGTATTCTGGATGCAGTTTAACAAATGTCAAGTGGTATGAGTATCAATATAATGGACAATTTTATATATTAAACCACCGAACATATGGTATTTCAAGTTACAGCCACAAGGTAGCAGAATAACTTTAATTTGAACCACTTTTATGAGTTAATGGATGTCCAAACAGACAAGAAAATCATATATTATAAAAAAAGAAACCACCACATATATCTCTGTCCTCCCACTCTCAAAAAACAGCCCCCAGATATTCCTTAACAACAAATATGGTAACATTCAGCTGTGCTTTGAAGTTCAATGAAAGGAAAGTTGTGGTAATGTGTAACACAATCTCATTAAAGATAAAGACTTAAAATTTATTTCTCAACCCACAAAGTAAAGTTCTTTTTCTCTCTTTAAATTCCTATGAGGAAAACAAATATTTTGGATCTGAATGTCATTATCAATCAGTTTTGTCGTAGAATTCTAAGGAATAATAACTGCCTTACTGTCTGTACCTGGGCAATATATTGCATAGTGAAAAAATCCTTCCATTTAAATGATTTTTTTTCTCAGTTTTAGTTTACAGTTTACCTCAGGTTGTTATTGCACTTCAAGAATAGGCTTCCTCAAGGGTCTCAGCTCTGATGCAATTCAGATTTTAACTACTTAAAGGTAGATTTTAGCCCCCATGTAGAATATTTTAAAATCCTTTACTTTCATGGACAGAAGACAGTTCTGCAACATACTAAAATCATAACATTTGATACAGAATTCTGAACTTTTAACTTCTAAGCTTGTTAAACTTTTTTTTCCCATATTTTACTAATTTCTTGGCATCTTCCCCAGTTCCCATGAGCTGGAGTGAACAGGCCATTAGTTTCATTGCATTATCAATCTCTACAGGGTCTCATGAACCTCTCACCTACAGGAAGGAAAAATAGCTGAGATTTTTTTTACTGATTATTTCTCATGTGCATTTTCTGGGAATAGCCAGATGGGCCCATCCAGTCTGATCCTTGAGGTGACAATGTTTTATATGCATTGCTTGCAGCATAAAAATCCTTCCATAGTATTTGTGCATGATGGCAAGTAGAGACATGGGAAGCAGAAGGGCAACAGAATGAGACGCATGTGAGATTAGTTCCAAGGAAAGTAATAGGGAATTTATTTTTGATGTATTAATTGCCTAATGCTAATTATTCGTATAAGAGATCATTTTCAAAGGTATCTTATCCATCTTAGCTATCAATATAACTAAGCTCATGTCTGGTCTGATTGCAAAATCAAACACGAAAAAGAAAGAAGAAAATGACATTTCTAACTGATAAAGAATTTGAACGCGAATGACAATGTTTTTGACATTATCCCGGATACAGGAAAAGGGAGACTTCTTAAAAATGAAGGCAAAAGTTTCTTTTCACTATATACTTAAACTGCTATTTCTTCATGTGATTTCCCACAGATATATTAATTGGTTTTGATCCACCACTTACATGGAAGATGAGACTAAGCACTTTTGTCCCAGGCAGGGAGGAGGAGATTCGAGACTGAGGATCCCTTAAAGCAAATTCATGAGTCTTGATACACACTAAATGTCATTGATATGCCAAAAGCCATAAAAGCCAAAAGCCACTGCTCTTTTGCAACTCTATTTACAGTAAACTGAAATTAATACTTGAAATTAAAATTAAATGTAGGTAATTGTTAAACATTTTCAACTTATTCTGTGTTGCTGAGTCACTACTGCACTGTACTGTACAAAAACTCTAGAAAGAGTTGAAAAGTTTTGTTTAGTCATTTACTTCACTGATGTTATCACTTCTTTACAGAAAATCAGATATTTAAGTTTTATCAAGGCTGTCCACAAAACTAAAGGAGAAAGCTAGAAACTGTTCTTTTATTGCCCGGTTGGCAGAGAGGAGAGAGAAAGTGGTGAAGGGTTACACTAAGCAGTCTAGGAAACGGGGAAATAACTACTGATTAAATACAGATGCTGAACTAAAAGTCACTGCTAATCACACCCACTGGGTCTTGCTTTAGAAAAGGAAAGAGTAAAGACATGACCTCCATTCACTCATCATTTACTTTAGTGCCACATAATTCCTCATTAATAAATACTATAGTGAAATAACTTCAGTATTCTACAAATGTTTCTACACATAAGCAGGGTAGTACGAGGACAAAATAGAATGACTATTTGTAAGAAGGGAATAAATCACAAATAGAGGAATTAAGGCCCTGAAACAGCAGAACCCTAGTAGACATTAGAGATGAATAATTGAAAAGAGAATAAAAGAAATCTATTTAAACATGCAGAATGCAGAATAAGCAGTAAAATAAAATTTAAGTTAAAAGAGATCAACATGATATTAGAGTACAGAGTTAAATAAAAAGTTTTGAGGTACTATGGCCTGATGGAGATAAAGTCTGTATCTATTTTGTGATTATTAAAAGGCTGATCCAAGACCAACAAAGACCAAATCAATGATCAGAAAACAATTAATTTCTAAATTTTTTCTTGTAAGTTTCAGATGTTAAAACTCTACTTTGCAATGTTTCAGCAAAACAGGCCAATGCAAAAGACACGTGAGCTTTTCTAGAATTTGTTCTTGCACATACCAAATGAACAAGTACACACTGATCTTTTGAAATGCTCATAAATCAGCAAGTTCTCACTCCATAACGCATGGCACTGTTTTTCTTACAAAGTCAGAAAAGTTGCTAAAGGAGTTATGGGATGCTATCCGAAAGGCTTTCAAAACAATATATCACTGACCAGATGTTTTGTGTTTGAGAAAATCTTCAGTGTGCTGCTCATGGAGCTGTCAGGAAATATTTGGAATATATTTGGAGATTAGATAGATGATAGATTAGAGAAATAGATAGATAGATAGATAGATAGATAGATAGATAGATAGATAGATAGATAGATAGATAGATAGATAGATAGATAGATAGATAGATAGATAGATAGATAGATAGATAGATAGATAGATAGATAGATAGATAGATAGATAGATAGATAGATATACCACCAAATATATTTGGAATCCAGTCCCTCATAATCTGTATGGATGGACCCTTCTGTCTGCACTGATTTTCACTGTAGAGGAACTTGGGTGTTGCCCATGTGTATTTAGTTTCAGGCTGGATAAATGTTTTCCTGTAAAAAAAGCATTCATTATGACACCAGAAGTCTTTAATACTCCTATTTCAAATGCCCCACTTAAGACACCTATTATTCAGAGAACTGTGATTACTGACTCTAGACAAATTAAGTAACTACAAAGCAGAGCATAAAAATTCCCATAAGAAAATCTTACTTCTAAGCACCTTCTGTTTAAGCTTTCCTGATAATGTAGTCATGGTTCATGTAAAGACACACAGTGATACAATGAGATCAACATTCTTTCATGGAATATTACATGGGAAGAAAATGAGGGATTATGCATATTTGTGGTGCACATTTCTTTTTCAAGTATGGAATATTTTTATATGTGTGAAGTATGGTGCATGAAAATTATTTACTGTTTCAGTAAATATTAAACTTTGGTTCCTGAAACATAGGAACATTAGAAAGGCACCCTGGATAACAGCAGAAGTCTGTCAAGCCCAGAGCCTGGTCTCCAGTAGGAGTAACAGACAAATACCTAAGTATGCATAAAAACAGGGCAAGGATATGCATTGTGCCTCCCTAAAACCTGCAAGCCTTTTCAGCTCCTTGTGGGCTAGAAATGGTTTCTATACATTTTGTAATCATCAATGAATTTCTATTCCATCAAATTTTCCATGTTCCTCTTGAATCTATGTAGATTTTTAATGCTCAGGACATCCTTTGGCACTAATCAGCTACCTATGGCATGAAGATCTACCTCTTTTACTTGTTTTGAAGCTGAATCCAGCTGGTTTCACTTATTTTCTCTCCCTCCTGTATCTTTATCTATGCTTATCCCCCTTATCTACATAATCATCTACGATCTACAGCATTATCAAAACTGAATTAATAATACATAACATAGCTGCACCACATCTTATTATACATCAGCTCCTAAAGACTGACTGCTCTCATCTTTCAGAGCTAGAAAACAAGACAGCTAAACTTTATGTTAGTGTACATATCTGAATGTTCTAATTACCCCTAAAAACTAGCTGCTTCTTAATCTATTAATATATACCAATTTTTTTAATCTATAAAAAAGAAATGGTATATCCGCTTCATCAGGAAGCCTTCTGAACATTCTTCACTTATGTCAACAGAAATATAAATGAAAATACTATATGAGAATTCATTCTGCAAAAGCATAGCAATTCAATGAATTATTATTTTACTCTGCCACTGCAATCATTCCTAGAAACAGCAATGTGTGAAACAGAATCTTGAGAGAAATTAATTAATATTGTGAAGTGGGAAAATCTCCAAACCCAAAATTACAGAGCCTGATAGGTACTGCAGAAGTTGGATCCTGCAAACAGCAGGACACTAAGTCAAAGTGTATCAGCCAAGGACCTATGACTGTTTGGTTTGTTTTCCTATAACTTTGTGTTTCTATTTGCATCAAGATTTTTACATCATTGTTGTACAAGAAATAAACGTTCTGAGACCATGTCAGATTTAAAATATGTTTAGCATATGGTTTTCCTAATGTTTGGAAATATTCTCCATTGGTTTTCAGGCCAACAAACCAGGGAGATATTTTCTATGCCAGAAAAGAGCATTAATGGTGTAAGTGGGGAAAGGATAGCATTATACACAAGGACTGAGGGGGAGGAGAGGCACAAAAGGAAATAGTTTGCCACCTTGCAAGAGTGAAATGCTCTTCACTGTTTGATGGTGTTAAAAATGTCTACCTATGCAAGTAGAAATCTACTTTAACTATTATCAGCAAAAGTGCTACTTTCAATAACATCAGGACTGGATGTGAGGCTAATTTTAGTTTGGGTTTATCTTATTTTACTTTGTTTGTACAGGGTTTTTTTCCATTTTACTATATTTTGCTTAGGGTATGTAATCCAGATTGTCTTGTTCTAGCACACCTACCTTAGAAATGATGGAAAATTAATTTAAAAAGCAGCAAAGATGAATTAGTCTGCTAGAGAGATTAGGAGCTGCCTTCTCACACATAGCCTGTTCCAGCTTCTGTTTGGAGCCAATGGGAAGCTTTCAAATTGCTTCAGTTGCAGGGAGATAAATTTTTCTCTCAAGTAAATCATCAGATTTTTAAGCTGTGCCTAAATATGGACTTCATGATGAGAATGTCCCTGATGCTGAAGTCTGACCAAATTTTCCACACAGATAGAAGCAAAAAAATCTAAACAGTCTTTGGAAGACCTAACTTCTAAGATAGAAGTACTGTCATTACAAACCTTTTGTATTTCTATTATTTGCTTATGCTATTTTTCCTTAGCTCATAGTTACCTTTACAATGAGATTTTTGTCTTTATCTATCCCAAATTCACTAAATCAAATGAAACAAAATCATAAGTTCTCTCCAAAAGTTCCATTTCACTTTTTAGTATCTTTTGCATTAAAAAATATTACTGTATTCTGAATCATTTAGATGTCTATACAGTATCTGTTGTCTTGTGGAAGCATTTCAGTTTTCTACTACATTCTTTTATAGCTGTGCAATTTTTAAACCTCTTCCTGTGAAAACAATTAATATGAAGTCACTGTAACCGTATTACACACTTTAACAGTGCACCCATTTCTCTTATAAACAGAAGTAAACCCACAATTTGTTAGCAGAAATGATAATGTCTGTCCATAAATCATCAATTCCACTATGAATTCTGAGTGTTCTCTTTGACCCCACTGATTCTTAAATCAACCACACCAATTCTTAACAAATCATCTTATTATTAATATTCACCTTTTGCACTTGTTTATGTCTAGCATGGTCTTTTTTACTTCATTATTTTTCTCTTTTACCAGCTGTAGTGGTTCCAAATTCCTTTGCAGAAAACTAATCATAAGCTACCATGTGTCACCTCAGTAATATTTAACAATTGTAGTAAACTTTGTCTTTACCATCTGTCCTTTATTACTTCACCCTGGATTTTCTGTTTTCTGCAATCATTCATCACACTCAGAGGCTCCAGATTTATTAGCCTGAAATGTAACTCAATTAGATTAGTAACCTCTGCTTTAAGACTAGCTTACAGATACCTCTCCAAATAATACGCTATTCAAAAAAGAAGGGGTTGACCCAAACTAAAGCAAATCTGCTCCTTGGGCAATGCTCCTTCAGACAAGAATGTTGTGTCTCAGCTATAACTGAGAGCAGAACTTGTCCCTGTGTAAATATACAAATTACTGTGGGATTTATATATATGAGGTTTTCACATGTTAACCTCAGGAAGTTCCACAATGCCAAATGAAAGGTCATGCACCTGAATCAGGGCAACCCCAAGCACAAGTACAGGCTGGGTAGAGAATGGACTGAGAGCAGCCCCGAGGAGAAGGACTTGGGAGTGTTGGTGGACAAGCGGATCAATGTGACCCGGCAATGAGTGCTTGTAGCACCAAAAGCCAACTGTGTCCTGTTCTGCATAAAAAGTAGTGTGGCCAGCAGGTCAAGGAGGTGAATCTCTCTCTCTGCTCTGCTCTTGTGAGACCCTACCTGGAGCACTGTGTCTAGCTCAGGGGCACCAACACAAGAAAGAAGCTGACTTATTAGTGTGCGTCCAGAGGAGGCCGTGAAGACGATCACAAGGCTGGAGCACCTCCCCTGTGAAGACAGGGTGAGATAGTTGGAGAGGCTGGAAGACAGGCTGGAGAAGATAAGGCTCTGGAGAGACCTCCTATCACCTTTCAGTACTTAAAGGGGGCCTATAGGAAAGCTGGAGAGAGACTTTTTACAAGGACCTATAGTGATGGGATAAGGGGGAATAGTTTCAGACTGAAAGAGGGCCGGGTTAGAGGAGATAT
>VZRE01000512.1:0-76500 GCA_013396775.1 Cephalopterus ornatus
ACTCAAAATTGTCCAGAGAATTATTTCTCAGATTTTAGGCAACAATTGCTGCATTCACACTTTTCCTGCTCTCAGTTTTGGATTACACACTTACCTCAAAAAATGAAGGCAGAAGTAAATGCTCTTTTTCAAATCCAAAATCCAAAATCCAAAACAGAATCCTGGACCCGTTCTATGTGCTGAATAAACCCAAGACCAGCAACTGAGAAGAATTTAACACAGAACTGAATTCTAAGGAATGCAGAAAAACATTTGCTATGCTTTGTCAAGTCCTTTAAGTATTTACTGACTTGCTGAAGTTAATGCTAACAAGCCACTTTGTAAGCACCAGAAATTTATCTGTTTTGTTAGTATTTATGATTTCCTGGAAGGACACCTTCCTGAGTATTTTTCAGGTAGTACCCAGGTGATTTCACAGATGAAGGGAAAAAAGCAACACAGTCCTAAAAGCATAATCAATCCTTATGTCTGATGGATGTCTTGTCCTCTCCCCTCCATAATGCTCCAACATGCATCTCAGATACTTTCAGCACATAAATCTATATCTAACTGTTTTAATTTCTGTTCCTCAGTTCACCTTTAAATGCAGCAGGAAAAGAATGGAAAAAATCCAACATCTTACAGCATGAATGAGTAGCTGAAGAAATCTTTTTAACCTGACATACCTACCTGTAGAGAGATGATTGAATCTGAATGGGTTACAAGAAGGACGGGTTCCCAATAGACAATGACACTCTTCTAAGAAAACTGTGTTTCTGTGCTTACGTGAGTCAAATATAGAACAGGCAAAACACAAGGCAAAAAACCTCCAAACAGACATCGCCTTTGCACCAGTATTTAATAGAAGCCAGGGGTATGTCCTGTGTAAAAGTTGATGGGAAAGTTGGTGAAGTGACATGAGTAAATAGTTTAAATAATAGTATTCTATAAGAACACCAGAAATAATAATAAATGCAATAATGACCCTCACTAATACCAGGTTTGCTTTAAAAACTCGAATATCCCTTCAGTGTGTGTCCCACCCTCACCTCCAGTCTCCAAACTGAAGCAAAGCATGGCTTGACATTCCCCCTCCTCAGCTCCTCCTGCTGCCAGTAAGCAAGCCTCATAATGATGGGGAAACAGCTTATTTTAACCCTTTGACAACTGTTTTAAACAGTGAGGGTAAGATGTGCCAGCAGACAAATGGTTAAAGTATTACCTCCTGACAGGCAGGGATACCCAGTGCAGGTAGGGTTTTTTCCAAGCACTCATCCATCAGCTTGGAAGACCTGACCAATCGTCCAACAGCAAAGACATGCCAGCAGTGGACACCATGCCAAATTCACTTGCCCAGCTTACTGACTTAGAGAAAACAACCCTCCACAGGTAGCCACTCATGCCTTCAAACACTGCAACTAAAGAAAAAGAGAGGTGCCCAGCCTTAACCACGTTTTCATGGTTAAGGAACTTAGTATACGTGCAACAATCCTGTGAATAAACACACAGTGTTGGGCAGAAAGGCAATACACAAACAGCCCTTCTGATCTCAGGTTTAAGATTAGAAGGCTCTGCTGAGCAGACACAATCGTCACTGGGACATTCCTTTCTCCTTTCTACCCTCATCAACAGAAAAGCAAGACACAGCTACAGGGAATCCCATATATACACAGAGAGGCACAGTGATGTACCAGTGGAGCCAGTTCACATTTTTTTCGTAGTTCAAATCAGAAATGCAGAATAAGCAGATGAAGAAGAAAAAGCACAAATGGCTATGAATCCTGCAGCTTTTTCTTGCTGCTTTCTTCACAAAGATTTCAAGAATTGACAAGTAATTATAACGTGAACAAAGCTCTTTGTATCCTCATGACAAAAGAAGCTGTTTTCTATGGAATAGCAGAGATCATGAGGCCTATGATCCCGTGCTGCAGAATTGATCTATATTTAGACAGTTAATTGACCAGGACAGGAAGGCTGACACCAGAACTGTAGCAGTAAAGTCAACTCCAAGACTTCTTTTTTTCCCCTGGAATTTTTAGTTAGAACCATGCCCTGAGTTTTCATTTAGAAATTGGATTCTTCAAAGTTACTAAAAAAAATTCCTATGCTTCTTTTGTTGCCCCATCTCTGCATCCTGACTGAAAAAACCCCAACAGACTGGTAATTGCTATCCAGTGGGTATATTGATCATTTGAGAATTTTTTTAGTAAGGCTTCAGGATGACTTCCATTTGAATGAGTATCAATTATCATGATGACAGGATTAAATCAATCTCTCAGACAATCTCTTTGGCTTCAGGATAGTTATTTTGAAGCTAAGGACAGCCTGACAATAATCCTGTTTGATTCCTCCTGAATTTGTATGGTGATGTTTGCAGGACACAGATAATACTCTTGTCTGCAACTGTAATCTATAATCACGGATGAAAAAGGCATTTTATCAGCTGACTGCAAGCAGGAACAGGATCAGGAAATTACATTGCCAGATACACCTCTGAGTAGGGTTAGATCCAGGTAGATACAAAGATGTATCTGGATGACTGACTTGCTTAAAGGCATCGTATTCCAAGGAGGTATTTTCACCTTCTTCATGCTTTTATCTTCTGTAACAATAAAATAAAAGTTGATTTTGGTGTATCTTACCCTATTAAATGGACTTAAAATTTGCCGCTTTTTGCATTGAGGTACTGTGGAGTGAATAAGCAAACAGTAAAACAGTATCATAGAAGTTTACAGAAAATTTATCAGGAGATATGTTAGTTCTCTACTATGAACTACAGTTTCGTTGCATACAGTAGGTATTTTGCATAAATGATTTTATACACTAACAGGTCTCTTTAAAAGGGAGAATAAATACATCTTCCTTTTTTCTTTTTATTTTCTTTTACAGAACTGCCAAGTTATGTGACACTAGATTTTTTTCTTTTGACAATTAGAAAAATTGGACTTGCTGTTTCTTAGTTTTCTGGTTCGTGTGGATTTAGAAAGAATAATAACAGCCCAATACAACACTCAATAGAACTAACAGAGTCACTCAATAAGTACTGATCAAATTAAGGAAATACATTTCTGAAACTTCTTCTTAATTATGTCTTTACAATTGCCTTCTGATGACAAGAGAAGAGAGGAGGAGACGAGATGAGATGAGAAGAGAAGAATAGAAAAAGGAAGAAAAGAAAAGGAAAAAAGAAAAAAAAAGAAAAGAGCACAGTATCAGGTGGTTGCTGCTTCACAGTTAGTTTCTGCTTCTTCAGTGTTTTGCAACACTGAAGACATTTGTAGGGAGAAGTTTCTTGAAGAGTCTCCTGTTCTTGCTTTATTCTGGACTGTTAACTACAACCTTTTTTTCTTTGTATTAATAATCTCTTTGAAGCACAAATGTGGTGTTGTTTATTGCAAACTGTGAAATGTAGATTAATTTGGAGAAGCCCTTTTTATTTAAAAGGCTATAATTTACAGTTATCAGCTAAACTTTAAAAGAGGATTTATGTGGTGTCCTGCTTACCAGCAACAGACACCTGCACTTATGTACCCGCAAAAGAGAGAACTGTGTCAAAGCACAAGACAGCAGAGAGGTTGGTTAATCCAGAGCACCAAAAAGAACCACTTCAATCCCTCTGACGAGCAGATGACATATGGAAAATTGTCACTAGGAAAGTCCCTCTGTCTTGAGTTCAGTGAAGGCAAGGCAGTTGATGTGATAAAAACATGTATGCCAGAAATTATGCACTAGAAAATCTGGCATAGCAGTGCATCTTATGACTCTGCTTTCTTTAAGCATCAAAGTTGATAATTCTACCTTTCAGTAATGTTAAGTCCTAGAGTTCTCCATTCCCCTTTAATTACTTGAAGGACAAAGGAAAGATGGCATTTAACTATGACTGGTTTCTTATTTAGTTAATGACCAGATCTATTTCTTGAGAAATTTTCATCACTTGTTCATTTGTACAATGTAAAAGAAATCCTATTGGAAATTATCACCATATTTGGACTGGGGGCAGGGAGTGCTTGGTTTCTTTGTTGTTGTTGTTTGCTCTTTGGTTTCTGCTTGGAGTTTTTTTTTAGAATTAAAAAAATACTGCTTTCTAGTTGACAGCAGTGACTAGCCTTGCCTGAAGAGGAATGGTTTTACTAAAGCAAACAACCAGGAGAAGGGAAGAAAGAGAAATTACACCTCAAGCTGTTTGGATAATATCTGAAGAAGTACTCAGTCACTCTACCACTTTGCGATGATAAAATAACTGTAAGCAGCTACCTTGAAGGAAAGCTAAATTATTAGATAAATTAATGTTGTGAACAAAGAAGTACCTGAATTTTGAACAGTTTTAAAGTAGTTGCATGCCTACATTACGTGCCCAAAGAGATCCATTGAAAGCACACACACACACACACAGGCTCTCTCTGGTAAACAATCTTTGACTCAGTTATTCATATGTACACTGCTAGTCAGTTCCATCTGGTAGAGGGCATGGTGCACAATTTTGTGAGAGGACAGACAAAGCCATAACTGACAAAGGATGGGAAAGCCAGGTACCAGCTTCTCCAGAAGGAGTTATTTGGGTTGTGCTTATCTGTTCTTAACAGAGTAGCAGGGAGTTGTCAGCTCTCCCTCTGAATGCCCCAATGTCAAGGCATGAGAAAAGGAGAAGCTTTTCATACAGAAGCTACACTGATAAATTTTTGGTCAGAATCTGTAAACAACAGATTATCTGGGCAATGATCAGTTATCCTTCTGGGGCATGAGCAGCATCTGTGACTCCAAACAAGACTAAACTTTACATGTTCCCTGCCTAAAGCTTAAGCCAGCCAGACAGCAGGCACAACACACTAGGACACCTAGAAGGATAAAAAGCCAGAGCTATCTTTAAAACAGTATGTTAAGATTATTGTTGTCCTGCTTCTTCTAAGTGCTGTAACACAAGATACTTCAGAAGGATCTGAAGAGCTGTACTTGGACAGCAATGAGCAGTAGTATAAATGTAGAACTGGGTAGCTATAAAGGATAGTGAAAATGAGAACACAGCGATTATAATGAAACTAGTTCTCCTGTCCTTTTGAGCTAAAACTATCCTCTGCTGACACATAATTTATATTGCAGACTCTACTGATTTGTGGATGCCTTCACAAATGAAGATTGTAAGTGGACGTGTGGAGAAAATAGATTAGAAAAGTGCAAATTCCAATTTTCAACCCCCCAGCTAAGCAGACAAACCAATGACTTGTTAAAAAAAACCTCACAAGTGAATTAAGAAAGGTATACTTTTATTTTAAAATATGCTCTTGAAAAATTTGTCTACAGATGAAGTCTCATTTAAGCACTCTGTTTCACTCAGTTGTGCTTCATCTGAGTGCACCTGTGTCAAAATGCCAGTACTTTGCCATGTTTTGTTAAACCTGGTACTGCTGAGTTTTCCACTGTAGGCATTGGATGGGCCTAGTGCCAGACATGCTACGTTTACAGTATTTCTACTATGTCTCTGACATTTCTGGCAAAGAATTGCCTGATGAGGGAACTTTTTTTTTTGTGGTCTAGACAAAGACGCAGCAAAGCTGCTAATTATTTTGTGAAAAGATGTAAATTAGATGTGTAGTAGCAGCTAATTGGGCAGCATGCACAGAGGCAGAATGACACAGTGACAGAGCTGGAGGACTGATATTTATACCTTTCTGTAGCCTAGGCAAAGCAAAAAGCACAAAAGAGAAGTTCTCAACTGTTTACCTGAACACCACATGTCTACTGTTGATTGGTCCACCCTGAAACAGACAGGGGACTTGGGGAAACTCACGTGAAAACAGAGACTTCCTGATTTGATACCCTGACTTCTGTGTGACAGTTACTTTCAAGCAGCTCCAAATATTACAGGAAAATGTTATCCTCCTAGCATCCTCGTGGAGGCAAGCTACCAGCTTCACCATTTTTATATGCTCAGCTCCACTGATGGCCATCACTTCCATCCCCAACAATATTCAGTTGCTACCATGACTGTTAGCCTCTGCATCCAAATGAAATCAACATTTCAACAGTTTGCAGAACAGTTAATAACCTTTTCTATTTTTACTCATTCAAGTGTAATTATTGTTTTCTGTTCTCATTAAAAACTGTTTATAAAAATTGCCTCTGAGAAAAATGTCAATGTTTTCACAGGATGTGACATATAAAAAACCCCAGCTTCTGGAGAATAAACAAATCAGACAGCCATATTCTGCTGCCTATTACCCCTGTCCTCAGAGGAAAATTTCACTACCATCAATATTTTCCAGTAGTGTAGGAATCTGCTGGGAGACAAACTGATACGCAATATGGTTTTGGATATTTCTGAAAGTGCACAAAATGAAGTCTTTGCTTTGTAAGAGGAGACTACACTGGTTAAACAGAAAAAAGACTGGCCTGACCAGGTGAAGGACCTTGCACTTGGCCTTGTGAACTCCACAAGGCTTACACAGACCCACCTCTCAAGCCTGTCAAGGTCCCTCTGGATGGCATTCCTTTTCTCCAGCATGTTGACTGCACCACACACACATGACCGCTTGGTGTCATCAGCAAACTTGCTGAGGGTGCCCTGGATCTTGCTGTCCATGATGCTGACAAAGACGTCAAACAGTGCCAGTCACAAAACTGAGCCCTGAGGAACAGCACTCACCCCTGGTCTCCACTTGGACATTGAGCCATTGACCACAACACTCTGAGTGCGACCATCCAGCCAATTCTTTATTCACTCATCCACCCATCAAATCCATGTCTCTCCAGCTTAGAGAGAAGAACATTGTGTGGGACAGCGTGAAACACTTTGCACAACTCCAGGTAGATTACATCAGTTGCCCTTCCCTCATCTGCCAACACTGTAACTCTGTTGTAGAAGGCCACTAAATTTGTCAGGCATGATTTGCCCTTAATGAAGCCATGTTGGCTGTAATCAATCACCTCCCTGTTTTCCATGTAGTTTCCCTAGTTTCCAGGAGGATCTGCTCCATGATCTTGCCAGGCACAGAGGTGAAACTGACTGGCCTGTAATTCCTCAGGTCTTCTTTATTTCACTTTTTAAAAACATGGGTTATGATTCCCCTTTTCCCATCAGTGGAAACTTTATCATAGAGTCCCACAACTTCTTAAACATGATAGAAAGTGTCTTAGTCACTTGCTTCACCCTTAGGACCCATGGATGTATCTCATCAGGTTCCATGGATTTGTGCACCTTCAGGCGCCTTACGTGGCCTCAAACCTGCTGCTTTCCTACAGCGTGTGGTTCTTCATTCTCCTAGTCCCTGCCTTCGCTTTCTGTGACTTGGGTGGTGTGGTTGAAGTACTTTTTGTTGAAGACTAAGGAAAAAACGTCATTGAGCACCTCAGCCTTCTTCTTGGTACCATCATTAACCATGCCATGAGTAATTAAGTCTCCCATTTCCTTCCAGAGAGGGCTCACATTTTCCCCCCATCTTGTTTTTATCACCAACATACCTACAGAAGCTTTTCTTGCTGCCTTTCATGTCCCTGGACAGATTTAATTATATTAGGACTTTAGCTTTCCTCATCTGAAAGATGATTCCTGTCTGCTTGGACAAACCCCCTGTAGCGGGACTACCCTGTCCTTTCTTCCACCTTCTTCAGGTTTCTTGTGTTTGAGTTTGTTGAGGTGCTCCTTGTTCATCCAAGCAGGCCTCCTGGCATTTTTGTCCAACTTTCTCTTCATCAGGATGCATTGCTCCAGAGCTCAGAGGAGGTCATCTTTGAATATTAACTAGATTCCTTACTCCTCTCCTTACTCCAGGGCTTTATCCTGTGGTACTCTACCAGGAAGGTCCCTGAAGAGGCCAAAGTCTGCACTCTTGAAGTCCATGGTAGTAAGCTTGCTGTGTACCCTCCTCTATGCCCAAAGGATCTTGATCTCCACCATTTCATGGTCATGGAAGCCCAGGATGCTCCTTGAGCTTCACATCCTGGTTTTTCTGGGTGAGAATAAGGTTCAGCATAGCACCTCTCCTTGTTGGTTTCTCCACCATCTGAAGAAGGAAGTTTTCAACTCATTCCAGGAACTTCCTTGGTTGCCTGTAACCTGTTGTGTTGCCTCTCCAACAAGTATTGGGGTGGTTGAGTCCCGCCTGAGGACCAGGGTTTGTGATGGCAAGGCCACTCTGATCTATCTGTAAAGGGTCTCATCTTCTTGGTCTTCCTGGTCGGGCAGCCTGTAGCAGACCCTCACAGTAATGTCACCTGTCCCTGCCCTCCCTTTAAGCCCTGCCCTGCCTTTAGTCCCGACCTATAAGATCTCACTCAGCTCCTCATCCATCCCCAGGTGATGCTCCTAGCACTGAAATTCATCAGTGACATAGAGGGTGACACCTTCTTCTCATCTTGCCTGCCTGTACTTCCCTTCTAACACTCCAGTCATAGCAGCCATCCCACCATGTCTCCTTGATGCCAGTAAGAGCATAGCCCTGCAGGTGTGTGCATGTCTCTAGCTCCTCTTGTTTATGTCCCATGCTGTACTCATTTGCACAGAGGCATTTAAGTTGGCCCCCATAGGAGTGTCAGGAAGTCCCCTGTGGTGCTCTCCAGGTGCACCTCCTGATCTATGACCCCTCTTCAGGCTTGGCAAGCTTATGGCAAAAGATGCTCTTCCCCTTCTCTGACTGATGTACCTCATCAGCCCCTGGTAGACCAGGTTTCTCAAAGCTTGCTCACTTCCCGTTTTTACCAATGTAATTCCTAAAGTAACAGCAAAGCAAATCAGTGAACACCAAGCTAAGGAACACAGGAAGTTTTGGTCTTCTCATTTCTTTTGTATGTGGCAAGGATCCAGTTTGCTGATAAAGGTAGGAAGTAGAACTAGGAGCAAGCTCTACTCTCAGTACAACTCTTATTTCGTGGCACCAGGGTACTTTGCAAACACTGTTAAATTCACTGTCACAAGACTTCTATCACATGCTAAATATTTTTATATTCACGTAAGAAGAGTCATGAAGAGAGCTATTACACAGAGATAGGCAAAAAAAACCTACAACAAAATTGGAAACAGAAAGTAAGGCTCTAAACAACAGATTACATATGACTTACTTAGAAAAGGATGCTTTGTACTGGGCAGGGTTTTGATAGCAAGGGGTTATAGGGCTGACTTCTTGTGGTAGGAGGCTATGAACTGTCCTGTGCCAGCCAGCAACTTCCAGCTGCTCCTGAAACCCACCAAGTACCAAAATTTCAACCAGAGAAGCATATGGTGCCTCTGCACACAGATATCTCAGAAAGCAGCAGCTGTTAAAAGAAGAGGACAAATGGTGGCACTGTTGGGAGGTGGTTGGAGACATACTCTTAGAAGAAAGGGTCGTGTGCCAGAGCAGGTAAAATTCCTGAAGACACTGTGTGGGTCATGGGTAACCCACACCAGAACAGGGGCACCGTCCCACAGTAAACCCAAGCTGGATGGGGGAAAACAAGTAAGAAGAAAGAAGCAACATACACATCCCTCATCTTCTGCATTGCCCCTCACCTCAACAAAGGGATTAGGAGTAGCTGGATGTAATGCATAGCGAAACCAAAGTGAGTTGAGACCCAAAAGCAGGAAGAAGTTTTTTACTGAATTAAAACCTGGGGAAGAAAAGTGTTTCTTCACCAAGTGTTTTTGTTTAATTGGGTTTTTTTCCCCTCAATATCCAGGTCTGTAATCAAAAGTTTTGTTAATCAGCAATAAATTAAGTAAAATGCCACAAACAAGACTGTTTGCTCATGATGTGCTTATGAAGTTATAAGGTATATCTCTTTAAGTCCAACATACTATGAAATATGCTGATAGAGAAAAGAGATCACAGGAAAGAAGTAGAGGGCCATTACTTGCTGTAGCTGCACTACTGTTTGAACAGTCAATTTATGTGCTGAGGCAGTCGCATAAAGATTCTCACCAAAAAGCATGTTTAGATGCCGTGTTTGAACTTGCCAAGCAGTCACCTACACAGGGTGAGGGTGGGATGGAGGGAATAGGTACCACTATGCCAGGCAGTTTTGGCCATGGGAAGAGGCTCAAAAGTGAACTAAGGTGAGCTACTGCCAGTGGAAAATAAAGCTGGTTACACAGAGAGCCAGCACAAAGCAGATGCCACATCTTAAAGCCCAAACAGTTTGTTTCCCAATAGCCTTCCCCATAAAGGCATGCCTTAAAGGTCTTCTGAGAGCTCTCATGGTTCTGCTTTGTCTGTCTATTAGCTGCAGGAAAGGACAGATACACTTTCAGACTTCTTTTTCCCTAAACTAACCAACAGGACATGTGTTTTTCCCTCAGGACCCCCTCTGGGTTCAATGACCACGTCAGTTTCCTTTTTTGTGCCCTCATAAAACAACTATATGAAAAAGTCCGGAATCTGTCAAATTAACATACTGATGGGGATGGGAAAATTACATGCAGCATTTTCGGCTACAGCCTTCTCTTTCATTGCAGAAAGGGCAAGTTATGCAACTCCCAGATGGGAGGGAGAACCCCATTTGACTTATTTGCTTCATTTCACTTTATAGCTACTGTACTCGGTCGCAAAAGGCTGATAAAATCTATTTAAAACACAGAGCATAAGTTCCGCAGACTAATATTATGATTCATCTACCGCCAACTTCCCTGATTATTCGCCCTTCTTAAAGTTATGTTGATAAATCAATTGTCTTCCCATTTATTAAAGCATGTGGCAGTCTGTTTATTTAATCAGATCTTGGCCCATTTTCTAATTAAGGGAGATAATGTGGGCTCATTTCCTGTCATAGCGAACCTGGTAGACTACAGGTTGTCCTCAACTACCACATTAAAATTCAAGATTATTTGTAATGTCTGCTTTGTCTGACAATTCCTTCCCTTCTCCCTGTTCAGATGAAGCGAAAAATACAGACTTGTTTTTTTTCTGCATTTCTGCACTGCTGACACCCACCCAAGTCAAGGACAGGAAGACGGAAGCAGGTGAAACATTCTTCTGGAAGATGAGGCATCCCAGCAAAGGCAATAATACTGCATCATATGATGATCCCATGAATAATTTTGTGAAGGGATGGAACGCTGGAATGCAAAGGGAAAGCACAGGTGGAGCACGTTACTAGCTTGCTCTGCAGCTGGACTTGGCCCACATCCTGGACCACTCTGGCCCCAAACTTTCACATGTCAGCTTAGTGTAGGACTACTGCTAACCACCAACTGGAACATTAAATAATTTTTGTGTTCTCTGTGTTCCAAAGCAAGCAAAGTTCTTGTAAAAGCCTTAAGATCACCTCTATTCCTATCTCTGAGATATCTTGCTTTTGTATCTTGCTTGTGATTCACGCTCAGCTTTTAACAGCTACAGCTAATTTAGGATCACTAGTCTGGCAGAGAAATTCTCTTTTGCAGGGCCTTCTTCTATCCCTTAGTACACACTTAGATGGCATATTAAATTCTCCTATGTAGAAAGAAACCATAGATACATTTCAACTTATCAATACAAGCCACAATGAAGTGCCTTTCAGTGGGCCTTGTGAACTGTTGAAACCAAGATGACCCATTCTGTCTCACTTCACAGGCACTCCTCCAGTCAGTATAAGCATATACAAGAACCACACCTGCAACAGCTCCAATTCCTGCAGAAGCACAGGCAAACATCACTTTGTCACACCTTCAGAATTGTTTCATATCAACTATACTATACATGTCCTTTCAGTGTGCCTTTCTGCGGAACAAGCGAACACGTGATGTGTGCCTGGGCAGCCCTTTCTAGGTGACATATCTTTGAGCAGGGATTTGGACTACAATGCCAGCCAACACCTCAGCCATTCTACGATTCTGTGTAAAAGAAAAAATTTTAAAAATCCCATTGTTTCCAGCACTTCATAATAAGATGTATAACACAGTATTTTCCAAACTCTGACCTGTGGAGAAAAGGCTCTCTGATCCCTTTTTAAATTGGCTAAATGCCCACAGTGAGGATTTGAACATAAACTTCTTTCTGAATTATGCCTTACTTTTCCTTCTCTGCTCTTATTTTTATTTTATTTTGTTTGCATTTGCAAGCAACATCATAAGCAGTTCCATTTCTGAAGCCTTACTTTTGGAAGCAATGAATTTAATTTTAATCTACATCAGTCCACAAGGAAGTGTCTGCGTTTGTTACACTGCTAATTATCTGAACCTTTGTCTGATTCCATCTGTCTCACTTAAGATTCAGAGTGTGCTCTGGAGCTAACACAATACCTTCACAAACACCTACTTAAAGATTAAAAAAAACCCTCACAATTCACCTTTATATAGATAACTATTCCCTTCACATGACTGCTATGACTGCCATGCTATTACCAACCAATGAAAAAAGACAGAATTATATATTAAATATATAGTACCGGAAGAAGTAGAAGACAAATGAACTTCTATTTTCAAATGACAGGATTTCCCATTTTGTATTTCTCCACACAAAACACATAATACTTTTATCTTTTTACTGAGCCTAGTGAGCATCTCACAAATACTGCAGCAGATGGAAAGGGTCTGTGCATAGAGGCACAGTTCATCCCTTTTAATTTCCAGTGCTGAACCACAGACCTTAATCCTAGAGGAAACTCAGTGCAATAGGTGTGACAAAAACTCAGTGAAGGGAGGAGGGGAATTTCCAAGAGCTTTTCCCCAAACCCGCACTTACCAAAGGCTCTAGTTCTTTGCGGTCTATGAGGTTGAGCTCTGTCACAAAGTAATAAAAATGCTTGTAACAGGTGTTGATGTGGGCCTCAGCCCCCATGAGGATGATACGGTCAAAGTGATGGATGTAGACATGAACAAACACACGGAAAAGCCGACAGAGTATCTTCTTGCAGATCTGAAGGAAGTTCTTTGGAAAGGGAACACCTGTAAATAAAGAAGGTAGAGTTGTCATAAAAAATCATGTCATTCTCACAGGACGAGCTTTGGAGCAAAGTGTGAGATTTTAACTGCAAACTAGGGTATGACTTTCTAGGCCTCCTTTCCAATCTAGAAGCTCACCCAATGCACACATTTATCTGATAGCTAGCACCAAAGATAACCAAATACTTAAGCTACTTTAATGGATTAAGACTAACAGGTACTAGTCCTTTATTTCCCTGCACAATTTAATGGAGAAACATCCAGTATTGTAACGTTCAGAAATGTGATTTTCACTGCAGTGCACACCAAGCCATTAACATCAATGGCTTTACATCATGAGGAGCTGTTCCCCAAGCTGATACATACAGAGCTCTTCCTAGAAGTAAAAGACACTGCTCACCTTACTCAACAGTGGCATTTCACAGCATCAAATTTAATAACAAATTTGAAATAACTGACTGAAGGACAGACCCCTTTGCTTTCAATTTCTTCCCAGTTATATGTACCAATCTGCTCGTTCCTTTAATAAAAAAACTCTTTGAGGAGACACAAGAACAGTTCTAAAACACCTTAGAAGTTACACTGCTTTGCAGCTGGAGACTCCAAAGCAGCTGCAGTAATAAAAAGCCAGGCACCCACAATAGTACCAATAATTCCTTCAAAACTGCTCTTCATAAAAGACTGATATTGCATGGTATTGTGTGCCACTGAGCTGTCCCCAAAAACACTTAAAGGTTAATCTCCTACCACGACAGTTCTTCAGACATGACGACTTCAGTGCCATGCTCGGAACTCTACTGCTGCTTTGCTTTGTTTCAAAGTCTCTCAATTTTCTAGTTATAGTTCATGTTTTAGTTGGATGTGAACCACATAAATGTAGTTATTGCTTCTTAAAAAATAAAAGTAAACCTTGCAACCAACTAGTTGGTTCTACTCCCTAAAAGCCCAGCTCATGCTCTGAACCAGAAAAACATTTATTATTTCCAGAAGGAAGGTGGAGATACTAAATGAACAAGTTGCAAGCTTTCTAATTTTCACATTTTAATCTCCTGTTAAATATTGCTCAACACTCATAAGAATGGTGAATTAATGGACAAATTGCACAGGTCCACTGAGGGTGATGTGAGAACATACAGTGAAAAGTTCCATATCAAAAACAGATTTTGACTACAGACGACATAAATTATCAACTGTGGCTGTAACCAGTCTGGGTCCCACCGACATAAACATGCACCTTATTTTGTACCCCTAGCCAGGGAGGTACCAGGATATATCTACTGTGGATTTGAGCATTGGTGTGTCTGTTAGCATGTGAGTGGGGAAGCACATCAGCCTGCAGAAGTGTCCTGTTCAGTGTATCCCTGATTTGACATTGCTGAGGTGCAGATAATGTTGGGAAATGTCTCGGGGATTTTGGCTTGTACTGGGTTCACAAGGGGAAATCCTCCTGAAATAATTTCAAGTAGCTTTAGAAACGCAGTGCAGCCCTTCCTATTCCTGACATACAAATCAGGGATCAGAAAAATAGCTACATCTATTAAGGCACAACTACTTTATCTTCTTAAGAAATGTCTGCTTTTTGTTATCACATCCATTAATTTAAATGCTAAAGGTATTACCGAAGGTCACAGAGGAGAAGGCCTGAATGCTCAAGACATGAACTGAGACATAGTTAAACTACAGAAATGACTGTATGTACAGATGTCTTGGCAATATTTGAACCACAACTCCACACAATTAGCCAAACACCTGGATTGTAACAAACAAGTGTTATTTCCAAGGGCAAAATAAACACGGTTTATCAAAAACATAACAGAACCTCCAGTTAGTTGCTTATTAACCCAGGAGGATCAAGTTCCAGCCATCAGAGCATGGCTAAATTCAGCAATGATTACAGCAGCAGCCTGCTTTACATTTTTGTAAAATCTAAGCAAACCAGAAATTTAAAAATATTTCCAAGAAAATGTTAAGTCTTAAAAAAAGAGGAAGGGGAATAGCTGGCACTTTTATCTGCAAGCTGATTCACTGAACTGAGAGATCAATTCTTGAAAGCACTGCATTTTCTGATCCAATCGTATGCCCCAAAAATGGAGAACAACTAGTTTTATCTTCTATGGGCTGACATATGATTGTTACTGAAGAATGTTCCTATAATGAAGACATTCATACTTCTGTATTATCTGACTAAGACAAGTTGAATAAACGAAGCTGACAAAATCTTTAACTTCCCTGCAGCCCATGTTCCCACTCTACAGTTACAGGCAGTAAGTGCACAGGCCACAGAGCACTGCTTCTGCTGCAAGGGAGGGCTTTCATCTGACAGCTTTTTAGATGTGTTAGGCAGTGAATTTGAGGACATGTAAATAACACATAGAAAAAAAATGAGTGGTATAGAACAGCTTAGGATGCATAATAAACTTGCTCTGTTCCCATTGCTCCTCACGTGCAGGAAGTTTTCAGATATGTTGTGTAGCTTCATTTGCTGTGGAGGAAGTTCTCCAATTTTGCAAAACTACTTCATTTACTCTCAAATAAACGGTGAAATATTGGTACTGTCAGAAATATATCACCTGTGTACAACAGAATTAGTAATGGCTCTCTGACTTCTCCCTGCTTCCTGTAAAACTGATTTACAAACTGATAAAGTGTTGTAAGAAGTTAAAAACTTTCTCCTACTATCATTGAAAGCAATTGGTAGCTGTGTAGTGAGACGACTCAGCCTTGGGGAGCCTGTCAGGCTGTCTGTCTGTCCCTGGCATACAGAAGAGGCTCACTGTCTGGTCAGCCTTTAGGTACAAACAAACATGTGGAAGTGGCTGCAGCCCTATACTGAACATACACTCTGCTGCTCTTTGCATTCAAAACTAGACGTTATTCTGACCTGAATTACAATAGAATGAATCCAAAGTAATGTCATCAAAATTGAAAAATTCAGAGCAAAATGATTCTAGATTTATATTCTGAGGTCAGAATTTGGCCTCATGTTTTGTTCCCACTGCAACTGCTATAGTTATAAATAAATCAACTACAGAACATAGTTATTACAAGTGGCTCTTGGGAATGGACTAGCTTAAATTTAGATCTTTGACTTGTTAAGGAGCCTGTTCTCTGTCCTTCAGCTCAGCCACAGTAGCCTTTGCCTTAGAATCATAGAATCATTGAAGTTGAAAGAGAGCTTCAAGATCATCCAAGACCTTCAAGTCCAACTGTCCACCCAGCAATGCCACTATAATACCAGCAGCCAGTTTTTCTAGGAGAATGCTGTTGGAAATGGTATCAGATGCTTTACTGAAGTCTAGATAGACAATATCCACTGTCTTGCCTTCATCTACAAATTGGGTCCCTTTGTCATAGAAGGAGATCAGGTTGGT
Organism: Cephalopterus ornatus; assembly: GCA_013396775.1. Classification (NCBI taxonomy): domain Eukaryota; kingdom Metazoa; phylum Chordata; class Aves; order Passeriformes; family Cotingidae; genus Cephalopterus; species Cephalopterus ornatus. The sequence continues at coordinate 16,180 of VZRE01000512.1, forward strand.
CAAGCAGAACCTTCCTTTCCTAAATCCATGCTGACTGGTCTTTATTGTACTGGTGGCCTGCATATTCCATGTAATGGCACTCAGGATGATCTCTTCCATAACCTTGCTTGGAACCAAGCTAAGTCTGACAGGCCTGTAGTTCCCTGGATCATGCTTCCTTTTGCTGCCAATGTAGTTATAGAAACTTTTTAAATTGTTTTTAATTGCAGCATTTTTATTGTTTTTAATTTTAAAATTTAATTTAATTAACTAGATCAAGTTCCAGTTGGGCTTTGGCCCTTCTAATCCTCTCCCTACATGACCTCGCAACACCCTTATAGTCCTCGCAAGTTACCTGACCCTCCTTCCAGAGACAAGAGATTCTCTTTTTTCCCCTAAGTTCCAGTCTAAGTTCTCTGGGAAACCAGGCTGGTCTTACTCCCTGATGACTCATCTTTCTACACACGGGGGCAGCCTGATCCTGAATATTTAATAATTTCTTTTTAAAGCACATCCAGCCTTCCTGGATTCTTTTGCCCTTCAGGACTGACTCCCAAGGAACTCTGTCAATCAATCTTCTAAACAGGCCAAAGTCTGCCTGCTGGAAGTCTAAGGTAGAAGTTCTGCTGGTCCTGCTCCTTTATTTCACCTAGTATTGAAAACCAACATTTTGTGGTCACTATGCCCAAGGTGGCCACCAACCACAATATCACCCACTAGTCCTTCTCTGTTCACAAACAGCAGGTCTAGCAGGGCTCCTCCTCTGGTAGGCTCATTTTACCAGTTGTGTTAAGAAGTTGTCTTCCACTCACTCCAGGAACTTCCTAGACTGCTTCCTCCCTGTTGTGTTGCATTTCCATCAGACACCTCACAAGTTGAAGTTGCCTACAAGAACTAGCAACTGTGAAGACTTCTGCCAGCTGCTTGTAGAATGCCGCATCAGCCTGTTTGTCCTGCTTGAGTGGTCTATAACAGACTCCCACCATGACGTCTTCCCTGCTCACCTTCCCACGATCTTTACCCTCACTCAACCTTGTCATCTTTATCATCATCAATTTCAATACCATCAAAACACTCCCTGCTACCCCACCACCTCTCCTACTTTGCCTGTCCCTTCTGAAGAGCTTATAGCCATCCACTGCAGCTCTCCAGTCATGAGAGACATCCCACCATGTTTCTGTGGCAGCGACTACATCACAGCTTTCCTGCTGCACAATGATTTCCAGCTCCTCTTGCTTGTTGCACATATCGTGTGCATTGATGTAGATGCTCTTCAGCTGTGCCATCAATTTCACCCCAGCACTGGTGTGCTGCCCCTAGGCTCATCTTTAAGAGCGTGGTCTTATACTGTTCTCCCTTTGAATCCAGTTTAAAGACTGACTGCCTTACTGCAAGGTGATATTGCAAAGAGACAGAATGTAAACCCACCAAACTAGATTTCTGACTTATGGTTATTAAAAGGCAAAGAAATATGAAGATGTTTATGAAGTCTTTGAGCTAGCTGCTACTTGCTGAAAAAAATATTTCTAAATTAGTGAAATGGCACCCTTGATTCATATGTAGGCCGAGCCCTAGTGCTGCAATATGAGAAGAAAGTAACAAAAGGGTCCTTTTGGTTAACCTGGTGTTCAAAACCCTAGAGCTCCCCATTATGTCCCAAGAATGTGCAAGGAGCTTTCAAATGTTTCAGTCGCATAGCAGAAGCTCCTTCAACTCAGAATCACATATGCAATTGGGAAACAATACAGTGAGGCACAGACATCATATAACCAGTAACAAACACAGAGAATATGACTGTGCCTATAGCTCTCGAGAGTGTGTGCTGTACTAAGGGATGGCCTCTGCCTGCAGAAAAGCTGCATTTGTATACCCTGGTGACAGATCACAGAAACACAGAATTGTTAGGGTTGGAAGGCAGCTCTGGAGATTATCTAGTCTCACCTCCCTGCCAAGGCAGGGTCACCTACAGCAGGTTACACAGGAAGACATCCAGGTGGGTTTTAAACGTCTTCAGAAAGGGAGACTACACAACATCCTTGGGCAGCCTGTTCCAGTGCTCTACCAGCCTCAATATAAAGAAGTTTTTCCTCATGTTGAGGTGGAATTTCTTGCATTTTATTTTATGGTCACTGCTCCTTGTCCTGTCTCTCGTCATCACTGAAAAGAGTCTGGCACCATCCTCTTGGCATCAACCTTTGAGGTATTTATATACATTAATGAGATCCTCTCTCAGTCTTCTCTTCTCTAGACTACATAGGCCCAGCTCCAGCTGTCTCTCCTCATAAGAGAGATGCTCCAAGCCCCTCATCATCTTTGTGGCCTCCGCTGGACCCTCTTCAGTAGCTTCTTGTCTTTCTCGCACTGAGGAGCCCAGAACTGGACACAGCACTCCACACATGGCCTCATTAGGGCCAAGCAGAGGTGGGGAGATCACCTCCCTCAATCTGCTGGCCACAGTCTTCCCGATGCTGACTACTCCCGATAACCTTCTTTTCTTCTACATGCTTGTTTATGACCTCCAGAATGAGCTGTTCCATCACCTTTCCAGGGATGGAAGTGAGGCTGACTGGCCAGTAGTTTCCCAGGTCCTCCTTCTTGCCCTTTTTGAAGATGGCAGTGACACTGGCCTTCCTCCAATCACGAGGCACCTCTCCCATTCTCCATGATTTTTCACAGATGATGAAGAGCGGCAGAGCAACAACATCTGCCAGCTCCCTCAGCACCCATGGATGCATCCCTTTGGGCTCCATGGATTTGTGGGTGTTAAGTCTGTCTAACCCAACCTCCTACAACCAGGGGGTAGTCTTCCTTTCTCCAGTCTTCTTCTACCTCCAAGATCCGCGACTCCTGAGAGCCATACTCAGCTGTAAAGACTGAGGCAAAGAAAGCATTCAGTAATTCCACCTTTTCTGTGTCTTCTGTCACCAGGATTCAGTAGTGGTCCCTTATTTTTCCTGACCTTCCTTTTGCTGCTGATATACTTGCAGAACTCCTTCTTCTTGTCCTTTGATGTCCTTTGCCAGACTCAGTTCCAAGTGGGCCTTGGCCATCACTGTCACATCCCTGCATACCTCAACAATGTTCCTACAGTCCTCCCATGTGGCCTGTCCATTTTCCATTTCCCATAAATTGCTTTCTTGCATTTGAGATTTACTGGGAGCTCCCTGCTCATCCATGCAAATCTCCTGCGCCCTCTGACTGATTTCTTCATCATGGGGATACTCTGGTCTTGAGCTTGGAGGAAGTGGTGCTTAAATATTGACCAGCTCTCTTGGACTCCCTTCTCTTCTATGCCCTATAGGAACACCCCATGGTATTCCTCTAAGTAGGTCTTTGAAGAGGCCGAAGTTAGCTCTCCAGAAGTTTAGGGTTCTAGTCCTGCTTACTGTTTTGCTTCCTTCACACAAGATCCTGAGTTCCACCATCTCACGATCGCTACAGCCAAGGCTGCCCCAAACCCTTCCATCTTCAACCAGTCACTCCTGGTTGGCTAGCATGTGATCCAGCAACACACATTTCCTAGTTGGCTCCTCCACCATTTGTATCAAAAAAGTTAGCTTCAATAATCTGCAAGGACTGTGTGTGCTGGGCCCTGTTGTCCCTCCAAGAATACCAACGTATTGAAGTCCCCCAGGAGAACTAGGATGTGTGACCATGAGGCTCTTTCCAGCTGTCCACAGGAAGCCTCATCAACTCCTCCTCATGATCAGGTGGCATATAGTAAACACTTACAGCAGTGTCACCAATATTAGCCTGTCCCTCAATTCTCACCCATTAACTCTCAACTCATTCAGCTGTCCCTGGGTAGAGCTCAATACATTCCAGCTGCTCTCTCACATAAAGAGCAACTCCACCACCTCGCCTTGCTGACCTGTCCTTTCCAAAAAGGAATCCATGACAATATTCCAGTCATGGGAGCTATCCAACCATGTCTCAATAATTGCAATGAGATCATGGCCCTCCACATTGATTTCCAGTTCTTGTTTATTCCCCATGCTGTGTACATTTGTATTCAGGCACTAATAAATGTATTATATATATATAATAATATAATAAAACAACCAGATTCCTGAGAGGTTTCACTATAACCAAAACCACCCTTCACGTGGTTAGCCCTTCGATCCTCAACTTGAGAGGCAGCCAAGGAACATCTATCCCTGCACTGGTTGGTATGACCTACTCCCCAGAAGGAAGCAATGGCAAAAGCATTGCTTGCCACTTTGGACTCCAACCCTGAGTCCTTCAGTTTAAAGCCTATCTCACCAAACTAGACAGCCTGCTCCCAAAGATTCTCTTGCACTTTTTAGACAGGTGGATCCCATTTCTCACTAACAGCCTACAATCACTAAAGCACAACCAATGTTATAAAAGCCAAAACCTTCTTGATGGCACCAGACACAAGGACATTGATCTGCACTATGCATCTGCTCCTGGTTGTCCCAATTTCTCTAATCAGGAGGATAAATGAGAAGATGATTTGGGCACCAATGTTTTTCATCTGCCTCACCTGGCCTTTATGGTCTTCCTTGGTCCTACCTATTTTTTGGCTTGTGGTGTCATTTGCACCCACACAAAGAAGTAATAGCAGGTAGTAGTCCGTGCTCTTGACAATTTGCCCTCTTGACAACATCATGAATCTCAGCCCCTAGGAGGCAGCCAACTTTTTGTGACTGTCTATCAGGCTGGCAGGTGGGTATCCCAGTGCACCTTAATAGACAGTCACCCACGATGATCACTAGACGTTTCTTTTTACGGTAACCACCATGCACTACTGGTACAGGTTCTCCCTTTTGGCCTAAACCCTTTAAAGAATCATATCTGTTTTTACACCATAGCAGCATAGGGAAAATACCACACTGTTTCCCCTGACTCCCCATATTCCTTTAAGCTTGCTTCTGCTGAGTTGCTGAAAAAGGCTACTCCCCTCAAGGAGCAGGGTTACAACTTTCAAAACTCAACTTGCCCGATCCACTTATGAAGTTCTTAACCATCAGAAAATAGAGTGATTTTCTCTTTCTTTCGTAAATTGGCCAGATTTAACCCATGGTCCTCTGAGGCTATTGACTTCATTCTTTATATGCTCTTAATTTGCTATCAGGTGATCTGCTCCTGTGCTGGAGTGAGCATCCAGATCTAATCTATCCATCATCAAACATACATACAGCATAGTACTAGCAAAATAAATCATGACACTGATCTGTTTTCTTATTTCTTTGTGTATTCCACATACATAACTGCAGAGAGGGTCATGGCCTTCCCCTCATGACATTCACTCCCTGAAGGCACAACTATGACTGCCATCAGCTCACAATGACACGGGAAAGTGTGCTGACCATCTTCTGCAGTGATTACTAGTAAGTTAATGGTCTGCTGGTTTAAAACACAGATGTTTTAAAGCCATGATAAAGGTCCTAATTTAAATCCTGTTACAAAATAATACAAAAACTGTTCTTTGTATAATGCAAAAAAAAATATGGTGGGATAAGAAAGTAACACTCAAAGTTAAAGCAACTAAATTAGGTGGGCCTAAAGGAGGGTAACTAAAGGTCTGAGACGAATGCGACAGGCAAAAAGTTTGTCTCATTTGACATATGACAGTCTTGAATCTTCTCGCTCCAGTATGTATCACAATATTCCTGAAGATAGTCAACTGAACAGGTAAGAGATGAAACAGAAGAAAAGTCATTATACAGCTGGTTTTTATTGTCTGATTTTCTCTAGACAAGAATCAGAACCTATAAGGACACAGAAAGACAATACTGAGGAACCAGAGAGAACAATCCAGCCTTTTGCCTGTAATGTTACATGCCATTCTCAACTGGCTCACACTTCTGCCTGTAACATGCACGGAAAATGACTCCCTAGTTGAATCTTTGGGGATGCCAGATGCATGAGCAGTTTTGATCTTCAGTATTTGTGTGGTCTGAAGTCTTGCATTACTCAAGGGAAGCTGGTAAGTCCTTTCACAATTGTGCACAGAAATTTTGCTGCACACTTGAAAATCCTTTATAAGGCCACAATCATAATTCATTCTTTTTTAAAAATACAAGTGGGGAAAAAAGCAACTGAGTTCTCCACTGGCAAAAGCATTGACGCTATACTATTGCAAACGCAGCTCAAAAATGTAACAACCTGGTAAAGTAAGAATCATTTTCCAACTTTGTAATAAGTAGCAAGAAAACACCATTACCAGAATCTAACAATGTGGAGAAGGTAGCTGCACAAAACCCTTCTGTTCGTCCTCCCATGTACCCAAAGCACAAGAATTTGCAAAATATGTCCTTTGCTGCAAAAACACTTATCCTGATCTAATGTTTAATGTTATCGCAGTGTGCTAGCTAAGGATATGTCTGTCTCAAAGACAATGAAAACAATGTCAGTTTTGCTGGATTTTGTTCCTCACATAGGTAAGTAGACAGCTGCAAAATATTAGAGATAAACTAGACTACCATGTACCTACATGTTCATGATATTGCCCTCCGTTTTGCTGTGAAATCAGATGGAACAGAAGAAAGGAAAACACTCTTGAGATTATACAGCTTTTTAAGCAAAATGGTGTACTTTTAATTTTTTAAGTGGGACTACTTCTAACAGTGTTACTATTGAGAGAATAAATCAGCAGGCAAGTCCACTGTTAGTTTTTCAATGAAAGTATTCATGTGTTGTTCTGGAGAGAACTCTAAATGGAGAAGGTTACAAATCAGAAAACTGTTGGAAGCTTTGAAGTACTTGAACACGTATAAAAGTTCTCTCTGCTGTATTTCAAGAAATGGGCGATGACACTAAAATTTTCCATTTAATTGCTAATTTCACCAGAAGACCAGTCTTATAATGTAAATATGGTGAAACAGCTAAGTATGCAAAGCATCAGAATTGACTCTGAAATGAGAGGACAGAGAACTAAATTCGTGCCTTGTATAAGCCAGATCCCTTGGATTTTATGCAAATTTACAATGGCTGTTACTTGAATGCAATCTTACCTCCTCCTCATAACTGATTACTTCTGATTCCGCAGAGGAACAGAAGAGAAGCACTGCAATGCCAGAGAGCAGAACACTTTTGCTGCCTGTTTCAAGCAAGGCTAGTTTTACCCCAGATAATAATTAGGCTGATAAACCCATTAGAATAGACCTGTAACTCTTCAAGGCAATGAGAACATTGCCATAAAAAGCTGCAGAGTCATGATTAAGTGTCAGTGTAACTCAACCGCCCTGGAAGATCCATCTTCACCATAGTAACAAAATGAGGTCTGTTGGATTGCTGTATTTGAGTAACTTTGTATGGCATACACACCTTCATATATACACATATATATATATACACATATTCTAAATTAGCTTGGAGCAGCCATTTGACAGTATAACAGCTCAGGATGGGAAAACAGCATTTATTAACCAAATAAAAGAACATAAGGCAAAACTAAGTTCATACAACACTGGAGCCTGGCCAAGTTATAAATGGAAGAACATTCCCCCCCCTACCTGGCAGAGGTTTGTTAATAGCTTTGTTCCTACAATACTTGCCATGAACTGACAATTTCTGGGTAATGATGTTGGCTTTCCATGCTGGGTGCTGAGTCCATGCTGATTTACAACAGCACTGCCTAAAATAAAGTCCAGTGTCCTGGGAGAAAATTCTGCAGGCTGACAAGCAAGAACCAGTTGGGACTTTCAAATCTGCTTTTATATGTTTAACTATTTTTGCTTTTATGATATTGCTTTTATGATATTTTAAAGGGTGGTAAAACTGAATGAACCTATCAGTGAAGAAAAAAGAGCCAAGCAACCCCCTCCCAGCACACTTAAGCACTCCCAAACATTGGAATGCTAAGCCAGATTCACCCTTTAGAAGAAGTAGCTGCAGCCTGAGCTACTCTTGTCTTCAGTTACTGCCAATACATGCTCTTGTTCAACTGAGAATCTCCGCAGGCACTCAAAGTTTTGCTTCCCTTCTTTTCTCAGAATTGCCTTACTGGAAGAGGTCAGTTTCTTCCTTCCATGCAGACACTAATGGATGTTCAAACACTAAGCAGGATAACCAGCTTTCCTTTGAGGAATGATCAGCACATGCCCAGTATGCACTGGTGGCATCAGGTTCAGTTCCAAAGGCTTTGGTTGACTGTTTTCATTTCAGACCAAGGCCAGAGAAAGTAGTGCTTCTGCATTTTACATATCTTTTTTGGCAGTATTTCCAGAGCTAAGGATACTCAAATCTCTACTGTTTTGAAGGGAAGTATACTTATCAATGGAAACCTGATGAATCTGGGCAGCACTCTTTATGTCATCTTGAAGCCACTGTGCTGAAAGGAAGAGAAGACTTGCCGTGGCAGAAGACATAGCATGACTCTGTAGCACAGTGGGTCAAGCTCTGCTTCTTGAAGTGCTCCTGCATTTTGCAGTAAACATTCATCTGAAGTAAATATTCATCTCATAAAAGGAAAGCCATTTCAAATCATTCTGAAATAGGAGCCAGAGTACACAGGACTTTACATTCAGAGATGACAGCACTTTCCAAGAAATGTCAGGTTATGTCAGCAAGCACGTGCACACATACTCACAAATCCACACATGGAAAACACCCCCACACACTCATACAGTGAAGGCTGCATAAAAGCTATCATTACTGACAGGTTTTGGATCCAGCATAATTCCAAAAGAGGAATTAAAGAGGATTTGAATATTTTGAATGCATATGCCTCTATAAGACTATCCTTACTATTAAAGTATAGGCCAATGACGCTTGGATCTACAAGGCACACAAAACCTACTATTGCTCATGCAAAAGGAGCGACTATCATTTAAATAGATTATTCCAATACATCATGAATAGATAAGATCTGCTCTTCAGATGCCTAGGGCTGCATCTGGTACCTGGAAATCAAAGGAAGCTTTGCCAGTAATTTCACTGAAAATCTGTCTGAAAAATCAATGAGAAAGAATATCCTACTTCTTTTAAAGAGACAAGATAAGTAGAATAATAATTTTTAATGTCATTATCAAAGAACAGTTACAGAAACAACTGGAAAGGTTGAATTAACTTGACCTTAATCAATGACTTTTGCAAGATTCACGTGCAAAGAAAAATTTTGAAAAAAAATAAGTCAATAAGCATCAAACGCCCTAGTGGATCAAAAGTTTTCGAAAAAACCAAATAAAACGGTTATTTTAAGACATAAGTCGCCAAAAATAAGTTGATTTGCTCTATTACGAAATTCAGCTGAGAAAGAGAGGCACCCTGATTTCACGAGAGTAATAATATCTCTTTCTCAGATTTATTAAAGAGTTAATACAATCTGAGTCCTTCCCTAATTCAGCTTCCATCATCCAATTCCCATTCACCACAGCTTTGAATATAAAAGATTTCTGGCAGCCTCAAGCACTACTTGTAGAAGAAACACCTCAGGCCCCACTGGTCATGGGCAACACCATCTTATCGGCAGACCCTTTAACTAGTAAATAAAGAACACTTCTACATTGCAACACTTTCAGCTGCATGGACTCTGCTTTAGGTCTTGAAAAATGTGCGTAAACATCTTCTGTTATTCCATTTCATGCCTACTGAATATCACAAAAGTGAAAGGAAAGTTAGGACAAATATTATTTTAGCCTAATATCTTTCTTCTAGAAGTTAGAAGCTAGTTCACAGGAATTAACTATTCATTCACAAGAAGAACAAGAAAAGTCACTAGGCCTTAATTTTCATAAATGGAAAGCTTAAAGAAATTCAAACACAGAATTACATTATGTTTCTTCAGGGTGCCTGTTTTCCACACAAATCAGTAAAATACTTTTTAATGAAAAACAGCATACACCTCCCACTGCACTCCTCAGACGCACAGTGGGTACCAGTTACAGTACGCAAAGTCCAAGCATGTCAAGCTGCAGAACTTCACTGTCGATCTTCTTCAGTTCCACAGTGGAACTATTTACTCTACCCCTCGCCTCTTTTTCTAGGCAGTATTTTATGTATTTATGACCTGCAGTCTCAACACTGTACAACAGCTTTTACTATATGTATCATAACTGTGGCATGATCAACAGATCACTTTTTTCCAAGGGAATTCATAAAAAATAGACAAAGAACAAGGACTAGACACGGAAAAACCTTCATGTAGTGTCCTCCAACTGTGTTGCTTCTTAAAAAAAAGAAACCCATAGAAAAACCATCTACATATTAAGAGGTAAACTGAGATAGTTTATGTGACAAGGCAATAAGTGAGTTATTCAAAGAAAATCAAGTAATCCTGAAACAAATTTTCCAGAAAAAGGGTAACAAGTGTACACAAGAAAATGATTCTATGATGATAGGTCTGTTGAAAATAGACACAGGTTTTTGAAACCTTTTTTGTTGGCTATCACCATAACCATGCTATTGTGAACAGTTATCCAGACTGTGGTCATAATGCAGTTACACAGCTGGAAAGGCTCACATAAGATAAAAGGAGGGTATGAGGAGAAGGAGATGAAATTAAAAGTAAACATCAAGAGAGTTTTGCACTTCTGCTGAAAATAAAAAAGAAAAAAAGGAGAAACTCAATTGAAAATGCAGACAGTGCTAAAAAACAACTGAAATATAACTTGGAAGCTTTGTGTCTGTCTCTATTGGAATAATCATGTTAGAAAAAGGCACCATGAGGAGTTCAGATGTGGTACACAGATGATAAGTTTAACAGGTATCTTTAAGTACCATTAGATAATTTTACAGCTTGTCCCTGGCCAGCAAGAGGAAGTGGGTAATTAAAGATGCAGTATTAAGACAGAACTGTCAAAGCAAGCAGAGGCTGGTTGGTTGAATAAATGGCTGAAGTCTGCAGCTGAGAGACCTCACACTCATTTCTTTGTCTGTCTCAGTCAACAGGAATTAACAATAGAAAGTTTAAAAGAGAAATCAGTGTCCTTTTTGCTCCACAAAGGGTATTGGAAGTCACATAGGAAGACAAACTACTTGCCTTTTTGGCATCATCTTCTGACAAATAGGTTATTAGTCAAAATTTCAGTCACTTGGTAACAGAATTGGTGGTGGAAGATGACAACTTTTAATTTCCATCTGGGTGATTAAATCTAGATCAGATGAATATACACATTGCAGAGAAGAATGCCAGGGACATGTAGCAGCCAAGAAGAGACAAAGTATAAAGAGAAAGAGATAATGTGTTTTATTCAAGGAGAAGTATTATGAGGAATTTTCATTATAATCACTGAAGGAAAAAAAAATTAAAAATAATCTGTAAGCCTGATCCTCAATATCTGATCCTTTTGGTAGTCAGCCACACTACTGTAAAGGCAATTTTCAGTTTCAAATAATTCGAAGATTTATCTGTGACTTGATTCATAGGCTATGTTTCCATCCTATCTTTTACTCTTTGCCTACAAGACACTGGTCTATTATCAAAGATATATTTTATGAACAAGTGTGTGTAAGTACCTACACTCTGAGCAGTTTTACAGAAACAGCTTTTGCTTGCCAGACCTTCTGTTATCCCTCCCCAGAGAGTCACCTGCCTGTGTCTCCCAGCAGCTGCACTCTCTCAAGGGGTTTTGAAAGAAGGGGCTGTCATCCACCAGTTACAGCACGGAACCTTTCCACAGGATCAGTTTCAGACTAGGTTGCCATCTACTATTACACCACAAAATTCCACTTAAAGTGTAGTTATAAGCACATCAGAAACTGTAACATTTGTTCTAAGTGACCACATTATGAACATTGGTGGAATGATTACAGGGTTGCAATAGAGAGATGTGGGCTTTTAAGGAAGAAGGGGCAGCAATGATGAGGTGGGGAGTGACCTGCTGTGTAAAAGCATTAGAAATGCAAACAGAAATGCCTTGGGACAGCCAAGAGCTTCTGTGTCAAGATTAGTGGCAGACCAACAGGGGCACTGTCATAGTGTGTACCTGCTATCACCTGCCTGCTCAAGAGAAAGCAGATTAACACATTCAGCAAACAAGTGGAAGTTTAACATCACAGCCGCTGGTCCTACAGTGGAACTTTAGCTCCCTCTAAGATCTGCTGGAAAGGCAGTTCAATATGGCTAAAGCAATTGGAATATTTCTCAAGTGCACTGCAGCCTCCTGGAACAAATGGTGGAGGATCCAAGAGCGAATGTTCTCAGCCAGATATGATACTTAAAGAAGACAGAAGAAGACTACTGGAGAATGTGAAAGTTGGAGGCTGTCTCAGCTGCAGTGACTACAAAGTGTTGGAGGTCAGGGTCCTAAGCAGAAATAGGAGGGCAAAAGTCAAGACCACAGCCTTGGACTGCACAAAAGTACGTTTCCACCTCTTCAGAGATGTTTTTATTGTCCCATGTTGCATGCTCCATAAAGTGGGTTTGGTGCACTACAGTGGTACTGGTGTATGTCTCAGGATCCCACCTATTGGAGAAATTTTCCCAGACCTTTAAAACAGTTTGGGCTAAACAGTGAATACAGACTGCAACTGGTGAAAAGAACTGGGCTTTTTTTTCTCTTTTTCTCTGTTTTGGCCTACACACTCTGAAATTCTTCCAATGACAGAAATCAGTAGTTTAATGCTCCCAGTTATTTCATATAAAATCATCCAGATTTTAGATTCAGAAATCTCCCTGGAAGTCAATGACAGTTAGAGTCCGACTCTGTTCCCCTTATATTTATGAAACCCATAAATGACGATCCTGATACAAGCATAGCTTTTGTAAATCAGCCCTATAAAATCTCCCATAAAGAAAATCCTGCTCAAAAAACCCCAAATTGCACTGTCACCAGCATTCATGATGAGAAGGAAAAGATTTTTAAAATTTATTTAAAGAGGAACTGTTAAGACATATTTTAAATGGAATGAAAAGGAGTTTTGTGTGCATTAACAGCTGAGGCCTTATAATACGAGACATGCTAGGATAAATGATGGGGCAGATGACAGGAGAGATTAACAAGGAAATCCTTCATTTTAGCTGAAGGCTACACTACATGCGATGATAGAATATATATATATTTTTCATCTTGAATATATATATAATTGCTTGCTTTACTGTAAAACTTCTCAGCTCATATGCAAGCACCTGAATGTTTACAAAGATGTCCCCAGTGTCCTGCAGGAGGCATGAACTGTGCTGAACTAAAACTTTATCACAACCCTCGTGGCAAACGTCCACGAGTGAATAAGCCCAATTTCTTTGAGTCAAGAAGTTCTTGGGTTTTTTTCTCCTTTTCTACTGTCGTTTTTTCAGAAGACAATTAAATTACTGTACCTTCTTTTTCTTTTTTAGTTTTTTTGACACCTTTTGCCATGCCTCGGGACATTTACAAATGTTTGTGATCTCTGTAGCAAAAATATATAGTTAGTTAACTGCTACTCAACCAGTTCAAGTCGCAACACAACTGAAATACTAAAATAAGCACTGTTTTTAGCTCCAAAATTTTGTGTCTGAATGTGAAAAGAAAGGCAGTCATGGTATGCAACTAATTTTAAAGCATACAAATTCTAAACAGATGTATTGTTTTAATGCCCAAAAGTTCACTGGCACTGTTCTAAAAAATTTGATGTCACCCAGGCGCGTGGTTTGGAAATGTATCTGCTGCTGAGCGCTACAGCTTCTTGATTTAGGGATTTGTCTATCAGAGTTCTTTCTGTTAAGGCTAACTGGAGCTGACGCTGTACAAACAACAATCCCCATTCACCATGCTAATGTTGACAGTATACATTTATTGGTAAACTATCTTGTTTCTCAGTTCAGCTGAACACCAGCTTCTTATAAGAAAAGGTGCTTCTTTCCATATTCAGGTGAGTGATTTGTCTTTCAAAGACTATCTGTTTATTGTCCTCCCTTTTCCTTTCCATCTTCCATCCAACCCTTTGATTATTCCCTTCTTGATTATCTGATTCCAGATGTCTCGGCAACCTTCCTTTTGTTTCTAATAAGTCAAAGTGCCACTAATTCACATTATGAGAATGAAACACAAGCTTCCACTGCATATTTTCAAGCTTATGAAAGGGCACAGCCTCCCCTAGAGTTCCTCAGACATGTGACTCAATGTGAGATGGAAAGAAAAAAAAAAAACGTGTCTGTAACGCTGACAAACATTGTCTGTAAAGCCTGTTTCACTCCTGTTCCACTGTGTTACTGAGATGCTCTGAGCATTTGTCAGGTCTTTTCTAATCTCTGACTTTCCTGCAAGGGGATTTTTCTGCTCAGTCATACAAAACAGTCACTGAACAGGTATCATATTCCAAGGATTGAAGTATGACTCAGAAGATTTTCCAAGTGAATCAAAACTTCTAAAGAGGTTTTAGCATGAAACAGCACCAAGATCCATTTCCATGTAGAGGAACCAATTACCAGCTGGTAAATCAACTGCTGGACAGGGCCTTATGTTAGTCTTCAGGGAAAATTGAACAATTTAGACTTTGGTTTTTGTGTTTTTTCTCTACTCGATAACAATTCTCTTAGTTTAAATGTGTAATTGCTAGACTTGGAGTCTCATACCAACAGTGTCAAACACAGAAAATTATTTGATATTTCCACTGCCTTTATGCTGCACATGTAAGTTTTCGGCACTGTAACTGAAGAATTTTTACTTTAAGGGTTGCTCATCTCTGTGATAGAGCCTGTGAATGACTGTCAGGCTGCAGAGCTCTTCTCTGGGGATCCTTTCATTAATGTGAGTTCTAGGGTAACAACACTCATCTGGCATGAATCCGTGCACTGCTTAGACACACGGAAGGTACATTAACCGTCAATGGAAAAGTGAAGTTTATTGCTTCAAGAAAGCTTATGCAGTCCTGTCCATAAGATTTGTGCTCCAGACCCTTCACCAGCTCCACTGCCCTTCTCTGGACACACTCTAGCACCTCAATGTGCTTCTTGTAGTGAGGGGCCCAGAACTGAACACAGCATTCAAGGTGGGGCCTCACCATTGCCAAGTACAGGTGGAAGATCACTGCCCTGGCCCTGCTGCCCACACCATTATGACAAAAAGGCTCACACATGGCTTTTATCTACACAATGGGTTTTTAACTGTGTATTTTTTACATACGTATTTGACTTTCCTCCAAAAAATAGCTATAAAAGACAGGAGAACTTAATTTAAAAGCAACTAATGAGATTTCCCTCTCCTAAGGTTTCTGATTTTGCTCTGTTTACATACTTTAACTGAATTTGGAAGGCCAAAATTCTATTCGAAAGATGGCCAAACTTAAAGACAGTATTGGTGCTTCTGGCTGAAGCAAAGACCCTGTTCTTGACTTAGACTTTCCAGAAGTTCCCTTAGAAACATACTAAGTGGCACTCCAGCCACTCCATAGTGAAGTCAAATTGAGATTGTACTTTAAACAGGACAAACTTATTCTAATTTCATACCTGTACGACTATACTTCGTTCTGATGATTGTTACCATTTGTCTGGGGAGCTGAAGACCCCCCTGACATAATTCTCTTCCCTTGGCTAGATATATGCCATAAAACATGCCCCCCAAGTACCAGTGTTGTCCTCAAAAGATTGATCTTAAGGATAAAAATACTTTGTGGGAGTAGGGACTACCATAGATTTTCTACAATATTTCTGAGGTTAAATAACAACTTCAATTTGGCAAAATAAACAAAAAGTAGTCACTGATAAAACCTATACTTGTGAGTCTTATTTTGTTTGGGTTCCAAACAAGGAACCAGCAAAGTCATTATGATATGTAAATTCTACTCCTACGCATATTCTGCTTTGCAGCCTATGACACAAACTCTGTTTTATAAGGTTTCAAATAAGGAGCTATTCTCCTTTTCCATCAGGGAAAGGAATGCACACAACTGGAGAATGCAAAGTACTCAGTTCACACAAACCCACTTTCCAAGGCAAATCATGTTCAAGACAATCACATTTCTCACACTCTTGAGTTGGGCACAAGCTCAGCCACAGCATGCCATGGAATTGAGACACTGCAGACATCAGCCCTGCTGTGAAGGTAGCTAAAGAGAAGAGGTCACAAGCTCAGTTAGTGTAGAAGCTGTGGTTGCAGACTTGCTGATTCTCTAAGAGACTAATTTAAGTACTGTCCCACAGCATACGCAATCACAATGTGCTGGAGAGCTAAATTCCTCAAGAACAAGTGACATAGCAACTACTGGACAGACCACTCCAGTTCCCACGTGGGACACCACTTCTAGCAGATGCTCTGTACTTCTTTCTTCCTCCCAAAACAGTATCAGAGTGAGCAGAGATCCTGAAATGTTTCAGTCTTTGCAAAGCCAGCTAACACATCCATGAGCTTTCCCCTCAACCATTCATGCCACCACTGAAGTTTTCTTTTTTTTTTCAAGTTTCTGGAGCATGGAGAATGGAAGAAGAAAGCTACTGAGATCTGCTTTTCTACGAATTAGAGAAAGTGTTTTCTAGCCCTTAACGATTACCATTATACAGAAAACATGGCACATGATGCATCAGACTTCTAATATATATTCTCCAGCTGAGGCAGCATTCCTTCCTACCAGTAGTG
This sequence comes from Cephalopterus ornatus, assembly GCA_013396775.1. Classification (NCBI taxonomy): domain Eukaryota; kingdom Metazoa; phylum Chordata; class Aves; order Passeriformes; family Cotingidae; genus Cephalopterus; species Cephalopterus ornatus. Next base: position 32,619 of record VZRE01000512.1, read on the forward strand.
CCAAATTCTTCTCATGGAAAGGCAAAGAATGTGCTAAAGAATTTGCACTTACTTTCTACTGCAAATACTTTCTATTATTATCAGAGCTAGACTGAAGAATTAATGAAGGGTTAAGTCATATGCCTGAGCTGGAAGCGGAGATATACGTACCTCAAATGGTGCATCTAGCAACAGGTCAAGAGGGTACACTCAGGAAGGCATCTGGAAAAGATAGCTTTGGGGGCAATGACCTGTCTGTCAACAATGATTGGGCTTGAGGATTGTGTAGACTACTCCTAAACTTCAGTCCCTATTCTTGTATAAGTAGAATACCTAAACTACTCAAGGATTTTAGATATCAGACAAAAACAGGGAATCAAATTGCTCCAAAGTATAATCAGTCTGCAAGAAAGTAATGCAATGCTGCAAAGACCAGATAGACAGCTGCTAGTAAACTGCATCACTCACCATCCAGATGGGGTCAAGGCAATTTTCATCAATCTTCTGTGATGGTATTCTTGAAGCATGCTAAGTTTGTGGGCTGGTTCATCTGCCAGCTTAGTTTACTTAGAAGCATCAGTTAGATCCTGAACCACAGGAACTGGAAAAACGGGAGAGGAGGAGGAAGGTCTGACATATAATCTAGGAGTAAAGTATATGTCTGATATTTTCCAGGCACATATATTTCAAGACACCAAACTCTCTAAGAGATAGCTGTGCTGCTGCTGTAACTTTTCTGTAACATACATATATGCATAGAATTCACAAAGTTTAAAGACTAGAGGAAAGCTACAGCCATAGAACAGTCTATGTCTTGAAGAATTTTATTTCATTGGTAAAAGTGGTTAATTCAAAGCTCTTGGCAAGCACATCCATGTTGAAGGAGCGATCAAGAAAGGGCAGCAACAGGGAAAAGAAGATAGGCTTCGCAAAACAAAATTGCTCTATAGCCCAAATCCAGCAATTGTGTGGCAGGTGTAAGGATTAAGCTGAAAGGACTGTTTGGATTTTACATCAGTCTTCAAGTGGTAGCCTACAGCTATAGGTGTCCAGCACTTGGTGACTGAATGACCACTTAACAGCGAGCAATCTGCCTGCTCCCCTTGGCCCCTGGCAAAGCTTTGCCTTAAAAAACAAAGAAACAAGCGGTCTATAGAGATGCTACATTTTTTTTTATTGCAGGGTGAGTGTGCATGAAGCAAGGGCAGTTCCTGGATAGTGCAATTGCAATGGCTGGGAAAAAATGAAGAAGAAGTATATGCAGCAAATGCCAGCAAATGCCACTTTGTCCACACCTCATACTTTGGAACAGTAGTGAGATGGGGATAAGAAAAAGTGAATGATACCACTCTCTCCACATTTCTACAGGTTGTATTGTGAAGAGGCCTTTGCTCAGTAAAAGTAGTTGAGCACAGCCTACTCACCAGTTAGCTCCTCTCCTGCCCCTGCAGAAAAGTGCCCTAAGTGGTAGTTTTTATCACTTTTATTCAGAAAAATTCTAGCTCAATACTAGTAAGAAACTATTGAAAAATCTGAATCATATCCACAAGGGCCCTCCAGAGTCTTGCTCTGTTTTTGCAGATGCATTGTTGCAACATATTGGGCTCCTCTTTTGGAAGCAGCATCACACACATGCTCTGTGCAAAAGCTCTGAAGCCGATAGCTACCAAAATTTACTAGTCAAATATGGACCAGCCAGTGTATTTCCAAAGATACACGAACTTTTCAGCTGAAATCCTAGCTTTAAACACTTTAAAAGTCTGTTTTCATTTTGATAAGCCATGAGTAGGCTATTTGACTACAGTAACTTAATAACCTTTCAGATCCTCCTCTACAAAAACTCTCATAACTTAAAAGTGATTTTGTGCTTCCTTTAATGTCAAATTTCAGCTTCTTAAACTGCTTAACCAGTTATTAATCAATTAAGCTCTTGTTCCTCAGGTAGCCTGGCAGTGCTGAAATTAGAATTAAGAGTCACAGGATAATTAAGGCTGGCAGAGATTTTGGGAGGTTTCCAGCCCAGCATGCTACTTTATATAGCCATCAGATTAGATTGCTCAGGGCTTTATTCTGCCTGCTCTTGAAAACCCTGAAGGATGGAGACAACACTGTGAGGTCCTGGATCCAAATCTCACTGAATTATTAATATGGGTTGGAACCAACTCACTGTGTTTGCGGGGTGGGGGGTGTGGGAAGGACCGAGCCTAGACCTGCAGGTACACGTGGTGATGTTCTCTGACCTGTGTTACGCTGGAGTTCAGATGAGAATAAACAACATGATCCCCTGTGGCCTTAAATATCTATGTATTTTTCCCAGTGACTCTTACAACAGAAAAAAACCCCATTTCATTCAGTAGAAGATCCAAACAAGACAGAATGAGTTAAGAAAGCTGCTTGCTTTCTTAACTGCTTTTTTGACACTGTCCAAATTTGAATGATGAAAGCTGACAATTACGGTTCAAAAGAACCTGTATGTGCCCTAAGGATCTACTGCTTTCAACCCCAAAATATTTCTTAAGATTGTTTACCAAAAGGACAGAGATGAAAAAAGCAGAGGGTGGGAAGAAAAGGTACTTTGGAGACTATAGAATATCTAGGTTGTCTGTATGAGCCTGAGAAATATATGCCTTGAATAGTGTTAAATTGTGAGATTACTAGGTGCCTGGAACAGCAATTAGTACTGAAGAAAAAGAGTTTACCCTAAAGACAAATTAACCTCAAGCACACTACAAAAATGCATGTTCGGGACTAATACGGATAGCTTCACCAGAATGGCCTGAGCAGGCACACAGACTCTCCTCTGTTCTGTTCCTGCATTTCCACACACTGAGGGCTGAGACAGGTCTGTATGGGGTTACATGCAGAACTTGTTTCCAGAGTTGTCAGTCTCTCACATGCCTTAAAACCGCTTAAAATGGATAAAAGAAATAGAGAAAAATGGAAATGTCTTCAATCCTCTACAGACTGTTTGGCCATTTTACAAGGACAGTATTTAAAGTTTTGCTATACAAAAAAGTAATCCAGAAACTCAGCACCTGTTTTTGTCACCTGCACACAATTCTTGACAGTTCTTCTGTTCCTGTATGAGGGTCCCTTGTTTCCTACCAGCCAGTTCAGTGTTAGTAGGAGAGTGGCTGAGAGCAGAGGCTTTTTACCAGAAAATGACTAGACCAGAATGACTGGAGGAAGAGAGGAAATAGCACCAGACAACAGCATGTACAGCAATTGGGAAGAGGCCAGAGGCCATCATGCCAGTGTAGGCACTGAGAGGGTTAATACAACATCTATAACAATGTATAACTCAACTGCACTTATGGTCATTTTTTTATACCCCAGTGGAACAACAGCATCACAAAACAGAAGATCCCACCATACCTGGCCATCCCTATTCTGAAATTATTTTTGCTGAAACTAGCTCCTCAGTGAAAACTGTGCTTAATCACAGTTCTTGAAACCTCTTTTTAGATAGTTTGCATGAGATATGTCAAATGAAAGAGGTAAAGTTTAATAGGATTAAGCTGAGAAAGGTGTGTTCAGGGTTTCTGTGATCAGCTCTTATTAATCAGTCTGGGTCTCTTCATTAAACTCATTTGCCAAAGGAGAAGTCAGCCCAAATACGATCGACTAGTCACAAATTTTTTCCAGAACACTTGTCTGCAGACTAGAAAGACTCAAATTAATCTCTTTAAGCTACAGCCATTCAAGGCTTTAAAACTACTGCAATATTAGTATGGATATATATAAGACTGTTTTGTTTTCTGACCATATCATCTTTCAAGATCTACTTCAGCTGCTTTAAGGAACGAACAATCATTATTTTCAATGAAAAGAGAGGTTTGCATTAGTACTGTGCCTCTGACCTCTTTGGTGTATCTAACCAGAGGCTGCTGCAGAACAGGTAGGAACAAACAGTACCCAACACAACAACAAAGGTTCTCTCTCTAATCAGTTGTGAAATACAAAGCATGTAACAATACACATGCTGAGTGACTGCATTGCATTAAACAGCTTTATAAGCAGTACTCAGGTAGGCTGGCAGGTAGTATTGTCTCCATTGTACAAATAGGTGATTGATCTGCAAATCAATCAGAAAGATTCTCTTGAAGGAAAAGGTAGCTTACCCCAGGAGCAGATCCACACTTACTCACTGACTGTTTTGAGTGCCTAACTAGGGACTTCTGACAGAAGAGGTACCTAGAATGACAAATTCAGCATAGCATATATGCTTCTGCATTGCAAAATCTAAGGCCTCCCAAACAATTTTACCAATAGTTTCATACAAAAACCACTGAATAGACAAGATAATGAGAAGTGTGCAGGGGGCCAGCATGGTATGTGCAACAAAGGCTCAAGGGGAGGGGAGAAAGGAATACAGGTGCAAGTGCTGCTCTATGGAACAACGCTCCAAAGGTATCTAGAAAATCTCTCTATGGGACTTGTCCAGTCATCTCGGTCTGCAATATGAACATAGCACAGTCCAACACTCCATGAAGGCTCAAGCAGAGTCCTCCACTTCCTTTGGGTCTATGCAGAGTGAGACAAAGATTTTTATGGACATCAAGCTTTCCTGTTTTAACTTGTATCAGAGTCTAGCCCCATCTACAGACCACAAGTCTTTACCCTTCTTCAGTTTCTTCACGTTTGATTTAATTGACAACAGCAGAAGCTGCTGGGAGGAAAAAACCTGTAGATTGAGAGTATTTACTGATTCCATTCTTAGGCTTACAATAGGTAAGCCATCAGGATAAAAGTTCCTCCAGAAGTATCTTACTACAAATACAATGGGGGAGCATCTAGAGCTGAAAACTTGTGTGTTACAGACTGTTTGTTCAGTAAAACCCATCAGCATGCCTGTGTGCTACCAGCTCCCTACATTTGCTGACATACCCACTTCACGCATATGCAAACTACAAGAAAACAGAGCAATATCAAAATACTCCAAGGTGGAAACTGGGTATAACAAAAGCCTGCAGAAATACCAGTAGAAGCAAAATCACATATTTCTCTGCGTCTTCAACCAACACTGAATTTCAAAAATCATTCACCTTGATGAAACATAAAACAACAAAGGCTTGAGAAATCAAATTCACGTTTCACTACACAAAATATATGATACTGCTTCTTCTGAATTCCCCTTCTTCTTGCTGTGTTGTCGAAGTCCAGATTAAAAAAATATAGTTACATTCTTCTACCTATCAGTGTAGAACTGATAGGAACTGGGAAACAAACCACAAGTTTGTCCAGACAAATAGCTGTCAAGTCTGAGAATAATGTATTTCAAAGGTCAGGAATTACTGATAGACACATCATCTACCAACTAGCCGCAGACCCTACCTGTATATAAACTGCAAAATATTGGGCTGAACTAATCCAAACATATTATCTTCTCTTTTGGCACCAGTCTGGGCCAAGTACTAACATACAACATCTCACAGAAAGTTCACATCTTACAGCAAACTCTCAGCTTTTCCACTTGAAAGAAGTAAATTAGGACCCACTAACTAAAACTGCTAAAAATCATGTAATTACATTGATATCTCTAAGGTATGTGTCTTTTTTTTGTATTTTGTTATTCCATGCAGCCACAGCTAAAGATTTAAGCTTTAGTTTTGCTTTCCATACATTGTAAATACTGTATCCATTCTGGATCTGTCTAAGTGGACAGGCAAAGCGCAAAGCCATGCAAATCTGATTAGCTTACAAGACAGTATTAATGCAATGCTGACGACCCTCACTGATTAACTCCAGAGGCTCACCAGAGACAAATATTTAAGACTAACGAACTCCACCCTATCTAGCAGCCACAGTTAACATTTCATACATTTCATATTATTTCTAAACCCTCCTCCTCCCTACCTGCTGTTTAACGACTTGAATGTCCCTAAAAGTGAAGGTGGGAAGAGAACATGCTTAGTACACAGAATGAAAGGCAGTTTTTGCTTTAGGACATCTTCCTCGCACTTACCCACTCTCGTAGGAAATATGCTCTCATTGTTGATTTGCACCTCGATCCAGTCCATGAGAAGATTCATATATTGGGGTGCTGGCAATGCTGTGGGCTTCTTGTACTTCAAGTCATCCTGCCACCGGTACTCATACTTAGGGCCTCCCGACATCACTGGGCAGGTCTTCTCTGTGCAGAACTCACAGATAGTTCCATAAATGAGGTTGATCCTATTGAAGAAGTCAACCACATGAACAGCCACCCAGTCATTTTGGTCTTCTCCCCTGGGCAACCGCACAGCTGCTTTCAAGTCCAGGCCTGAGTGCAGAGATGCCTGCGCTCGTTTGTGAAGTTCAAACCTCTGGGTTCCAGGTTCAAACTTGCGTTTTGGACGGAAAGTCTTGTCTTTATTAAAGACTTGCTTGAGTGCTATGGACATGTCTGCTAATCTTCTGCTCTGCAGCAGCTGGCAGAAAAGCACGTCTGAGACTTAATGCAGGTATCTGAAAAGAGTTGCCCCCTATCACAGGTCCTCCAGGCTCTGCTCTTTTTCCCAGAGCAGCTCGTATCAGTTTTGCAGCAATCTATTAGCTTTTTCTCTTGAAAGCCTCCTCAAAAGGCTTTGTGTCCCTAAGGATATAGAAACAAAACACATCAGTGGTAAGCTCGAGTCTGGTCCTGTAAGTTTGTTAATATTTTACCATAATTTTCTAGTAATTACAAGCTGAAAATATGTAATAAGCTAGCCTTAAAAACTGGCCAACCACTAACTTGATGACGAATTAAAAGCAAAAAAAAAAGTGCCTCATTTTTCAAAGTATTATGGAATTCACTTCTCTGTTCTTTTTTAAATATCTACCCAAATAGAGGCTCTCAAGTTATAAAGTTGGGATTTCAATAAACCTTGTATAATCTCCTGATTTTAAAACCAACCTTTTCATTTTGCTGCATTTTTACAGCAATTTATAGCATTCAAAATGTGTGTATAAGTTTAGTAGACAAAATACTATGTGACGATTTAGAAGGTTTATATAACAGCTCCTAAAGTGAACAATGATGCCCAAAACATTTGCCATAGCTGTAGTGCTCTTTTCTGTATGGAAACGAAATCCCCAGACAAAAATTTTCCTTACTTGTTCTCCATTTTAAATTACTGAGCTATTTGCTTTTGCAAATATCATAGAACACAGTTAAAGTAAAAACTACATTACTGCGGAGAAATAACTCCTATTTGCCACAGAACTGCATGGAGATTGTTACTTTTCTTGACCCACCTTCAGAAATTCAGTAGTGGACTCAGTTTTCTATTGGATTGTATAGAATTTTTAGAGAGCAATTGTAAATCTGCCACTTTTTTTTATAGTTCTATTCATCTTCTCTACAGGGGAATACTTGGCATTGTTGTTCTTACAAAAAGAAGAGCACAGACTTTGTGTTGTTCCGTCCAACCTACTCTGGCAACAAAGAATGGTTTTAATAGTGAGCCAGGCTGAAAAAATAAATTACTGCATTAGAGCTTTGTTTACTCTTATACTTGAAAAAGAGTGTATCATCACTAATCTGGCCATTAGTAGGTGATAGGGTAGATAGGTGCTGTCTCAGACTTTTGCTTTAGTGCTGAAGATTTTATGAATAAAGACAGAGAACAAACATTTTATTCTGTGCATCATTTAAATTAAATAACACAATATGTGTTGAATTTGCACAGAAATACAAAAATCCTATCCTACCAGAGGCTGATGAATTCTTACGAGATTTTGTATGTGCCACTGTTTCATTTAAGAGAAATCATGTTTATGAAAATTTTACTAGGCTGGTGTGCCTAGCACTAAATTCTTCTGAAGACAGTTGCCCAAAGCTTTGCTGAGGGCAAAAAGGAAGAGAAAAAAGTGCTTCTTTTTTCTTAATCACCACAAGAAAGCAACACCTTCCTAAGCAAGAAGAAATCTGGTGTGCTACACCCTGTGCCCTCACAATAGGATGTAAATGCCATAAAGAATCCTCTCCCAAACAGTCGAAAGATTAGCTTTCAGTGAATTTGTCGGCAAGCAGCAGTTACACAAAACCAGCAGAGAACTGCTTGTTTTAACTTTTTCTGATGGCATGATGAAGGGATACTTTATAAACAGTCATTCTTTCTGACCCAGCAAACTACGAGCAGTTTGGGAATGAACTCCAGGGAGACTACTGTCATATCTGACACACCCGTTTTGTAATGTTCAAAGACAGAGATCCTGAATGATCAAATCCAGAGATCCTGAAACCTGACAAAGGTCATGGAAAGAAAACTTTGAAGAAAACTAGCCTTGGAACAGTTAAGTGTTGGCAGGAAATGAAGGTACTTTTAAACAGTCAACTTTGCCCTGCAGTGTGTTGTTTGTTGCTAAGACCCATAACCTCCAGCTCTCAAAATACTCTGCAGCAGACAGCTGTTTACTTAAAAGCCTTTCAAAGAATAGGCAAGTACTGCTGCATAGACTGAGCTTGTGACTGACACACTTGGAGATGCCACGGAGCCACCATCCCAGTTCGCAGTAATGAGGAGGTTAACTCCAGAGTTTTACAGCTCAGGTAACTACTTGTTTTCCCATTTTAATATACCTGGTGTTCTTATGTGGCTACTTTGCCTTCCTCACCTGCAAATATTCACCAGAACATGCAAGAAGTTTTTATTTACAACAATAAGCTGAGCATCAAATAAGACTTATCTTCAAAAGAGCCATTTTAAAGCTCAGTACTCACTGCTGTTAAAACTTTTCCAGGAAAACCAGAATACATCCTATTTTATAAACTATTTTCTACTGAATATGCAAACATAATTAATCATTTTAAATACATACTGTTTCCCACTACTCTCCATACATTCAGTAAGTCTGCATAAGACCAATTAAAGCAGAGAAAATGCAACCAAAACATTCAGCAAACAACTCATTATCTCAAATCTTCTGTGTACCAGGAGTTACATATTGAAATCGTCTATGGAAGCAAACACACGTCCCAGTGAAATTCATCTCAAACACTCATCCAAAAGATTGCTCCACTGTGTAGCCAGGTGAAATTGTTCAACTCATCAAGGCAGAATCAAGATAAAAAATTTCCTATACATTTTCTGTCTGGAGGGTTTTCTGTTCAGCATCTTGCAATAAAAGCTAAGGGGTTTCCTCTTTCATCTTTCTGTAACTTTATACAGCACAAAAATACATTCTGTCTTTGCAAAGCTTGCTTGTAGAAGTCAAAGTCTTAGCTACTCTTAGGGATATAGCTCTCTCAAAATGCAACTGAAGGCTCTGCAGTACCAGGGGATGGAAAGACTTGCTTTCTCATGCATTTTCACATGCAAGAATGCAAAACAGAAAAGTATATGACCTGAATTTCACAAAAATACTGCAGTGAATCAGCCCTCTGAAATATCTTTTTGCATCCTGCGTCTTGATGGTATTTGCTGTCTAATTAACCCTTCTCTTCACTCAAAAGCTAGTAGAAATGAATGAAGAAATAAACAAGACTTTAGTTTTTTCTGAACTGTTTACTGTCATATCATAGTAATATCAGCAGAACTGCTCCTGAATACTTGTGTCAATTGACAGAAACTGGCTTCTGATCGTTTATGACGGGTCCTAATTATACAATGGGGCATAAAGAATGACACTGTCACTCATGATATTTGACTTAATGGTATACAGAGACAGTGTTCTGCATGCTCATCTGAATTAGATGCTTAACATATGACTGTCCTGATAGGGGCAGCTCAGAGAGGTAACTCCTTCCAATCATTCAGTTGCTTTTCTTTCTTTTCAGAGCAATGTATTTCTGAAACTTTGTGACAGTCATCAATATCTTTTCCTGATGGACTATTCTATACCAAAAGTAATACAATTGGGTGAATTTCCTTGCTGGTAAAGCCATAAATGAGAATTGTAACCACAGATTAGGAGATGCTCAAAACAGAGAATCCATCCATGGCATCAGCACCACAGTGATCAATACTGTCCCCAGCCTTATGCACATACAAAAACAGCAACTCAGTCTAAATATCAGGTATACCAACATCTGGAAATAATAAACCAGTCCTGCCCATGCAGATTCCACTAAAAAAAATCCACAACAAACCACACACTGTGATTGCCATCATATCTGAGTCACTGACGAGTTAAAAGCATACGGTGTAATTTTTTCATATATTTTCTATTAGATAATGGGTAACAAGAGTGCTAAATGACACACTGTTTACAGACACCTTTCATCACAGCAGTCTAGCAAGGAATACACAAGTTTTAGATATCTGCTGGGAAGGCAGCTGATATAATTCCTGTTTCATTAACCCAGAAAGTGAGGAAACATGACTTGTCCAGTACCAAACACAGAGTGAACTGTCTATCCAGCAGGACACTATGAAAACTCACTCTGCATCAGCTGCTGTTTACATTTTTCTTTCCAAAATCTAAGTTGCCATTCATCATTCTCTCAGGAGTGATGCTGGTTGAGAGGCAATTTCATTTTCTCTAAAGCTACTGGGATTACTTTAACTAATAACCACAATAACAACATAGCATCATCTTATTTACCATGAACATGTTAGGCAATGTTAGGTAGAAAGACTGCATTTTTGTGTCCCAGTGCTTTATTTACAACAATTTCACTTTCTTTCAACAAACTTCTTGGTTCCCTTCTGTACAGACTACAAAAAGAAGCCACTCTTTCCTTTTAGGAAAACTGGTTGTACAAAACAATTAGAAGCGACTTAAACAGAAGTCATTGCTATGATGAAGCTGTTTAACAGCAGCAGAATCAGGTATAACTACTCAAATCTCAGATGATAAGTGCTGGTTTTTAATGCAATTGAAGCATGTTTTTTAAAATGGGGAATAACTGATTGTGTTTTAACAGAGAACTGACCTCTCAAGCAGTATCATTGCAGTGCCTTTTGCAAATATTAAATCCAATTACATCTCATCTGAAGTTCTGTGAAAGTCCACTGATCACTCTTAAGATACTGAAAGTACCCTGGCACTTCTTCACTAGAAGTTTATATTGTTACAGCATTCAAGGCAATCTAGTCAGGAATATGGACTTACTGTAGCATACAATTTAAGGTGAACTGAAATAGGTATCTCTCAGAACTACAGTATAGAAGCTGCAAAAAATACATGACTTAGAGTACACTGTAGTTCAGCCTCTGCTCCCCCATCACCCAGGAATTCAAGGTCTTGATTCTTATAAGCTGACAGCTGATAGTCATGCAGGGGTACATATGGCTACACTTTTTTTCCTGAAAACTCAGTCTAGCTTTCCCTTCTCCCCTTTTATGTTCCTATCTTCTCGAGATTTCCCCTATGATACCTAGCCCAGGCAGCCATATATCCTCTTGCAGGGAGCTGTATGAGACTCAGACGTAAACCACAATACTTAAACAAATCAACAATTTTTCATCCCAATCAACTTCTTTGATCCTGTGTTTGGCCACGCAGAACAGGGAAAGGGACGACATAAGGAAAGGTGTCTGTGGAAGGCAGAGGGTGAAACAGATGGAATAAAACCCCATGGGAGTGCTTATTTAGCCACGGCCACTTAAGTGAATCACAGTGTGTGCCATGATAATTTCAGACCTCCCAAACCTTGAAAGCAGATGGGAAACTCCCTTTAGCTCAAGCAACTACAGAGGCTGAAGTCTGACAGAGTGACAGATCACAGTGAAGCATGGACTTCTGACAGTTCCTTTCAATCTTGTTTTTTTAATTACACACCCAGGTTTTTCCAGTTCTCTCCCTGGTTCACATGCTTTTACTACTCATAGCTGTAGCTAGCACACGTGCAAGCACAGTCACTAAACCACATTCTCTGTAAGTACACAAACAGCCTCTGCTTTCAATTATCAAGCCCCTGCGACCTGCTACATCATTCCACCACCACCAAAGCAAAGCCTTTTTCACTTGCATGTGCCTTGTCTCTTCAGCTGCTGTTACAGTCATAGCTCTTGACTACATGCAGACGACCATACTGCTGTATTGGGTGGGTCAGGTTAATGCAGCATGAGTAGCAACAGAACCACCTCACTAACCCTGCCACTGCCCAAATCTCTCAATCTCTATGGTCTATGGATGGAGACCTTACCACAACAGTGGATGGTTGATACGCTTTTGCAGTATGAACCTTGCAGCATTTGCTGCAACAGAGAACCATTATCCTTCATTCCTTTGAAAACAGTATACAAAGGACAGATGGAATTAAACTGTGGTTACTCTTAGAAAATGTTTTTGTTCTGTTCAGCTTAATTCCTAAATGTATATTCTGGATTTTAGAAGTACTGGCAGAATTGAGTAGACACTGAGAACATTAAAATACGATTTCTTGCTCACTCCTGCACTATCAAACCTACACCATCATCCACACAATTCCCATATAAAAGCCTAAAACTGAGTTCACTCACATCTGTAGAAAAAATGCCAGTCAATTCATGTGAATGGTAGGGAACAGCAAAATATGCACACACAAAAATGTGTTCTTAGGCCTCATGTCAGGGCCTTCTGTACAAGGCAATAAAACTGGCTTATCTGCTAGAAGCCAGTAGTTTATGTCCTAGAACTTCAAGTGCTCTACTCTGCATGCAGTGGCAAACTCAGTTTTATTTTTGGTCTAAATCTTAGGTTTAGGAAACCACGTATGTGTTCTGCTTTAAGAAAAGAAGTCTAAATAGTATGTTCCATCTCAGCGACATTTCAAATAAAACCACTCGTTTTCTTGTCCAATGAAAGCACACAAAAAAACAGAGATACAATGTCAGAGTCAAGTTACAACAAATAACTAACACTCCATGAAGAAAATAGGATTTCCTGCAAGCACAGACATGGAAAACAAGATGGAAAAAGGCCAGCTGACACTCATTCAGACCCTTAGCCTCTCCCACCAAAGCTCAAGTTAATGTGGGCAGAGGGACAGCAGAGAGGCCTCAGCAACTGTCCTAAGAAGTTTGTGATATCAGAGGTGTTTTCCAAAGCCAAGATCTGCACAGAGGCTATGACAACTTCACCTGGTGTGCTGGACTCTTGCCACCAAACTCTCAACATGCGCATGATGATTTTCAGATGCAAAAAATTACCCTTATCTCCCTTTTCTGAGAAACAAAATTTGACTAAAATCATGTGGGAATCAGTGCAGCCCCTCATATTGACTGCAAGTAACTCAAAAGTGATAATCTTCCAATTATTTATATCATAAATCTAAAACCTTGTCTTGAAATAGAGCTCCAGCAGATACAGCACCCAATCCATTAACCTTAAAACACATGCTCTGTGTGAGTATCAGAAAAGCTAATTGAATGAACAGAGAAGAAATCTGTTTCCCATGGTTTGGATCAAAGCACTCAATATAACAGATAGGAAAAATGGCAGCAATTACAGTTGATTATGGATATATTCAAACTCATACCAAGGAGACATAAAGTCAAGGTATTTGTGCACATGTCTTTTGAAGAATGCAAATGTTTCACAGATCTGAGAGATGAGTATTTTGTAAGTCAAGGGCCTGGTGGTAGCTTGCAATTTGGCAAGTGATATGATGGTTCAGCACCATGCAGTCACGTGACATAGCCTCTGCAAGTTGGGTCATGAGTGTCCAGTTGTGAGATCTGTGCTTGCAAAATTCAAATAAATCATCCATAGTGTTGATTTGTATGTTCGTCTTAACTTGCAGGTCTAAACTGACTTGATGGCTGAAGAGTTCTTCCTCCTGAGAACAATTCTGATTGCCACCCTGCAACTTTAGCATGTTCAACCTTACCATTTGGCCAAAAAGACCTACTACTATGTACAGGGAGAAAACCAAATAGAAACAGAATACCTGAAGCCAGGCAATCATCCACACTCCAGAACTCTAAATCAGCAGTCTTGCACGACTCACTTGGAGGAAAAAACCTGTTTTCTCTGCCAACTGTGATACCTGAAATATGAAAGCAAGGAAAGGAAGTCAGAAACACGATATATCAAACAGTTAATATTGGAAAGGACACTTGAGAGTAGTAACTACCTCCTCCGAGGACTGCCAGCCTCCTCTCCAATTCATAATACAACTGTTGCTGTAAGAAGGATTGTTCACCTGGCGAGAGTTTAGCATAGAAAAAAAAATGTGCTGTCCTTTAATGCAGTTTAGCAAACAGTAACTAGCCAGAACAATATTGACTGGATAGCTCTGCACAGACCATAAAGTACCAGCACTTAGAAGACCAGTGCAGCAGCAGCATGTTCTAGGGAAAAACTGTGGAACTGCCTTCTTCCCTCTATACACTGAAAAGTAACCAGTTTATGATTCTGCTTTTCTAGTGTACTAAACTACTTTCAAAGCCTTCTCTGCATACTGCTTAACCTGTTTTGTACTTCAGAAAGCATTTAACACAGAAAACAAAACTAATCACAAACTGATCTGGAAGGAGAGTTTGGGTGTATTTTTTTTTAAATTTGTCCAATTTGGCAATGAAAATAAACCAGAAAAAAACCCAACAACTACAAAAAAAAAGGCACTCCAAAACTCACCCCTGAGAAAGAAATGAAAAAAAAAAAACAAACCCAAAACCAAAAACCATATCACTGAAAAGAGAACACAGACAAGTAGGACAGCCTGCAAAATGGTGGAGAAGTCACTGGGGTAAACAGCTCTGTACTATCTGCACTACCTGCACTTAATCTGAGTGTTCTATCATATTCTTTTAACAGGTCACCCACAATTTGAGAATCTGAATATTTGGCACTTTACTATGCATTAATATTCTGCTGCTGAAACACTGTCTTAAAAGAAAACCCAGGAAGGTTTCAAGATACAGTCTTTGCAGATAATTTGGAGAACCTTCCCTAAATCATAATTCATACATTCCAGTTAATTGACTTTAACTGTAGAAAAACAACAATAAAGAATATCCTCCCAAAACATAACTTACTTACTGCTTATTTTTAGAAGATGATAAGCACCTGAGGTTTCTACCCTACCACAGCCTTCCCCTCACTTCTGTACAGTCTTCCAAATGGGAAGCACTTGGATCAGTAGCAGGCTTTTCACCCATTTATCCAGACCACGGCCTAGATACCATACCAGATCTCACATCATAACAGAAAAAAGCGTATATGTTATATTGTTGAATGTCTCCATGCCCAGGTTCTGTATCTCTTTCCCTCTCCTATTTCCTGTCAGAAACACACATTCTTCAACATGCAAAAAATAATAATGCTGAGATATTTTTTCCACTACATATTTAGCAGTTCTATTACATAGCTTTATTATATTTATTCTAACATTGTATTTTATCCATAGGATTTGATAGAATCTTTAACAATATTGAAAATGTTGATTAAATTCACAAAAATTTTAGCACTTGTGATTTATTCCTGAATTGGCATTAAGCCAAAACAGCCTTAGACCTACTGCCCTTTAGGATGCTTTCAGCATTTTGATTGCTTCATATGTAAGTGGTTAGGAAATTGCATTGCTACCTTGCTATTCTTTATCCCATTTCAATTACATCCTTTGCCACTCAATGCATTCCATACATTTATGGGTTTGACCCAGTCCCAAATTATTTGAGTATACCCAGCTGTTTCCCACACTGCATCTGCTATCAGAGAGGCAGATGCCATCAGAATTTTTGAGGTGGCAATCACCACAGAATGCAAGAGTACTCCTAAATAATACATCTGTTCTCTAAAAAGAACGCCACCCAGGTGACTGACGGAGAAGATTGAATCCCTATCTTAACACGGCAGGGACTGAAGTCCAAATTTGCTTTAGAAAAATAAGTGAGAACTCAAGACAGCAAGCCAAACAACCAAGTTTCTCCCATACTGCTTCATATGCTACAGATACATGTTTCAATGATGCTGTAAGATCAGACAAAGATTCCAAAATGCTTCCCTCTTTTGTTCTTTCTCTCTGAGTAATTTATATCCCTTCTATTCCTGTCTTCCTTTCAAAACACCCTCTTCATTGCAGTGCCCTTTTTCTCCTTTCTCATCTTCTTCACTCATCCAAAAACTGCATCAGGCTTTGGTTTAACTGTCAGCTAAAAACCAACTCAGAAGGCTGACAGCAGGCACTAAAGCAAAGGCTGCTGCCTACACCCCATTTTGTCTCTGTTGAGTTTCTAACCCTAGCTTCAACTACAGAAAACAATCAGGCAAACATACAAAGATAGTGTAAACCACCTACATTTGCTGTCCTTTATATGACCATGTTCAGACGTGTTCAGTTATTAAATTATTGCATGTGTGTTAGAGGACATGCAATTAGATGATTATTTTCCTTGTGGACTTCCTGTTTTAAAAACAGGACAACAAATTACAAGTTATAAAGCCTGTAAGACCAGAACCTATCATGCAATTCTTCACCTGCTTACTCTAAAGTAAAAGGACATTAGTTCCATTTAGGCCAGAGCCAGACTGATGTGGCACACGTGGGAATTTAAGATAACACCCACTATTTACTCTGTGATTCGTTATTTAATACACCTGCTTAAACTGGCATGAAGAGTGTGGTTTGTCAAGTGATATATAAATTTAGAAAACATGGTCACTATAAAGGAACATAATAAAATACAAGAGAAACCAAATTCTGAATACACCAGTCATAATTACAATGGAATAATCTACTACTGCCAGAAAATCAGGATTTTCCGAATTCTGCTAAGCATCATCATTATTCTGTTTCTTTCAGCTCCTACTTCTTTATTGTAAAATGAATATGGACACTGGCACTATATTTTCCTAATTACTTCACTAATTTTACTTCACTTTACTTAAATTTACTTCACTTTTCCTAATTATTTCACTAATTACTAAGAGAAAAAAAAATAGTCAAATCAACAGACAAAACTTGAAATGCCCTAAATACGTAAAAATAAAGACCTAACTTGCAATGCAAGAATACATTCAGACTCAAATATATCTGTTCGATCACGGTATTGAACAGAACCAGTTAAATTAAGCTTGCAGCAGTAAAAGGGTCATGTCGATATATTTCAACAACAGATAACTTTCAGAAATCCATCCAGATCTCACTAATGGGTTAACTGAGATTTACTTTACTTATAAACACGTTGCTAAATCTTGTGAATACAATAAAAATGTACAGGTGCTTCCAAAATGGTGTAGGCCCCATGCAAACTGTACTGTTCCAGTGTAATTTCATGAAGCAGATTATATCTACAGAGAGGTATGTAGATGCAGTATGTAGCTGTTCTGGCCTACAGAGATACAACAGGTTCCCTTCACATCTTACAGATTTCATTCAAACCTTGTGTCTTTGATGTAATCACCAATTTTTCAGGAGTCACACCCATGGAGGCAGAATATAACCCTTAATTTCTAATACGCAGGTACCCATTGAAAACCCTTTAAGCCTAATGACCTAATACCCTGCAAAACTCCACAGAACAGATGTCACCCATGGCAGGCTGGAGACATAAAACTTCACTGTTGACAGCAGTCTTTCAATATACTGACTCATATTTCACCTGTGTGGCAGAGATACTCTATCTAGGCTGCGAAACTGCATACTCCACACCTGAAATGTGCCTTGCACAAAAGACATTTCAACATACGGCTGCTAAGGAGTAAGGGGTAACCTTATATGCTTGCTTCTGCCCTGTCCCTTTATCATTAGGACTGTTAGATTAATTGCATGGTTTATTCCACTATCAGGCAGATGTTACAGAACAGCTTCACTGAAAAAATGCAGGAAACATTACGTCAAGCTTTATGCTTCTTGTCTGCTTAAGACTTCATAATGTTTTGGTTTCTAAGACATTATCAGATGTATTAGGCTAGAGTGCAGATGGTATGCTGCTGTACTACTGTTCACAGGAGCATTAAAAGATGAGACTTTATTGGAACAGGTTCCAAAGTGCAGGCAGCAACCCAAAGATGTGAATTAGTTCAACTACACTTCTTTTTTGGTGTGAATGTATGATGAAATCAACTGAGGAAAGGGGACATCTATAAGGAATACAAGGAATCAGCTCACTGATCAAGGCCTCAGTATCCTGGAAACCTAAAATAACCCGTACTGTGATTCTACTGTCTACTTTGAGTTGAAACACTAGCATAAACACACAAAAGATCTTCAGGAATAAACCTTGAATATAAAGACAAATTCTCATTTTAGCTACAGTTGCCCTAAGCAGAGAATAAGAACTGAAACATGCTTTGTTTCTCCAAGAGAGAGGTAAGAAGAAGCACAGAATAGCACAAAATTGTCCTGTGAAGACAAATTTGCAGTCAGTTTAACACCTTCTTAAAGAAATGCAATGTCTTTTTGTCGGTAAACATGTTCTCCACCTTAGTTTAAATTTCAAGTTAATTTTCTACATCAGTTTTTGCAGACTGAGTATCAGTCTTCTCTGCTATCATACCCATACATGTTCTCCCATGTTTACAGATCTGAGAAAAGTATCTGCTAGGAGTGTTGCACACTAGTTCCAGAGGAAAATTGTGACAAAGACTCTGTGGAACATAAATAGTAGCAGCCCCTTTTACCTATTTTTGTTGAAGGAAAAAAACACTTCTGGAAATACTTTACCTGTCAACCATGAGATGCAATGGGATGTGAAGGACCTCCTAACTATGAAGCTCTAAGAAACAGTACTTAAAGATGATTTAATATTTCAGAATTGCTCGCAATTGCTCCTTTCCATAATATTGTACTAAACCAGCCCACTAATGGTAATTCTGTCTTCTTTCTACCTAATGTAAGAGATAAGAGAGTAGACTGCAGGGCAAACAAAGATTTGGCCTTCCAACATGAAAAATCATGTCAGAAATATATTTTCAGTGGATCTGATTTTTTGTGGGCTTCCCATCAAGTGCTTTTGAAAAAAAATTTTGGAATTTAGGAGACATTTGAAAAAGTATCTTTCTCATCTGATGAAACACACTGGATCATTGTACATCTCTTCCTTTAGTTCGACTAATAAAACAAGCCTGACCTGTCTAAAGAGAAGATTAGCTTTGATCATTAAAAGCAGCAGAGTTTGTGCCGAATTTAATATGAATGCCTGATAGTATTACTGCAGCAATATAAAACCAATAATTAGGACATAATTAAATCCCACAATTTACAAGTGACAGGGCAATATGAGCAACACAACAATGTAGTATTCATCATCTTAGTTTACTGCATTGCTGAGCACAAGCCCATACTAAGAAGAGCTAATGGCCCTACCTTAGAAATATAATGATTCCAAATAGTAACATAGCAACTCCACTTTTCTGGACAATACATCAAATTACATGGCATAATAAACAATCACACATATTAAACCAAAAAAATACATGAACAAAGTTCCTAACAAGTGACCCCAGAAACTCTCAGTTATTTATCAGTAGCTTAATTCAGTAGGAAGCCATTCATGAAGAACAGAAAATATGATAACTATGATCAAAAATGAACCAAATTCAGGAATAGCATAGGACTGAACAAATTTTTACTGTATAATTTACAGGGACAAAACATCACCTGCCAGTGAGACAATTCCATACTGAGCACAGCCTGATCACCTAAATCAACTGATCTGACCAGCACTGATACTTTATTGCTGCACAACAAAGACAAAAAAGTGTTGGCTTTGTGGTTACCAGCCAAGACCAGTCCTGAAGTGTCACGACACTACACTCCTCACAGCATGAAAGCCAGGGAGGCCTTCTGCTCCAAAGGGCACACTGGTCTAGCATTATGTTCAGGCTATCAAGGCTCCCATAATGCAGAACATTGGTGGCCCTGACACAGATAAACACAGTAGGCCAGAAGGAAAAAGTGCAGCTGCCACTTTCGTGAGTGAGAACATGGCAGAAGCTAAAGCTTTTGGGTAAGCCATGTGCGTACTGGTCTCTTCTCCCAGGCAACCAGCAGTAGAACAAGGGGGCACAGTTTTAAGCTGCACCAGGGAAGGTTTAGGTTAGACATTAGGAAGAAGTTCTTTACAGAGAGAGTGACTGGGCATTGGAATGGGCTGCTCAGGGAGGTAGTGGAGTCACTGTCCTTGGAGGTGTTTAAGAAGAGGCTGGATGTGGCACTGAGTGCCATGGTCTGCTAGACAAGGCGGTGTTAGGTCAAAGGTTGGACTTGATGATCACAGGGGTCTTTTCCAGCCTAGCTGATTTTGTGATTCTGTGATTCTCTGTGGTTACATTCATAGCAAAATACGTAAGTCCAGGATATTTATTTCTTCTTGGATGAGGCATTGGGTAGTGGTAAAATACAGAGGGATTACAGTTAGAACCAAGACAACTGACAGCTTGAAATGATCTTACACAGCATCCACTCATGCCCTTATAAATACAGGCTCCTACTAGGCACAATTTTTATTGTATAGAACAGGTTGCCATAAGGCACTAGGCATTATATCAAAAGGGTATAACCAGTTGAATTCAGACCCTCAAGGCTAAATCCTTTATCTAATAAATCACATTCACTCCTTATTATTGTGTGAAGCTTTCTATTGCAGCGTAAACTAACTTCTTGTATCTACTTCAGTTTCTCCTAGGAGACATCAAGCTACGACCATCTTTTAATCCTAACCAGTTCCTAGATAAAAGAGGTAGGACTTCAGAAAACAAAGCTGTATTGGTGATGCATAGTGCTCTCTCCAGGCCGTTATTTATTTAGTAAGTTCTGTTTTGTTAACATGTTAGTTTACAATATGATACAGAACATAGCACCTGGAAAAGAGGATATCAGTTACTGAGGTTATCACAGAAGACTCTGATCCTTTGAGTCATGTGGGTTCTGCCGCCTGTTTCAATGCGAAAGCCTTGAGAATTTTGGAGATTGGCTCTGCAGCAAACCTATCTGTTTGAGTAGGAGAGATGGGTTACACAGGTATCTCACAGCTCCTGCTCCAGTTGTACTGCTAAGAGACGGATCATTATAATTTGTAATTATGCCTAAAAAAAGTGGCCTGGGACATGGATTTGCGTAATTGCATTCTGTAAAGCAGCACACACCAGAATTCAAGATTTTCTAAAGCAAAAAGCAGAAAGAAAGTTCTGCATCCTCCAGACTCCTCTTAAAAGATGGAGAAAAGCTGCCTAGATAGGTAGTCAGGAAGGAATGAAAAGTCGCTTCCTTTGCAAAGGATTTTTCAAGTAAATTTTTTTTTTACTTGCTCCTCTGCTCTCAGAACACTAAAGGAGTTAAATCATGTTAAATCACTGTGCTGTGCATTACAGGTATCAGCCAGGAATCAGATTTCAACAATCCTTGTGGGTCCCTTCCAACTCAGGATACTCTGATTCTATTTTTGCAGCTTGTCCTATTCTTTTCCTCCATCAGCAGAGACAAGATGCTTCAGCAGAAGGCTTTTCAGCCTAAGCACTTTCGTTGCGAGATGAGGTCTCTTAAAGGTAGTGTTGAATTAAGATTTTGTTCAGGGATTAAAGTGGAATGCCATCAATATCTTACAAACCATATGTTACACTTTAGGATTATCTCATCCCCTACGTGCTCAACGGAAGCACACTGCCCCTGCAATCTGTCACATTTGGTGACACTTCAGAAACCAGTACATTGCTAACCCAACGTACCAAAAAATCTAAAAGTTAAGAAACTACACCTGCAAGTCTAATGAGCTGTAAAATTCAAGAGGGATTTTCCTTCTTTATAATTCTATAAAGGCCATTAATGTAATTAAGTTGTATTTGGTGTTTTTATCAGTACAATAAACCAAAAATAAATCAGATTATAAAAGCTACTTTATTATAATAGTGAAAGACCAGGCTTTCAAATGACTGTTCTCTTTGCTGTAAAATATAACCACAAAAACCTTATCAAAACCAATCCTACTGTCTCTTGTGTAAAAAATATGTCTCCTCAAGTGCTGTGGGAACAGCAAACAAAAGCAAGAAATATGAGAGCAAGTCATTTGTCCAAGGTCACACACCAGGCCAATAGCAGATCAAGAAAGAAAACCATGGTTGCCTCATTTGGAGTTGCCATCTGTTCATAAAGCTAGACTCCAAACACATTCTATTCGCAGACTTTGGCACCTCTGTTTAACTCAGCTTGAACCTGCTCAACAAAACAACATATGTCTCAATTTCTACTGAATAATGGTGTCCTTTGGATCTAATCAATTCACACTGGAAATGAAATGGCCGGACATTTGGATGCCAGAAAAATGGATAGCTCAAACTTGACTCTTCCAATCCCTTACAAAGTTTTTTTCTCTGGCCTGCTAAGAAATTGCACTATTCTTAGAGTCTCAATGTCATTAAACTAGAATAGGCATGTCATAATTATTAAACTAGCATGCTCAACCTACAAGCAGAGCAGAAAAGAGCAGAAGTGGAAGGTGCCAGCTCAAGTTATTGGAAAGCATATAAACATGACTCATTAGATTTTTTGGGATAGATGGAAAAGGATGAATTTGATTTACTTTATGAGTTCATCTTTGCCTCTTGCAAGTACTCTAGTCCTTCACCTAACTGCACAGCAGTTACCTTTTCTTCACTGTCTTGTTTCCTAGGTGTGGAAATTCCACCACTTTCCAAAGGAACAGCAGTATTTCAGACTGAAGAGATTTCTAAGGCATTGCCTAAGATCGTTGCCTGAATCATTGCCTAAGATCATTGTCACTGAAAACAGTGAGTTCTGAGGAGGAAAAAGAAAAATGGTACCAAGGGGCAAATTTAGTTGATGAGAGAAAATGCAAAACCTCCTGAGATTCCAAGACCCAGCCTCTTTTCAACATGGCACATTTGTCCATCAATGGGTGATTAACAGAGA
Organism: Cephalopterus ornatus; assembly: GCA_013396775.1. Taxonomy (NCBI): domain Eukaryota; kingdom Metazoa; phylum Chordata; class Aves; order Passeriformes; family Cotingidae; genus Cephalopterus; species Cephalopterus ornatus. Next base: position 55,300 of record VZRE01000512.1, read on the forward strand.
AGTTACCGATCCACCTTGGGACACCCAACGTTCTCTGAATGTCTGAACATGGGCAGGTGATTTCTGCACATCTCGTGTGTAGGTTCGGAGTCTACTACAGGGAATGCTTTTCTGGCATTAAGTCCTTTGGAACAGGGAAACAAAATGCATCCTCAATTTAAATAATCACTAGCCTGTTTAAGGTAGAAATCAGGCATCCATTTACCATTAACACTGTTGGTACTGACAACCACAACAAAATCAAGGAAAAAAATAATTTAATCCAGGCAATCTTTGTTCAAGACCCTGTTAGAAATATCATGCATTATATTTATAAAAATATTACTTATAAGTGTACATATTACTTATAAGGATATTCCTTAAAATAAACTCCTTAGAAACAGCTTACCATTTATCTTCTTTTACAGAGATGCAAAGATTTAATCCTTCAGGCCAAAATCTGTCAGGAAGAAAAAAAAGTATATCAGTCCTAAGCACTTGAGTGTTGGGAGTTTCCCTTCCTTCTTACCCCATGCTGGAGTCAGAAAAGGTGCATCACATAATTATTAGTTACTCGGTAGGCAGCAACAGTTGCCAACACCCTCCCTGTGGAGCACTTTGAACTAAATTGCTGTAAAAAACACGAGAGGAAAAAAAACAAAACAAACCAGAAATCACCCACCAAGCTAACAAATCATCTCTCTGATCCATAATCATCTCTTTGTGGATGAAGCAAGACCTCTAAAAATCAAAGTAGCCCACAACAATGAGACAAGAGGGCAGAAAAAAACATAAAGCCAGAACAGCACTTTCCCTTCGCTTCTCAGGATATTCTTTAAATTTAAAAAAAATGGGAAATAAGCAAGAGAAACCTTACTCTTTTAGCACCACAAAAATTTGATGCAGGTTACCTTGAAGTTACTTTTCTTCATCACGTTGTCAAGACACAATAGTTTGGTGACAGCAAATGTGTTGTTAGTACCAGAATTGTGCAAGTATTTATTTTCCTATGATGTAGACTGTGGAGGACCTGGATGACAAGCCAAGGATTTTATTACCAGCTGCAGGTAATCAAAAATGACACACCTGCCAAAACAGTGGTGTACTTCACGGGTTCACCTTGTAACACCTTGTGGTTTAGAACCTGCAAGAGAAATTTCGGTTGCTTCACCCTTCAACATAGAGGTGTTGCATAGCAGATAAATCCTGCTGCATGAACAGCAGCTCCAGGCCGTACTAATTATAAAGAAGTTTTACCCCTTTCAGAATGTTGTTACATAGTAGGTGAGTGGTTTACATCTGACAGTCAAATACTGTTATTGGTTTAAATTCCTCCCTCACCTCATTAGTGCTAAGTTTCTACTATAAATCTCTACAAAAACAACAGTAGCATTAAAGAAAGAAGCTTTAGGAAAGTTTACAGCTCTCAGGGTCTCTAAGTCAGGTTACGTTTAAGTCAACAGCAGTACTTGACTTAAAGGGGACTCATTCACTGAGCCCAGTTCTAATTTTTCCAGGACATCATCAGTCTCTTCAGATGATTGATAACCTCATTGTCAGAAATAGCTGGGGCTTGGGGCCCACAGCTACATTCGACTTGCAGCATTCAACATTTACACTAGTCGCAATGTTGGTACAAATCCATGCGGCTAATACGATACATGTTTCACAGAAGGTGACCACTTGGCTAAAGATTGATGGTGCAGCTGTTTGGTCAGTGTCAGTCCCTGTGGAATTGGGATGAGTAAGCCTGTAGCAACACAGCCTGTTGGAGCAGTTTGCCATAGTACCTCTTTTTGCCTAACATGCAAGTGTCCAGGCAGAAACCCAGACACCTACACTTTTTATTCATCAAGGGTTTTAAAGCTGTCCTTCCAACAGACTTTGAAACAAGCATTACAGTGAACTGGTTCACAGCTTCAGCACATCAAAAGTTTCTGTGTTCAGAACAAAACACTGATCTATCATGTGCTAGCTTGTTTAGTTGCCTGTCATATGTACTAAGCACATGACACAAAATAAGCACTGGCACCAATGACCACTAACTGCATTGAATTAAAAGACATGCGCCAATGCACTAATTCCAGAAGCGATCTTCTCCCATATAGTCCAAACTATCTCTTATTGAGCAAAGACTCAAAAAAGTGCTTAGGAAACACACCTAGCTCTTTCATGGACAGACTTATACAAAATTCTAAGTAGCAAACAACACAGTACCAATAGTTTTCACTCTGCAGTCCCAATCTACACAGCAAGTGAATTGAATATCACTGGATCCATTAGGGGTCTTCAACAAGGAAGTCCAAACTGTTTCTGCTGTAGTGTGAAGGGAGGGTGGGACAAATGATCCACTGTGGTCCCTTCCAACCAAACCCACTATGCGCTTCTGTGAGAATGGATGGTACCCTAGCTACTTCTATGCACGTGACAGACAGGCAACAGATAGCCTTATTTTCATGGAGCTACATGAGTTGTTCCCAACCTGGAATCTGTCCTATTGCAGGAATCTATGTGATCCCACATTCCTGACAAGGCTTATGAAAACCTTCAACAACAACTTTTTGCTTGATAATCCATCAACCACAGAGCGAAGTGTTGCTGTGACTATTCAAAATTTCATCCTTTAGCCAAAATCATTATCAAGGCAAGCTTTTAGAACTGCTGGCAATGACCATTTTCATATGAGACTAATCTGAAGATAATCTGAAACATTACCATTGCGGGGAAAAGGGGAGACAGGACACACAGACAGAGATGACATGATGAGATGGGAACACCAGAAAAAAAATAAAAACCCAAACAAAAAACAACCCCAAAACAAACAAGACAACAACAACAAAATCCACCCCAATGAACAAGCAGAAGTTGCCATGGGTAGGACTCCTGTTGTTAAACCAAGCCAATGTAAATATTCTCAGTTCTCACCTTATTTCACAATTGTTTACAAAAAGTCCACAGCAGCTACACTTAATAGTAATTGCTTGTTTAATTCCAAAGACATATTATCTATGTGTGCTATAATTCATAAGAACTTTTAAAGTGAGATATGTAATTATATCTCTATTACATTTATCAACCAATTTCCTAGAAACAAGACTCTACACAGTCCAAGTGTCTGTCTTGCTAACTAACTTTCCAAACCATCATCCTGCTTCAATGATGTTTGACAGGGCAGTTCAAATCTCAAAATAAACTCAGTCCTTCAGAGCACATAAAATCAGCAGGTGGATGGGGATGAAAACAAGCCTACTGACCACACTAAGGAAAAACACGATCACTCAGCACACAGAATTATACAATAGTTTTGGTTGAAAGGGACATTATAGGTCATCCAATTCCAACCTGCTGTGGGCAGGGAACCTTCCACTAGACAGGTTAATCAGAGCCCCATTCAGCCTGGTCTTGGAACACCTTCAGGGATGGGAAGTCCACAACCTCCCTGGGCAACCTGATACACCCTCACAGTAAAGAATTTTTTCCTAGGATCTAGACTAATCCTGCCATCCTTCAGCTTAAGGCCATTCCCCCTTGTCCTATCACTACACGCCTTTGTGAAAAGCCACTCTCCAGCCTTCTTGAAAAGCCCCTTTAGGTACTGGAAAGTGCTACAAGGTCCCCCTGGAGCCTTCTCTTCTCCAGGCCAAACAGTCCCAGCTCTCTTAGCCTGTCTTCACAGGAGAGGTGCTCCAGCCCTATGATCAACTTGGTTACTCTTCTCCTGACTAGCTCCAACAGGTCCAGTCTTCCTTGTGTTGGGGACCCCAGAACTGCTTGCAGTACTCCATGTGGGGTCACACAAGAGCAGAGTAGAGGGCCAGAATCACCTTCCTCGCCCTGCTGGGCACACTGCTTTTGCTGCAGCACAGGAACATAGCTGGCTTTCTGGGTTGTGAGTGCGCACAGCTGGGTCATGTTGAGGTTTTCATCCACAAACACCCCTGAGTCTTTCTCCACACGGCATCTTAATCCATACTCTACCCATCTGTCTCTATGCTTGGGATTGCCCTGACCCTTTTGTACTTGGCCTTGTTGAACTTCATGAGGTTTACACAGGCCCACCTCTCAAGCCTGTCCAGGTCTCTCTGGATGGCATCTCTTCCCTGCAGTGTCAACCGCAGCACACAGCTTGGTGCTGTGGAACGTAGTGGGTTTGTGTGGCTGGGTTTTGGTGGCAGGGAGGGGCTACAGGGGTGGTTTCTGTTAGAAGCTGTTAGAAACTTCCCCTGTCCCATGGAGCCAATGCCAGCCGGCTCCAGGACGGACTTCCTGCTGCTGGTCAAGGCCGACCCAACTAGGAGCAATAGTAACGCCTCTGTGATAAATATTTAAGAACAGAAGGTTGTTGCGCAGAAAAAATTCCAGCCAGGGAAGAGCAGAGTGAGAACGTGGGAACAAGGCAGACAGCAAGGTCAGTGCAGAAGGAGGGGCAGGAGGTGCTCCAGGCGCCAGAGCTGAGGCCCTGCAGCCCGTGGTGCAGACCATGGCGGGGCAGCTGGGCCCCTGAGCCCATGGGGGATGATCGGGGTGCACAGACCCACCTGCAGCCCATGGAGGAGCCCAGGCTGGAGCAGATGGATATCTCAAGGAGGTTGTGACCCCGTGGGAAGCCCAAGGTGGAGCAGGGTCCTGCTGGAGACCTGCAGCCCATAGAGGGGGAAGCCCATGCTGGAGCAGGTTTTTCCTGGGTAGGATTTGTGGCCCCTGTGCGGGATCGACGTCGGTACAGCTCATTGGTGAAGGACTGCACTCCATGGAAGAGTGACCCACGGGACAGCGATTTGGGAAGAACTACTGCCCAAGGGATGGACTCACGCTGGAGAGGTCCATCAAGGACTGTCTNCCTCCATTCCCTGTCCCCCTGCACTGCTGTGGGGAAGGCAGTGGGGGGGGAGAGGGAGAACGTGGAAGGAAGGAGGGGGGGGGGGAATGTGTTTTTAAGATGGTTTTATTTCTCACTCTTTGCCACTTAACCTGTTAGTAATAAATTTAAGTACTATCCCCACTTTGAGTCTGTTTTGCCTGTGAAGGTAATCAGTAATTGACCTCTCCCAGCTGTTATCTTAACTCATAAATCCTTAGCTGTTTTTTTTTTCTCTTCTCTGTCCAGTTGCAGAGGGAAGAGTGAAAGAGAGGCTTTAGTGGGTACCTGGCATCTGGCGAGGGTCAACCCACTACAGTATTTTTGGCGGTCCATATGGGGAAGTCATGAGGACTTTGAGATAAGGATAGTAATTGGAGAGGTAACAGGCAAAATAAATACTGAACAATGTTAGAGAATGAAATGATCGTGAGGAATTTTTGCTGTAATTGTGATAAAGTTACAAGGAGTGGATTTTGTGTAAATTGTCCACTTTATTTTGGTGTTATGATGATGTTATTTGATTTTTTTGTGGGGGGAAGTTTTCTTATATTCTGTTTTAGTTGGTTGTTGTCTTTGTTTATGTAAGGGAAGATTGTGTGATGAATGTGGAATTTAAAATTCTTAAACATGTTATTCACAGAGGCGAGGGGTGGAACAATCAATGGCTTCTCCTGCTCTGAGTACACATCCCAACAGAATGGAACCCAAGATCTGAAGGGGTAAAAGAAGGCCATAAAACGAGATCTATGGAAGCACAGGAGATAGTCAGATACGGGACCTGAGTAAGATGTAAACAGTATGGAATAAGGGGTGGAGATTGTATTGGGTCTGGCTGAGCTGGAGTTCATTTCCCCACAGTAGCCCTCACAGTGCTGTGCTTCACATTGGTAGCTAGAAGGGTGTTGATAACACACCAGTGTTTTGGCTGCTGCTGAGCACAGTATCAGCACTGTAACATTCCTTCCTCAATCAAAGGCAGGATTCTGGGAGGGGACACAAGTAGGCCAGCTGACCCAAACTGACCAAGGGGATGTTCCATGCCGTATGACGTCAACTTAGATATAAAAGGTAAGGCAAGGAGCAGAAAGTGGGGCATTCACTGTCTCCAGTGGCTGCCTGATGAGGAACTGTCACTTCTCAGGAGTGGCCGGACATCGCTGCTGATGGCAAGTAGAGAATAAACTGTGTTATCTTTCAGCTTCACTTTTATGTGCACAAGCTTTCACTTTGCTTTCGCTTTAAATAAACTGCCGTATCCCAACCCATGAGTTTTTTTCCCACCTTACTCCCTCCCCTGTCTGGCCGGGAAGGGGAGTGATAGAGTGGCTGTATGGGCACCTGGCATCCAGCCAAGGTCAACCCACCACTTTGGTAAACTTGCTAATGGTGTACCTGATCCCATTGTCTTTGTCCCACTGACAAAAATATTGAAGTGTGATGGTCCCAATACTGACCCCTGAGGGGTCATCACTGCTTTCCACTTGGACAGTGAGCTGTTGATCACAATTCTTTGAGAGCAACCATCCGGACAATTATTTTTATCTACCAAGTGGTCCACGCATCAAATCACAGGATATTCTGAGTTAGAAGGGACCCACAAAGATCATCCAGTCCAGCTCTTAAGTGAATGGCCCACAGGGATTGGGTGTTGCAACCTTGGTGTTATTAGCACCACGCTATAAGTAACTGAGCTAAAGTTATGTTAATAATGTTCATGTGGAATAATAATGCACATTTGTAGCCTCTAATACTCATACAGGCTAATATACGACACAGACTGATTTGTATCTAGTATCAACCCTGTAAGAAAGAGATCTGTAGCACACACACAGTAGCCAGAAATCTCAGGTTAAATTGGTAAGTTTTTCAGCTTTTGTTTGGTTTGAAACAGTTTTGATTTTTTCTACATTCTGTAACCAATCTCATATCCAAGTACTAGAGGTGAGGAGCTCAGACACTTGGCCACGCTAACGCTTCCCTCCGTGGATGTCACAATGTGAAAAGACCACGTGGCTGCTTCAGGTTGTCTTCTACACAGCACAGGCTCCTAAACTCACAATACCAATTTCCAGCCTCTTAGTGTCATGTCTCCTTTTAAAAACAGGTCCTTCTCCCATATAATAGACATGTTCTTCTGGTCATCCCTGTGTGCCAGCTCAAGGTAGAAAAACAGGCAAATATTTGTCATCATCCCACCATCATCCCCACTTGGAGAATGGCAAGGCGACTGGCTTTTCAGTCAGATTAGTTTCCCAAGCTGAAACATTCCTAATGCCAAACAGGAGAGAAAAAGGACCAGTTCTTTGGGTGGGAGCTAACCATTAGATCAATTTGGCTGTGTGTGGTAAAACTTCACTTTAAGCTTGATATCATCATTGCAGGCTTGCTCCCAGGAGTACTCTGACTGACAAAGATCTCTAAAAACACTTTCAGCATGAAAGATTTCCTCTGCAGTTGGGGGTAAATGAATCAGTGGAGCCTTCCCTATCATGTTTTATTGGATTCTGTGTTTCAGGCCTAAGGGTTTTTCACATTCTGGAGAAGAAATACAGTGATGCATGTGCTCTTCCCAGAAACACTGCTCAGCAGGAAAACCAAGCAAATCTAGTAGGGCATTTTAGTTTCTTACTTCACAGCATAAAAATTCAATTTTAACTGGACCATCACTAACTACTATAAGAAAGAATTAGGAACTTTGGATCTCCTATCACTGTCATGGTGTTTTCATGACTGCTATTTTACTAGCTGCCAAGATGACCTTTTTACAGACAGATGAACAATAATGCTAGTCTAACTGTTTATTACAATTGATTGCAAGCAGATGAGAACACTAGAGTCACAAAAATCTAACACAGAGTCTTCAGCGCAGCCAGATGGAAATTCCTTTGGAAAGTCAAACAGTCCTTCATGCAGGAAAATATTTATAAATTGAGTTTATTGAGAGGGCATACTGCTCTTCAAGTGCAGGTCAAAACAGGGAATTGACCAGCTGTTTTTTAAACATGACCAGTCCTTTGTGATTCCTCTATTTTCACATACTTTTTCCTTCCCAAACCACCCAGATCCATTCCTTTCCCTGTCTTTGGCTTCTCCCCTAAACATCCCATAATAGGTCCTGTGTAATCCTGAAATGCTCTTCCTCTGCATCTCATAATGTGTCGCCTACCTCCAGGGAGCAAATACGGGAAGTCTGTGAGGTGCTTCAGCATTGACTCATCTTAATGGATTTGTCTCCCAAGCCATGACGGTGAAGCTCCCGCAGGACAATGCTGGAAGGGGCCCTTCCTCAGTATCCTTAATTTGGTTTTCTGCCTGGCACTGAGTCCCTATGCTCCTTCAGGTTTGTAGAGATAAGTTGATGGCTCCTGTGATGGGGTTGGGGGCAGCTGGGGAAAGTGTTACTGAGGCTCCACCACCTGCCAGTGTTTCTCTGCAATACCTTGTGGAGCACAGGCAAGTTTTTACCATACAAACTAATGCAGTTTCTCACCATTACTTCTTAAGCAAGAAAAGAGGTCAATACTGAGACAAACAAAGACAATTCAGAAATTATTGTAGCCTCTTTCTCAGAATCTAGGGCTATTCAGAAGCAGAACTGATTTGGATTTATCAAGCCTCAGCCATTTTTTTCCTCCTTTTTTCAGCATTTCTCACAATGCTTCCATTAGATAACCCTGACAAAGAGTCTGAGTAAAGCTGAATAACACTCCCAAATAATGTAGTAAGTAGGTATATTAATTTTTACAGATGCAGTTAAAATACAGAAAAACTAAGACACTTTGAACCTAGGCATCACTTAGGTGAATTCAGATCTGGAATCTCAGTTCCTTTCAGTTGACTGACCTGAGAACAGGTCTTCTGCACTACACCTGTTGCTTCAGTTTTAACTTCTGGATTTTGTTTCAGCACCCATGTGAGCCGCAAAATATTCATGTCCTCATCTGCTTTGGCACAAAATGAAATCCACAGTCTAAGAGTTCTTTAGCCTTCACTGAAGCATGACAACCCATGAGAGCACAGGAAGAGATTCTGACGCTCACACTTGTTGCTGACATACAAAATCTGTAATGGAGTGATTTTAAAAATCATTATTACTATTATTATTAAAAAAAACCCCAAGCACAACACCCAACCAACACACAAAAGAACCTCCACCAACCAACCAACCAAAACCAACACAACCCCACAGCCATATTCTGTCTCACTGCAAGAAAAAATGGTTATTTCAGCAACTGTGAGTCCCTTGACCAAACTTCAGAGAGGTGTTTCAGAGGCAAGAATTTAATGTAAAACAAAAGCCTGCAGCACTGAAACAAATGCACAGATGTATAGCTTCTGACTTACTTGTTCAAACCACTCTTCTCATTCCCACAGGCAACGTATTTCCATACTTGCAGGAAGCGATTAAAAAAGGTCCCCTTTGGGCTGGTCTGCACTACAAGATAGAATGTGAATATCTCCTTTCTCTGTTTTCAGGGAAGAACTGTTTTAATTTAGAACATCATAATCTTCACGTGGGTCCTCAAATATCCCGAAAATAGGGGGGTTACACACAGTATTCTGCAGAGACAACTCAGCTACCCTGGGAAGCAGTTGTCCTCACTTGTCCCTAGATAAGCAGTGCAAAGCCAACAGGTCTCTGATCCCTAACACTGGCCTGAAGGTTCTTATGCAATGAATATATTTTCTCCTTCATCACCTACAATTGCCTTATGCTGCTTAATCTTCCCTTGAAATTTTAATTTTTCTTCACAACAACCAAATAGCTCATAGATCACCTATGAAATGACAATGGGAGGAAAAGAGAATAAAACTGCTGAACAGCAAATCAGATCCACTTTTGCCATGCAGCACTAAGCTGTTCCTCATGTTGTTTTGGTGGATGAAAGGAGTGGTCCTCACTCAATTTAAATCAATGTTCCATTTAATGCAAAAGAGCCGTACATATGTACACCAAATTAAAAAGATATCTGTGGAAAATCTATGTACTAATTCTACCATAGCCTTCTTGTATCTCTGTCCAGTCTTTCAAACACAAAGCTATCCTTCCTACAATTTCATTCCTAAATTAACTTCTCTGAAGACCTCTGGTTGTAGATAATTTGTGACAATACCACAATATTACTACACCATTAGCATCAGCAGAAGCAAAACAAGAATAAATAGGAGAATTACTGTATTAGTAGGGTCCTACTGTGTAACTGCTGAAGTCATCCTCTGGCTTACTGAAGAAACTGCTTATCCATAGCAATCTTTCACTCTGTCAGATTATAGCAGGTCTTCCCAAACATCAACAGGATTTATTTTTCTTTTAACAAAATACTTTCTAATCTCATCTTGGAATCCCTATACTGCTTCCATCTGGCAACTAGCTTGGCAACTAAGTACCACACAGCCACATGCTCACTCCTCCCTGTTCCCCAGTGGGAAGGAAAATCTGAAAGAAAAGTAAAACTCATGGGTTTAGATAAGAACAGTTTAATATGTGACAAAATTATTATTATTATTATTAATAATAATAAACAATAATAATGAGAGGAGGGGAAAAAAACAAGAAAGACAAGCAATGCACAGTACAACTGATCACCACCCACTGACCAATGACCAGCCTGTCCTGGAGCAGTGATAGATTTGCAGCTCATGTCCACCTCCCCTCAGTTTATACACTGGGCATGATGTTCTGTGGTGTGGAATATCCCTCAGGCCAGTTTAATTCAGTTGTCCTGCTCCCTCCTGGCTTCTTGTGGGCTTGCTTACTCATACAGCACAGGAAACAACAGTCCTTGACAACAACAGCCAAAACATCAGTGTGCTATCAACATTATCCCCCAACCGATTCTAAACCACAGCACTGTGCCTGCTACTAGGAAGAAAATTAACTCTATCTCAGGCAAAATCAGGACATGAAATATTCCTGAGCCTCAACATTTTCAAATATTCCTGTAATTATGCAAGCTGAACAACGCAGAGGTAAATCACTTTGGTTCACTTTTAGATTTAGCAATCCTTAAAGATACCCACAAGAAGAAAAACGAATCTGCCTTATTTCTGCTTATCTTAAGGTTCAACCCAGTCTTCTTTTTCAACCATCAGTGACTTCTCATATTGTGATTACAGGAACCGGTTTAAAAGGCTGGTACCGCACTAGAGGTAGTAGTAGTACCTAGAAAAATGGCATATTCAGGAACCAATCAAGCACTTTCATTTCAAGCCACAAGTGCTTGTATAGCACTTTCTCAGAACTGTCATTACAAAAGGCTGAGACCGCTTTGGGTGCTTACAATTAACGTGCTGGTGGCCACCTGCAGTCCTACTACAACCTGTCCCAAAGACATGACAGTCAGAGGAGTACACTGGCCAGACACTGGGAAACAAATTCCAGCATTACAATGGCTGGATTGGTCCTGATGATGGGATATTTTGCTACTGACACAAGTGAACTCAGAGTCTCCTTGAGAGCTTGTTTTCATGGGAGTGATGTCCAGGTGCTAATTAATTAAGATTAATTACTTGTGAGTAGAATGGCCCTGTTAAGATTTAGGGCTTGCCATGCTTCAGTGATCTCAGACCTAGGGGGAGGTTAGCAAAGCTTGGGGAGTAGGATGTACCCCGATAATGGATACAAAGAATGTAGAATTTATGGGCCATAAGGACATTGGCAATACTCCCAAGATAAGGAAGTAACTAACAAAGCCAACTTGGCAACAGTGCTGAGTTCAGCTCTGCCTGGGCAAAGGGTAATTTTGGCAGGGGGAGAGGACGACCACCAATTCATGGACCACTAACTTAAGAAACCCACAGACTCAAAAAAGAGAAAGACTCAGCATGCAGAGTAATTAGAATAAGAAGCGAGGGAATCATTTAACCAATAGTGTTGGGGCACTAAGCGACTCCAAGGTGCACCACTCTAGAGGTACTGGAGCAAGAGCAAAAGTGGGGTGAATTCCTGGACTGGTAAGTATCAAATTTCATTTTGTTGTAACTGGTTAGTGGGATTGGTACAGGAAAACTGCAAGCTCTGTGTAAATCAAATCAGAAGAATTCATAAGGGAGGCTGTGATTGTACACAATAACAATATATGAAGGGCAGAGAGGTCCTCCTATCTTTGCTGGCACAGGGTTGGAGTGGTGTGTAACTAATGACGGGGGTCAGAACTGGGAAATAAATAAATGCCTAGGTTTTGGAATTGTTACACGCAAAACTGTGTGATGCGACAGAGTGCCTCTCCTCTCCTGCTGACAAGGAGTCAGAGCAGAGTATAATAAAACATTTGTACTGGAAGTCTGGACCTAAGGATAAAGGAGTTGGGTATTTTGTACTGGCAAATTAGTCCACAGTTCCACCCTGTAGCCATCTGGGTTGTATTTTGAAAAACTGGAATAAGTTCTAGAAGATCCTAAGACTAAAGAAAAAAGGAATAAATATTGTAATCAGTGGTGACCACCTTTTAAATTGGAGAATGAAAACAGATCTTTACATTTTTATATTTTCTTAGAGTCAGTATTATTTTTTTGCTGACTTGGTAAATAGGGTGAGGTTTGGTTTATGTTGATGCTTTTACGATATTGTATAGAGATCTAGGTTTTCAGAAAAAGTGTACATTAGGAGGAGATATGCTGATGCCATGTACTAAGAAGGAGAAAAAGGAAGATTGTATATTGCGGAGGGGATGAGCTGGAAGATGTGTGAATGTTACTTCCCTCCTTTTCTCCCCATATAACATTGGGGTGAGGATGGATAAAGAGAATATGGATCAAAATCAAGAGCACATGGGAAGAAAGGATTTTAGTCCTGTTGCAGGCTAGACTCAGGGACATAATCAACCAGTAATACATGTGTCTTTAGAACAAGCAGTGGGGGCTAAGAGTGCCAGTTTTTGTACATGTCCTTTTTATTACTTCAGATTTGTTGAATTTGAAGTGATCTGTGGTTTATACTGAAAGAATCTTGAAGAAATGTATCACCTTTTGGAAAACGTCATGCTAACTGAGGAGATATGTAGGCTATGTTGGATACCTTTTTATTGTGGAAGAAAAGAGAGTGGTATTACAAAGGTGAAAGAAACAGAACAGGCTGGGGGTTTGGGGTGTGAAAGGCCTCTACTCACCCTCCGGCCTCCCCTCTATTTTTGGCCTGAATCAACGTGCTTATTTGTATACAGGAGGGATCATTTAGACGATGTAAGCATTACATTGCTGGAGAATTTTTTACAACGAATGAGGGGGGCTGGGGGAAAATATCAGGGAATCCCCACCACACCCTTTAGTTCCAATAACACCAGGGAATGAAAAAATAGATTTTGGATTGATAGCAGAGCCATACATTCAGAAACACCTATCTGCAAGGGCCTGCTAAGTAAAGTTACAGGACCAATTGTTGGAACAATGGGAAAAAGAGCTTTATAGTCATTCTTAGAACTCATGGAGTGGACAGTTGGAGATACTAAACTGAACTCACAAGTTTCTATATGCCAGAATGTCCCCATCCACTGTAGGATGAGATTTATTATGCAAGTTAAATGATTGAATCAGAAAGCTCTGCATCTCACAAGAAAAGGCATGGGAGGCTGGAATCTGCTTAGTAATGACTCAGACCTTAGAGGAACATGAGGGTCAGAGGGAACAGGATTAAGAGCAATAAACCAAATAAATATGGAAAAATACTTGGTTGATTGGTTTGGATTTAAAAGATGCTTTTTTTTGCATTTCAGAGGATGAGCAGAGCAAGACTCTCTCTTGCATACCAGGTGAAAAGACTCATTTTGGGACAACAGAAGGAGGCCTCAAAACAAAGAGTTTTCTAACTCTGAAATTTAAGGAATTCCTTTTCTTTACATAAAGGTATGCTTTTCTTAAGGGTTCTAAACATTTAGGCTGATTCATCGAGTGATGAAGTAGAACAAAGCTTCTCTGAGCACTAAACTATCAGACATTTTGGAGAAAAAGGCATCTGTCTTAAGAGTTGTATATCCTTCTTTTTCTGCCAGCAGAATGACAGCAACACATGCCCCTAGTGAGCCAATGCTTGTGTCAATAACAGGGTTCTTTTCTAATAAAATTTAAGCCACTTCCCAAACAAAACAATTTATCCTAACAAAAAAGACATTTGTTCTTAAAACAATAAAATTACATCTTGTTTCGATTGCATCTCTGTTAGCCAGGGATGTGATTTTCACTTTCTTTGCCAACTTAAGCATAAAATTTCTCAGCATAAAGTACAACTGCCTGTTCTAGTAGTATATGAGAAGATGAAATGCTCTTACCAGATTCTAATCTGCTAATCTGCCCATGTCCTCTGACTCACCCAATTGACTAACTTATTCTATTTTCAATTAAATACAGTCAAAGCAGAAATGAGCAAACGTTTGCAATTGTGTGAAACTGAAATAAACATTAAACCTTGGCAGGACCACAACTGATAGAAAGCACAGTTCCTAGAAAATGAGTAATACCCAGCATGTCACACAGAGGAAATAAATTCAGAGATGTGAGAGAGAAGCATGTAAGCAAGACAAGACAACCATGAAACTGCAAGTTTACAGATCTGCAGAAAGGAAAGGAAAATAGTGGTGACTGCTTCATCAGCATGACCATCTTGGTTCAGAGAAGTCTACTGCAAATTTGCATTATATTGGCATTGTACATCAAAATCTCACATCCAGTTTGTCTTTTCCAAGGAATCAAAATGAACTACCACAACATGAACTTACTGTGGAAAATGAGTGGTTATTTTTCTCAACAATGTCTCAATGAAACAACTGATTTCAGATTTCCCATGGAGATTACCAAGATCACACAGAACAGCACAGTGATCATCTACGTGTTCCTCCAACATATCTTCCAACTATTTAGCAAGAATCTTCCTATTGATGCTTGGAATACAAGCAAGATCGAGAAATTCCGAAATGGAATTCATCATCAAATTGAAGAACTGGAGACATGTCTGTCAGAAGAGCAATCAAAAGTAAGAAACAACTTTCAAATATGGATCCTGAAAAGCTCTACATACAGCATAAAAAAGTACTTTCAAAGAATCACCAGTTTCCTACAAGATAAGCAATACAGCCACTGTTCCTGGGAAGCAGTCCAAATGGAACTGAGAACGTGTCATATAATTCTTGACAGTCTTATGAAAAAAAAAACTACATAAAGAGGTAAAATCTTTTATGTTTTGTTTCTCTTTAAGAATACAATGATTTCCCCCTTATTAATAGGTATTCAATTTCCACATTTTAATAATTTTCAAATTGATAACTGGGGCTTGTTTTCAAAAAATATTCAGTTAAACATGTAGAGTACTCAACTGAAGGGGCACTTGGTATCACCACTTCTGTAGAAGATAAGATCTTTAAAAGTGTAAGTGAATATTGCTCCTGTATTCTCTCTTTGCACTATAAAAAAAGGTTTTGCAATCTTTCCACAGAGTATGACAACAGTTTTACAGCCAGAAAAATCTGCATGTGGACACTTCATAGATTTTATTTTTGCATTACTTAATTCAGAAAAAAAGTACAAGATGTAGACATGCATAAGAAAGACAGATCTTCCTGCAGCATTGTATGCTACAAAGATCTTGAATTACAAAACAGATAAGAATTTAACACAGACTTTTTCAAACTCAAAAATAATGACAGGTAGCCCTTCTAAGCAAGAAAAGTCAATGCCAAGCTTTGATCCTTATTTTTCAAGTACAGTTATCTCTATATGCTATGGACATATATTTATATATATATACATGATATATTTATGCACATAAATTTATATACAGATTTACAGCATATTCAATAGCTACAGCACAGATTTTCAGGATATGCTGATTCACAATGCTATGTAAAATATTTATCTGTTCTATGTACTTTAAATTCATAAGCAGACAAGATTAATCTGAAAAGAATTACTATATGGACACAGATGCTAACAAATTTCTTTCCTCTCTCACCTTTCTTCCCCTTCATTCAGGATGAAGCAAGTAGTACTTCAGGTTATCATCTTCATCAGTTTAACTATTACTCAAGACACCCTGAATATTCTGGGTCTCAGTACCACCCTCTGTACATCAGAAAACTGGATGAGTTCTGACATGGATATTTTTATCATAAATTAACTGTGTCAAATGTCAATGTAAAAGGAAAAGAGGTAAAATATTTCTGTGACTTCTGGGACTGGGGAAGAAAAAGGGATTACTCTGAGGAGAAAAAAAATCAGTGTACTGTTACCATTACCTCAGGACAGAATCTCAACATTTTGCCTTAGAAGTTTCAGGGCTGGACAGCAACTTTAGTTCCACGCCTTTCCTTCATTCAAATAAAATACATGTCTTTAAATCCCTTCCCATTTAGCTATTATAATGGAATGGTATTATTATTCCTGGTTCCAGGAATGCAACAACAAGATACTTGCAACTGCCTAATTTTAGGCATTTAAATTAGACACTGGGCAAGAGAAATCAGGTCCACCAACTTTCCTCTCACATGCTCCTGTTTTACAGCAAAGGGGGAGGAAGGAATGGGTTTCAGAGTCCTGAATATAATTCTTCTTCCAATCACCAACATTATACTTCTGTTCTTAACTGGTTTTTTTAGGGAACATATGATCAGTATGGCACATAGGTAATGTTACATTCCCAACAACCTTGTTAATCAATCTCTGGAATCTGTTTTATTAATTTAAACACTTTGCAACTATGTTGACACCACAGTGATTTCTGATGGCAGCAAAATATGTTCAAGCACACTTAAATCTGAATTTTTTTTTTTTAACTTGCTGCTTTTAATGTATGATTACTGTGTCCAATTTTGGATATCAAGCTTAATGAAGTTGATGAATTGAGGCTCATGAACTTGAAGTCTCCCTATGTGCAATGCACCACGCAAGATGATGTCAGGTTGTATGTACCTATATTTACGCCAGGCATCCTTCTCTTTGCTCAAATTTGCACTTAGATTCCAGTCTCTGAAACACTAAGAGTCAGCACAGACTTCAGCAGATATGACTGGTCACAACCCTCCACATCCTGCTAGATTCTATCACTGCTTCATGAGAACACAGCATATTTTGGTTAGGTAATGACAGCACCATGAGCAAAAAAAAACCCATCCCTGGACAGCGTGGAAACATTCACTTCCTTCATCTGCACTTCTGGGGAGGTATTCCATCAATCTAAAGCAGATATGCCTATTACCTCATGCATTCTTTATTGTCAGTTGTGACTTACATTTCAAAATGCATGGGGGTTTTTTGAAGGGGGGAATAGAGACCTCATTAGGTGATAATTAGGAGTATCCAGGTAAGCTTAACCTACTGATATCACTTAAGCATTTATAGGCAACAAGTGTTTAAGAACTGCCTATGCTATCTCTCTGCAAAAAAATCTCTTTTTTTTTTTAATTAATTGCATTTTATAGAAGAAAAAAGAAGTAACTGTAACAAACATTATTTTCTTGTATCTCAACTGGAATTCAGTGTTAACCCTCAGTGAGGATGCATATGCAACTTCCTCCTCCTGTGGAAAGAGTTGCACTTTCTGAGAGTGAATAAGGTCTTCTACAATTTCAAGTCAAACAACTTTAAATCTTGACTGTTTTTCCTTACACGAGTATTTAGAAAAGAAGTACTGCACTTTTCTATGAAAAAATTTTAGACTGCTGTTGTTACATTAACTATTGCAATTAAACTTTTTGTAACTTTTGTAACTTCCTATCATTATTGTAACTGGAGACCCAAGAAACAAAACCATGACTGTACAGGAACATGTCTGCTTTTTCAAGTTTTTTAGTTTGTTAGTTTTTATACCCCTGTGGATAAACACCATTTCAGTGTCTACGTTAATGAGGCCCTCTAATATCATGCTAGTGGATACAACAACCAAGGCAGGGAAAAAAAGACACTAAAATGAGAAAATAAAAATGGTATTCGAAACTCTTAGAATTTGCACAGCAATTCAAACCCACTTAAAATGTCTTTAAACAAAAAGTGACTACATTTTAATATCCTTTAAGTGGACAGCTTTTGACCTTTTTCCTGGGTAAAAAAAGAAAAAGTGAAAGTCTATATTTTGCTGGTAAGTGCCATCTGAAATGGTCACTGCTGGCCTTTGTACCATATTGTATCGGTCAATGAAAAGTTGAAACACAGATAGTTGTGAGATGGAAAAGATAAAATGCAATTATCCCATGATGTACAGCTAGAATAAGGCATTAATGACCAAAGGGCCAGAAATAAAATTGAACTTTCTTACAGCCCTCAGCCACACTTCTTCAGTTTCACCACAATGAGAGTACTACCCAGTCAGGGACCGGTGTCAAGCTTCCCAAAACTGTTTTAAATGCTTGTTCAGCACTCTCCCCAGACACTGATTTAGAGACTGCACTCATCTATCTGACAGAATTTGCTTTAAAACTTTGGAGCTGCATAATTGTGATTTTTTTTGTATTCTTTTTTGTTTTTGTTTGTTTGTACACAAGTGGTAGTAAGTGCCAAATTACAAAAAGCAAAATCCAAAACTAATAGTCACTGCAGTGGGGAAAGAAAACTCCTGGTTTTAAGACCAGAGTGGTCCTCTACTACCAAGCACCTGAATATATACTGCATGCTATAGCCACAGAATTTACTAAATTCTTTCTGGATACAAAACCTGCATCTTTTGATAGCATAAGGGCATATTGGATCTTCAAAATACAAAAGAGAAAATCTTTTTTTTTATCTGATTGTATTGGAGTGGTAAGGAAATGCCCTCAACAGCAGAGGCAGCACATACCTTGAATTAAAACTGAACACAGATTTCCTAGATCAAACAGATCTTAGAAAGTCTTAGCCAAAGAGCCCCCTGCTTTTAAAAAGTTTTGTTCCCATTAAGCTAGTTGTTTAGCCTAAGTCCCCTTTTATGTTTCTGAGGTAAATTAAACTAGAGTGATGGTTCACAAGACAGGATGACCCAGTTTTACATCCTCTCTTCCTCCCTTCCCTACTTTTCAATCTCACATTCTCATGCTGCTTTAACACTTGTTGTGCCTTTTTCTAAGCTCATTAGAACAATAGGAACTAACAGAAAAAAAACCCAGACAAAGAAGATCCAAACTTTTGTTCTAAGGCGAAGATTTAAAATCAGAGAAGAATGCCCACTGCATATGGGAACCAGCACAAAAGGGAAAGGGTAGCATGGCAGCAAGACTGGGTAACAACACAGAATAACAGTGAGCAAAACCTCTTCTACTCTTCTTGTCTGGTCCAAACTCTTTTAAAAGAGCCTCTCACTTACTCTGTGTATGACTGACTCATCTTCAGGCATACCCGCAGTTCATTTGTAAGCATTTTTCCTTTAATATATTAATATGCTAATTATCCATCACCAAAGCAGCTTAGTGGAGTAGTAAGGTGGTAATTTCTCTGGAAATAAATTTAATTCTGCAGTAGTTAGCATTAACATTCCGGTTACATGTTACTCATTTCAGCTTTCTCTCTGCACCTTATCTGCACAGGCTGATCTAAGTCCCTGGCTCAGAAGAGGCTCACAAGACACTTAACTGACAAAGGTACTACTGAAGCATCTAATCAATCCTGAGATAATACCCTGAAGCAGAAGAATGAAAATAACATTGTGTTTTGTCTATAAAATATCCCATCTGAGATCTGTTTACCTAATTTGTGATAAAGACTGAAAATTAAACAAAGTACCACATTTTTCCCTGTAACATTTTTAAACAATTGCTGTTCCAAAGCACTCTGTGATCCTTGTTCTCAGTGCACTTGGACCTCTCTGCTTCTCTTAGTTTCTGTTCCAGAACACAAGTACCTTCCCCAGGGACCCAACAATGCCAAGTACTTTGCTGGCAGTTGATAAAAAACCATTTATCAGCAGAGAAATATCAGCAAAGGAGCTGAAGTGATTTGGTCCAGTACCAAGTCCCACATCACTCACTAATGTGCTCTAAGCAGCACCAGCTACTATTCCAACACACCAGCAGACTGAATAAAATCATCATTCCAAGATACTTGATGACAAGCAACATCACACTATTCTGCACCCACCTCATTTTCTCTTTAGCACTTTCTGGAACTAAATAGTGTTTGACAGGTACCTGGTCTACCTTGTATTCCTCTTCTTTCTACCCTACACCCCTCTTTCAGATGTGCAGGCTCTCTGTTAAAAAAGAACAGTTGCCTCCTTTTTTGTGCCCCATGACATGGAGAGGTACAACTGTCGCAATTGTTGATCCACTCAGAGGAGTCTGCAAACCTTGAGTAACATGCTTTGCTGTGGAAAGGGGGGAAACAGGCTCTCCTCTACTTCCTGCAGTGTATCTCCAGTCTGAGATGTCCAGAGGATTTTCTCACAAATATCCTTTGTTATATACAGATTATACCTGTGTTTAAAGTACAACTAAATGACTTGGAGAACAGAAACACAATCCTGTTGCTTATATAAGAAATCACTGCAATCTAAGCATGGGTGGGAAGGATTCTTAAATGCAGTTTATCCACCTGATAATCATCCAGCTAACTTGTTCTTGTTGCAGCCTGGTTTAGGACACACACCTGCATCAATCAGAACATTTTGCTTATGAGAGCTGCCCACAGGCAGCCCCAGAACAGGTTGATTTGCCCACCAAAATGGGAGCAGGAATGCCAGCTGGCAGTGGTCTTGCCAGAAGAAAGACAGATGACCTGAAGGGTCAATTAGTTTCAAGTAGGATCTCTAGGAGCCTCTGCCAACCAGGATTGCTCTATGTTTGCATTGCAGCTTTTCTTTTTTAAGCCAACAGCACACACCTCTAGGGTTTGCTACTCCTTGCACCAGCCATTACTCATTTCTCCATAACAAACCCTGGGTCAGCCTCTGAAAGACCAGCTGCCATGTTATCACATTGTGATGCTGGAAAGACTTGCAGAGATTTCAAATACTTAGTTCCAACAGTGAACAAGGAGTTTAACACAAATCATTTTCCTTTGAGCAACCTTACAAACTGGAAGCAAAATTCAGCACCCTGGGCCTGTCTCGCCACAACTAATAGACCAGGCAGATCAGGTGCATGGCAGGTTTCTTGACAGACTAACTTCGCCCTCAAGATTAAAGGAACTGCAGGAAAACTGACGTTTTTAACAGGCTGCGTCTCAGCGTTTGCCAGGCCAGAACACAGGCTCCCGGCCTGTGGTGCTGAGTCTCCCATCCCTCTGCTCAGCACAACAGGACCAGCACGCAGCGCTCGGACCTCGCCTCCCTGGGCCAGGACACGGTGCAGGAGGGCGGCAGGACCCCCCGCGCCCAGTCCGGGGGCGGCTCGTCCCGCTCGCTCCCGCCTCCCGCCGTGCGGCAACAGGTCCACACAGCCCGTCGCTCACAGGCGAGACCGAGCCGACTCCTG
>VZRE01000513.1:5482-58381 GCA_013396775.1 Cephalopterus ornatus
CTGAAAGGAGGTTGTAGCCAGGTGGAGGTCGACCTCTTCTCCCAGGCAAGTAGAGATACAACAAGAGGACAAGAGGACATCTTAAGCTGGACCAGGGGAGGTTTAGGTTGGGCAATAGGAAGAAGTTCTTCACAAAGAGTGATTGGGCATTGGATGGGCTGCCCAAAGAGGTGGCGGAGTCACCATCTCTGGAGATGTTTCAGAAAAGACGGGATGTGGCACTTAGTGCCATGGTCTTGTAGACAAGGTGGTGTTAGGTCATAGGTTGGACTTAATGATCTCAGAGGACTTTTCCAACCTAGTTGATTCTGTGATTTTCATTTAAATTGACATAGCATTTTTTTATTGGGTCATCTGACACTTCCTCATAAGCATCAAAAAATCTTATTTATAATTTGCATAATATTAATTTTTAAATAGACCCTTACTTATCTGACATACTTTTTAGCATTACTCTGTTGTACTATCTAGGTCCAAAAAAGAGCATGATAACAACATAGAAACACTTATGTTAACTTAGTCTTGTGTGGAAAACAATCAGAAGATTCTGTACAAATTGCATTTTAAGTTCACTTTGGCAAAGTGAAATTTGAACAAGATTTGCAGTTCTCTTGCATTCATTCGAACTCTACTTGATATGTGTCTTACAGTCTAAAAAAAAAATAGGAATCTACTAGGAAATAAGTCTTGACTCAAATCAGTACTGTAAGAAGCAATCCACCCAACTATTAATGAACTAATTCCAAAGAAATCAGTGGAAGTGAAGTACCTGCATACCGCTAAGGTCCTGGGTATCAGATTTTGCCTTGCAGTGTCTTCTTGTGGTGCTTATAGAGATGTGGATTGTCAGAGAAATAGGCTGATGGTGTACTTACTCATTTTCATGCATCATGAACAACTACAAAAGAAAAATGCATTATTGAACCATCTATTTACAGGCCTCCCAGGTCGAGGGTTAGAAACCAATGTGAAAAGTATGTAAGTAAAACACAAAACAAGTTCAGTTCCAGGCAAAGTACAAAGATAAAAAAATACAGATGATAAAAATCCCACAACATTTGTGAATTCCTTCCTCTCTCCCCCCTTTTGGATCCAGCCTATTTAATGAAGTGCTTGTTATAATTAAATGCATATTATTCTTTTTTTATATATATACACACATACATGTTTAAAATTAAATGATATATAAAATATATATAGAAATCGTTGTGTTATGTCTCAGGCTTGGTTGAATAATTTTCACTGCAGGCAGAATGTGGGGCTGGCACAGGAGGCAGCTGAAAGGCAGCTGAGTTGAATGCCCAGCCTGAACATGGCTGCGGGATGGCGCTTCCCTCCCGGGTGGGTCCTCCCCTGTGGTGTTGTATGAGCTGAGAGCATCCAACAGCACTCCAGGCACTGGGAGACGGGGAAGGAAACTGGGACAGCTGTTAACTTCTCTCTCTCCTGTTCTAGCAGCAGGATAAGAGCCTTGAAATGGGAACGGTTGTTTGGATCCCCTCTACAGCTCCTCTCCATTCCCAAAGTGGGCTCCAGAGGTACTTTTTACCAGAAGAGTAAAATGACCCCACCAGTGGGGCCATTGGATGAAAAGCTGCCTGTAACAGTGCTTCAGCCTGGAAAGATCCAACAAAAGCTCTCTAGTGCTCTTGGGTGTTTACTTGGCAGGAAGCTGTGGAGGATGTTAAGCAATCACCACTGTGCACATATGCAACATAAATGCAGAGTATTCAGAGCACTGCCTGTGATGCCAGATGTTCACAGCTCTTCTCTTTACTTTTCTGTAAGGGTTTACCCTGCTGTACAACTGTTTATGGGCTTTGCTCCCTTGGTGTTTGGGGGTTCCTGCTGTGCCTAAATTCTACTGAGGCACACCAGAAAATACCTCCCTAGTGCTCATACTGAGAGAAGAAAAGTTCATTAAAAAAAAAGGTGAAAAAACATTTTCCAAATCCAAAAAAATTTGATCACAGAAGAATCTGAGATTCTGTGGAATAAGAAAGACTTATTTTATAAGCAAGTAAAGAAAAGCTGCAGGAAATTGGCGACGCAAACTGTAAGTGACAGGAATGGGGAGCTTGGAGCCTAACTCCCTTCAGCTTTCCCTCTTACATAGGATTTGCTCTGTGTTGAGCAGTGTGGATGCTGCTTTGGCATAATTTCTGTACTCAGGATATATATATACACACATATATATATAATTTCTTACTCAGGATATGGGCGGGGGCAGCCTTCTACCCACCATATTGATTCTGCTGGGTGGTGGATCTCTTTCTTCTCTTCAGACATTGAGAAATCCTAAAAGAGGGGCTGGGCTGGAAAGCCTGAAGTTGTTTCTGTAGCAGAGACACCACAGAAAACAAGCAGGTTTACTATGGTGTTTTGCTGAGTGTCGGATTTGTGCTAGTTTCAAAAGCAGTTTCTGCTGGAAGGGACTATTCAGCTGGTGGGAAAGACACTGAAAGGGTGTGGGTGTGAGTGATTTATGCTACTTTTCCATTTAGTCCTTTAGCTTAACAAGCTTTCTTGTGTTAATTAAGCCTGTGAATTTGTTTGTGTGACAGTAAGTGAAAGCCATTCCCACTTCATACAGGGGCAAGCGTCATGGGAAAGCAAAGTCATCCAGTCATTAAACTACTGAAGCAAGTGATTTAGTTTTCAAGAGTACCGTTGCCTGTTGTGTGAAAGCCAGGGTGTTCTAAAGTTTTCTGTGCTCATGGTGTTATTTACTTACAGCCGCTCCCAAACATATTTTTATATATATAAAATTATAATTTTACATAGATATACTTCCTGACAGCTTTGAAAACTCAATCTGGGTGATGAAATTCAAGTCTGGTGCAATGTGGCTTGCATTATGTGTTGTGTCTTCTCACAGGACACCATACAGGGCGTTAGACACCAGATCAGTGATTATTGGGTCAGAACCACCTTGTGGGGAGCGTCTATGTGTGTGTGTGTGTGTGTGTGTGTGTGTGTGTGCAGTGGGAAGGGATGGATCAAACCCCAGGGAGGTGGGGTGCCATCGTGTCCCTCATGGCAGCCCCTGGAGCCCACAGGGGGATCCCCCAGAGTAGCTGTCAGTCACAAACAGCCCAGGAAAACTACAACACACCACACCTCCTGGAGCCCCTAACCCAGCTCAGATGGGCAGGGACAGTGAGAACACTGCCCCTCACCTTGGCCTGGAACCCCAGAGTGGCTGGGGGGTCAGAGGCCACACCCGGGGGGGGTGACCACAGGGACCAGAGTAGATAAAACCACAGGCATGTGTTTGCCTCGTGTCACTGCCCTGACCTCTGGACATGTGAGGGTTGGTCTTCCACAAGGCTTCAGTGGTAGCTATATTATTTGTCTCTCTCTCTTTGTCCTTCTCTCTTTTTGCTCCCTCTGCTTCGCTTTCTTTGCTCCTTTCTTGATGTTTTGGTGTCTTGGAGCTGGAGGGACTGGATGTTGACTTAAGGGTTGTGGATTTGTTGGATTTTGACTTAAATGTCGCGGATTAATAGTGTGTGCTGGGTCAGTATTATGGTGAAACATTTTTGTCTATCTTGTGTGGTGTCCTTTTGAACTTGGGCCAAGTTCCTTTATTTGTTCTCCTAAATTAATAAATCCCTTGGGAACAAGTCAATGGCTTATTCTCTTAATGCTATTTTGAGGTATTAAAGAACCCTACATATATATATAAAGGAAACTCCTAGCCAAGCTTGTGAGCTGAGAGTTCCCAGAGCAGAAGTCTTAGATGGGGATAGGTAGATTACATGTACAAGGCCAGAACAACGCCAAGGTTAAGCTGCTCATCTTTATTTATCAATTCTCAAGCTTCCACAGATTATATTTACTCAATAACCAGACTATTTTATCAATTTTATTTATATTTTAAGTACTTTCCTACAATCTTGCATAAATATTTTTATATGAGAATATTTTGTTATGTCTATGTCTTGGGTATTTAAGAGTACAGAAATTCTGTTGGTATTAAATAAATGCATATCTGGGCAATTCAGAACAGGTTTAGGTTGTCAGAGATGTTATAAAAAGCCTATGATATAATGTAGTCCCAGCTGTGGACCACAAAAACCTTCAGAATTCAAATCACCAGCTTCTGTGAAAACTCCAGGGATCATTACCACTTACGCCACTGTAAAACAGGATCAACTCTGTTGCAGTGACTCACATCTCAAGATAAAATGGATGTGTTGGGCTGGTAATATTTACAAAGACAATAACAGAACCTGGTTTGCTATGACACTGTTAATATCATCTCAGCTCAGAATGCTCATTTTGATGAAGGCAAGATACTTTTCATGATTTATAAAGAGATAGCTTTACCAGGTGTGTACACAGATATAAGAGAAATGGTACTGCAGTTACATATTGTACTTCTACAGTCCTGCTCTTCCTGGTCAAGAACAGCATTTATTACAGCTGTACCTGCAACAGGTCTCAGCCCTGTTACCTGCTATAATGAATGAGGCAGATTCATTCATTCATATTTGGATCCAGAATTTTTCTCAGTAGAAAATGGTGGTGAAAACTACGTCCATGTGTGCTTGTAGCACCTTGTCTCCTGCTTCCTGCAGACCTTAATGGCATAGGAAAGGAGGTAGAAGAGAAGCAGACCCAGAAAAGCAGTTGGGATAATTAAAGACACCTGGAAAAACCTGCCTGCTTTCCTTCTCCTTTCTTCTACCCCTTCCTTCATCCCAGTGAAACATTCGTCTTCTGCCTGCAGTGAGTAATGTCAGCTAGAGAAATGTAGAAAAATCAGTAATTGCCTGGTTAAACTGTCTGAAACCATTGTTTCTGAAACCAGGTAAAGTGCTATCCCAGAGATTGTCTGGGGATATTAAATAAAGGGGAAATATAAGAATAATATGCTGCCTTCTGCTTACAAGATTTAAAGTAGCTCAAGATTCTAGCCTGCAGGAGCAGAAGTCAAACAAGCCAGGCTTAGTGAAGAAAGCTTGTTATTTAGGGTAAAGGGATTTAGTTATAACATTACAGAGGTTGTGATGGTTTTGCTCTCTGATCCCTTCATCTTTTTCCAAAGGCTGTTGGAGTGAACTAGCTTTCAGAAAGAGCTCTAGCAGAATGCCAGAAATTCCAACAAAGAGAGATTTCCTTTCAAAGACGCAGTGTCCCAATTTAGCAGAACAACAAATATGTTCTAAGTAATGGGTGTTGCGTTGAACATTAATGTCAGATTTAGAGTTCAATTTTGATGCTTCTGTTGTTCAGCTTTATCCATAACATGGCAGCTCTGTAGTTTTCTTTTTTTTTTTTTTTTAAATGTTGCTACTCTCATCAGAAGTTCTTTCGTCTGGGATATTTTTAGTATGTTCTTCAGATAGGAGAGCTCTTTGTCAACAGCAAACCCATGCGTCCTTTCTGATCCAGGCTTCTGTGCGAAAGAACCCTGTTTTCATCCCCAGAGCAAGTCAAGTCTGAAGTTCCTGCTGCAGTCAAGCAATTCTAGACAACACTAGCTGAAATGCTGAATTCCCTTACCAGCTTACTTTCACCTTCTTGGATATTCTCCATTCACAAGTTCATTCTTGTGCCCCAAGGTGTATATGTGGCACAAGTATGCTGAGGACCGGGGTCTTACTCAGGGGTCACTCTCTTCACACTCCCAAGAAATGATGCAGAAGGTCTTCAAAGTGCTGCTGTAGATCTGCTAAGCAGTGTGTCCTATGGGCTCAGCCCATCCCGTTCTCTAGTGGACACCTAAAAGCCCTAAATGCAGTAGAAGTGGTTTCAGAGGTTTTCTAACTGTGAAGGCAGTAAACCAGGATTTTATGCTGGCTAGATGAGTTTTCTGTCAGGGATCAGGTAATACACAGGATTGCACCCAGCTTCCAAGGATAAAGGTTTATTGGTACAGTCATTGTGGGGGTTAGGACTCTTCTTTGGTGTTGAAAAGGGCAGCTGGTCTTGATATCTGGCAACCAGATGTCAAGCTGAGAGAAAGTGCTGATTGCCAAATAGGACTATTTATTTTGAGAGAATGCCCATGAACGCTGAGAGTCAATTAATTACCTCCCCTTTTACCTTTGCTGAGATACTCTCATTGCTCCTAGATGTCTTGAAGACATTTAGTTTATAGGAATCAAGGCCATAGCTATCAACACCTGCTGGAACACTTAATCATTGGAAACAAGATAAAATTCATTCATACTCAACCTTGTAGAGCAAGGAAATCCGCACAAGGCACCCTATGAGTTACTAACTGTAATTTTCACCGATGTTTGGAAGCAGAGGAATTATTCCCATTTTTCTCTGGTATAATTCGTGGCTGTTATATAGTTTATATTAAAAAATGTTAAAAAAAGCCTCCTTGAAATTGATGCTTTAATTAAAAAAACAAAAAAACAACAAACTCCAACAAACTAGGAAGGGCCACAAATCTGCAATTCAAATATCTCAGCATGCCAGGAAGTGTGATCAGCTGCATACAAGGGTTGCATCTGCTTCGCTTCATTCCCACAGACAGCAAGCTGCCCACAGAGACCACGCATCCTTCCACTCCTCCTGTTCAAGCTGGTGAAACCCAACAACACAAAATTTGACTGAAGCACTTTTTCAGTGTGGCCCCATTACCCACTTCAAAAAGGACATTTGTTGACGCCTGGTTCAGGATTGCAGGACATCAGCAGCAGTGTCTTCGGTTGTTTAACTAGTTTGTTGACTGGACAGAGTATTCCCAAGACAGTTGACAACACCATCACAGGCTTCATCCGTCTCATCCCTGTGATGGATGCAGATGAGAAAGGAATTAGAGAGCTCCTGTCTGGGAAAGAAAATCACTCTTGTTTATAGGAGATTTGCTTCCATTGGTTCTGAAAAATCTATTACTTCTCTATTTTAAGTAATTCTTCTGCAGAGATGGTATTTTAATAAAACTCTGCAAAATGTCTTCAGCTAGAGGGAGAAGCATGCATGTGAAGGTGGCTTCAAAGGGATATGCTTTTATTATGAGCCTTCCCTGCTCTCCCTCTGATTTAATTTTCTTTTGTGCTCTGGGTCACTCTTGGTTTATTTCTAAATTTATTGTCTTCACTCCTCCTCAGTGGAAAATAGATGTAATGCAGCATCCAATTTATTTTGAAACCTATTGTTTCAAGGGAAATCTGAGCACAAGTATCCTGGCACTTTATGCTGGAGCCTGTTTTGTGGAGGAAGATGAATGCACATGGGATATAACTCTGCCCATGTGAAGCAATATCCCACAGACTGAAAGGTTTGTTCTTTTCTACCTGCCTTTTTTAACAATGTTAATATCTGTCAGTGGTGAGGGTTCTGTGTCTTTCGATGGAGGTCCTGCTGTGCACCACGAGTTGAGTTAGACAATGAGTTACTGTGAGAGACATCTTCCTTGGTAGTTGTACGGAACAGGGACCGAGCCATGAACCTGATATGTGCTTGATTCGCTATGTGTTGAGCCTGGAGAGACAGGAGAATCTTGGGTTCCTGTGATGTCATGATTTACTTTAGTGGGTCAGCTCAGTGGGTCTGGCTTGCTGGCTTTTCCCGTGTAACCACTGTGTAAGAGTATGCTGAAGCACTTGGGGTCATAGCAGAAGAAAAAAAGCCAATGAAGTTGTCTTCCAAGGAGCCTTCTTCTGAAGTGCTCTTCTAAGCAGTATGTATCTCCTCACAGAGTTGTGCTGCTGCCCTTTTCTGAATATGGAGAGCCTCAAATAGTAGTGGATGTGCCAGGATTTAGCATCCCTGATGGGGTTACTTGTCTTCTGCCACCCTGCAAAGATCACCACCGGATGCATGGTGTCCACAACGCTGTGACCCGTTTCTCCCTTGGCCAGAAAGCTGTCGTCACTGGGAAGCATGTCAGCAGCATTTATTCGGTGGTGAAGAGTGGTGGGAGGGATTAGCTGCAGGGAACCTCTGTATTTTGCTGAGCATTTTGAGTTTTCCATCCAGGAGAAATCAAAATGACAGCTTTTGCTCTACCCACGTGGAAGGCTCTTAGCCCTTTCTATGCTTGCCTGCAGGGAGGAAGAGGCTGTAACAAGACCCAAAAAATCTGATCTAGCCCTCCTGCTGCTCTCCCATTCTCCCCTAAGGGAAAGAGGATTTCACAGATATTAGGAAAAAAAAACCCAAAAAACCCAACACCAAATCCTTTCCCAGATTTGACAGAAGTGGGAATAACAATGTTTCTGTTTGTGAAATGATTGCCAAACTTACCTGGTGTCTGCAGTGTGTGTGCTGCACCTCCTGCACTGCTTGTTTTGAGGAGGTCCCAGGACAGGCTGAGGGGCAGGCCATAGCCATAGGGAGCAAACACATCTCCTACACAACTGGAGCAGCTTAGTAAGCTGGTCATTGCCTGTCAATGTCTTTCAGAGGCTTGATGTGCCAGGGAAAACAAATATTAAGGCAAAGCAATGTAGAATTGATGTATAAATTCATTTGCATCTTGATCAAACTCCTATTTTTCTCCCTTTGCTTTCTATTGTTTATGCATACGTTACTCCTGGAAGTTAGCTCTTCAATGCAAATAAAAATCTAAACCAGAGACAATGGGCTGCCTTGTCTGAATCTGTAATTCAAATTACTTCTACTGCATGGAAATGTCACAGGCTCTTTCTGACAGAGCATGTCTGCTCTGTGTTAGTCCTATCAAGATCCAAGTATCCATAAAGCTGTTGTCTTCTGATCCTGTGGGAATACATGAAAGACTGGCAAAAATAAGGCAAGGCAAAGCATTTAGGAGTAGAGTTCACTTTCTGACCAGCTAACATGAGACATTTCAGAGCAGTAGTGCTAGGCAGAACTTGGTAATGCAAGCTATTGAGGCCAAGCACTTAATGACCGTGTATCCGGCTCCATTTAAATGGATTGGGATAAACGTCCCCCCCACAGTGCCTCCCACAAGCTGCAAAACTTGAGGGCAAAGCTTAACTTCTGAGACATAAATGTGTTTTTTCTTTTCACAAACATGAGGATTAGCAACTGAAGTGTTTTATGCTGGTTTTAGCAGGTAATATGTAGCTGGGTCTGTTTGTTCAGTGAAACACCATGAACTGGGAGAGGCAGCGGCATCAAAACTAAGAATGGACAAATGCACCTTCCTGACTGTGAAGCTATTGCAGCATAAGGGGAGAAAGGCAGAAACCAGGCACGATTCATGTTTTTTTTCTGTTCCAGCCAGGCATGTAAGCCTGTGCACAAATGCAGTAAGTGAGAAGTGCCCCAGGATGCATTCTGGAATCCCAGCAGATCTAGGTAACGCACGGCCCAGATAGAAGAGGCACCACGGATGCCATGTCAGAGAAGCCTGAAAATGAGACTAAGAATAAAGACAAGACCTTGATATACAGGTCAGAACTTTAGTGGTGAAACCGAGAAAGAAGTGAGTTTTGGAGCTGCTCTGAGAGAAGAAATAGTACAGATGCACAAGGAAGGTGTGGATTAGTGTCATGAGACACGTGAAACACCTTTTTTCTTCCCCTCCCGCCCCGTGATAAATATCATCTTTTTCTTCTTCCCGGTCTATAAGTCTGGATCTGAACCTAACTCCTCACAGCACCCTCAAACATAATTTTCTTGTAACAGCAGAAAAATGTTTGTGTCCCAGTATATGTGAATGAGAGAATAATCTGTAGAGAATTAACTTGGGCAAGTGATGTAAAGGAAACTGAAAGTTTTGCCACATTCACAGTTGACATCATTCAGTGGATTCTCCAGAATGTCCCAGAAGCCTCCAAAGATACTAAGGTGCTGGTCAGGATAGGGAGCTTGGCGAAGTGTACAGAACCATCATCGTTATATGAAGAACTACAGGAGGTGTGTTTTAGTTGTGATCATCATTTCCGTCAAGACGTGATTATTTATAAGTTTTTTGCAAAATAAACAAAACCAGCTGTCTAGTTTCCTTGTCAGAGTATCTTCGTAATAATGTGGCAAAAAGAAAACAATTAGATGTTTCAAATAATGAGGGAATCCAAAAGAGACATTTTTCTAGTTTCCAACACCTTATTTATAACATCTGTCCAACAAAACCAGTAAGCAGATCTAAACTTCTATTACAGAATTTTATGCCTTTCAAATATTGATGGCAAAATGTATTGAGCAGGCATAAAAATATCTACCTTCTTTCTCTCATTTTCCTTCTGTGCACAAATACATAATTGCCATTTTTTTATTCTCCTCCCAGCTCAATCATCTAGTTTTCGTCACGCATACATACATACATGCATGTATATGCTTTTAAGTAAAAAGCATTTTTCCTCAGCATCTGCCTTCCCTCCTTCCACAAGAATCCTTCCATGGTTTCCTCTCAGATAATTACCAGCTTGTCTCTAAGTTTTCACCATTTTTTCGCAGGAAAGTCTCTCTGTCTCATAGACCCTTTTTTTTTTCCTGCAGTAAAAAAGAGCCAAATCCTTTGCAGGACTTCAGATCTCTGTGGGTGACCTGGTGAGGCCAGGGAAGTGTTTGTATTAGCTACTGGGCAAGCACCTTTGCAGCTTTGGTTTGCACAGCTGTATCCATAGGGGACATGCATCCATGGATTTTTAACCGTGTGTCTTCACACCTTTCTCTTCGTGTTTGCTTTCCCACAAGGCTGTGATCTCATTAGGACTCCGCTGTATACTCAGCAATATTCTCCTGCTAAGCCCATCAAGATGCTTTACCAGGATGAGAAGAAAATGGCATGGGCATCAGCTACCTCTGTAGTGGGGTCTCCATCCCAGTTTGAAGGTAATTATCTACATACAAATACATACCAACAAATTCCAAAGCACTTTGTAAAATTTTCTGGTAGAAGTCCCGCTTCTCAATATTATCTCAATGCATTTGAGCCAGCGTAATCAACTTTCCTGTACCCACTGCCTGTATGTTATTGAAGTTCAACTATCTTCACATTACTTTGCATTTACATCTACTCTTCACCATGACTGTTCTCAGCTGCCTTTAGGAAATCAGTTATATGGTCGTTTTCATTTATTTATTTTGGTGAAAACACACTGAGGATCAGCACTCTTCCTGTTTGACTGCCTGAGAATGCAGACATTTTCTTCTTTAGCTGTGAACGTGGTGTCTCCTAAAAATATACATAGGCCTAATTAAATTATATTTCCCTTAGGCTATTCAGACAATGCAAAATGAATGTTAATCCCCTTTCTCTCTTTTCACCCACCTCCATAGTCTAATCAAACAATTATTTTGTTGTAACACTGGGTTTGTATTCTCTCAACAAGATACATGTTATGTTCTAATGCCCTGGGAGTCATTAAAGCTTCTTGCAAAATGCAAAAATGTGAAGCCCTCCTTCTAATGTTTTTTAATTATCTCATGTGTCATCTGAAGTTGCCTAGTACTGAGTTCTATCAAAGCTCCAAACCCAGATTAACCTAGGTGCACCCCCTCAAAGTCTAGTCACGGACGATTCTTGTCTCCCATTGACTTTGTGTTTTAATTGGTATGTTATTAACAACTGAGAATGCAATACACTGACAGGAATATACTGGATGGCTAATACTTATTCATGTAAGAGGGGAGAGCAGTGGAAAATAACTTAATCCCCAGACTTTGTCTGGCATCCCTATTATCTCACAGTTTCAAATGTTTCTTACTAAAAGTATTGAGAAATTACCCTTTCAAAGAAAAAAAAAACCAGGTTTGGCTACCCGAATCTTTAAACTTCACATTCTTTCTTTGACTTTATTTAGAAGGCTCTTTTTTGAAGTAAAACTAGTAAATTAATATGAAGAGATATTCCAAAGAGGCTTGTTTTTCTTGCAGATGGCATTTTTGTTAAGTTAAATGCTTCTTAGATATTGTGAGGAAAATGAAATTAATTTCCTTGTCTTACCCAACGGTTCTGTGTGCAGAAAACAACCAACTAGTCTCACCTTTAAAAACCTGTTAAAGACCTTCCACATTGACAAAAGTCTACAGATTGACTTAGATCACATGAAGGCTCTGCTTTGATTTAGGAAAGTGAAGAACAAGTGGGTAATGAAGAAAACTAGTTTTCTAGGGACATCTCCAAACAGGGCAAATTATTACCACATTTGTAATATATTTCCACAGATGTGGTGTTGTCCACAGAATTATAATTATTAACATTTGTCTTGGTTTAAAGATAAATATTTGGGCGGGAACTCCAATAAAATGAACTCTCTCCCTGCTTTTAATTTGCACCAAGTACAGAGAGACAAAATGTGAGGAGGTATACGGAGAAAAATAACAGTTCACTGACCAAGAAATAGTAGCAAAACCAGCAATACCGACAGAATGATTCAAATCAACCACAGAGAGAGAACGGTGAGAATATTCATTGCTATAGCTCCTGACTTGCAACCATGTCATTATCCGCACCTTATTCTGTACCATTCACATCGTGCCCAGATTTACACCTTGCGACTATATACATACATATATACACACATTTCAATTTTATACATACATGTACAATGTTACAGACAGCATTACCCAAAAATCAGGTCCCCTTGAGGTATACACCTTGTTTCCCCATTTTTCTGCGTTACCAAGTTCGATATACTCCTTGAACAAAAACAATCCTGTGGATTTTCCTTAGCTTGAGGCAGGACTAATCCAAACTGTTTTCCCTAATGTGCCCATCAGGTGCACTCTGGGGACCTTATCTCTATCTATGACGTGAAGGAGCTCTGATTGGGCAGGACCGTCTTGGTTGGTGAAGCCTTGGGTGTTGACTAGCCAACTGGCCTTTGCTAAATACAGATCCCAATGTCTGAAGGCACCTCCACCCAGTGTTTTGAAGGTGGTTTTTAACAGTCCTTTGTACTGTTCAACTTTCCCACAGGCTGGTGCATGATAGGGAATATGATATGCCCACTCAATCCCATGCTCTCTAGCTCAAGTGTTTATGAGGCTGTTCTTAAAATGAGCCCCATTGTCTGACTCAGTTCTCTTCGGAGAGACTTGCTTTTCAGGGGCCAGGATGGTGTTCTGGACAGTGGTATGAGGTATGGGTTGTGTCTCCACCCATCCAAGATTGCTTCAACTATTATCAGCACATAGTGCTTGCCTTGGCAGGTTTGTGGCAGTATGATGTAATCAATCTGCCAGGCTTTCCTATATCTATATCTCCACCACCATCCACCATACCACAGAGGCTTGGCCTATTTGATTGCAGTGCGTGTTCTTCCTCAGTTGTGGATAACCTGGGACATAGTGTCCATGGTTAAATCCACCCCTCAGTCATGAGCCCATCTACATGTTGCATCTCTCCCCTGGTGACCTGAGGCATCATGGGCCCACTGAGCTAGGAATTCCTCTCCCTTATGCTACCAGTCAGGATCTACCTGTGACACTTTGACTTGGCCAGCTGCTGATTTGCCTGTCCACTGTTACGATCTTCTTCAATTGCCCAGCTCTTAGGCACGTGTGTATCTACCTGGCTGACTCTCACAATCAGCTTCTCTGTCTGGGTGGCAGCTCCCAGGTTTGCTGCAGTCCCGGTGACAGGAACGGCTGCTAGTGGCCAAGCAACAGCTCCTGGCTTGCTGTGTTCTAGCGGTGAGGACCCTTTGCTGTTGGGGGCTGAGACTCCTGGAGCAGCTCTGACCCACGGCAAACCCTTCTCTCAAACTCCCCACACCCGGTAGGGGGAGTGATCCCTTCTGATGACTTAGCGGTTTGAAAATACATTGCTATAGCTCCATCCCATGGCTTGTAACCATAATAACATCATTAATCAAGACTTCTGTTGAAAGATGTATATGTAAGCTATTCATCCTATCTGGGCTTGAGGATGCCATGGTGTACTAGAAAGAGTTACTTGTCATAATGAATTTCTAGCCGACCAGGTGTAAACCATGCAGTGGGTGAAGGCACCCTCCTCAGAATTACTCCAGTAAAAGCGTCACATTGGTAATGGACTGATGAGAAAGCCTTAAGTCTGAATAGTCATAGTGTTGCAGCAGTTTAGTCTCAGGCAGTTATTTTTAGTTCCACACTTACTGAGCCCTACAAAATAAGTTCAATTTAAAGTTGTTTGTCTTTTTTCTTTTGCTAATATGTGTAATGAGCTGTTTGTCCATCCTTTCTGCAGAAACTTTAGACTCATTAAGGAACTTTGAGTTAACAGACACATGCTTTTACCAAAGAAAATATCTTACCTAAGAAAGAGAAAATAAGAATAATAAACTTTTAAGGTGGAGACTGCACATGAAGGTCCAAGTAGAATAGAGAAATCCATAAGAATACAAACTTTAACCTAATTCTCCATTCATTGGGCTATTGGTAGGTTCATAGAAGACTGATTCAAATTAGAAGAGGCTGTGGTTTGGCCCTGTGCATGGATGACAGTCAGCTCTGCAAGGCTGAACTCAAGTATCTATGTCTATTTTAAGTGGTTTTCTCACCTTGGCTTTCCCATTCTGCTGTGCGACTAAGAACATATGGTGTTCTTTTTTGCTCTGTGTGAGAAATTCAGTGTGCAAATAGAAATCTTTAGCTTCACAAGTGCCTTTGTAAGTGAATGCATTAAATGGTATGCAAGAGGCAGCCGTGAAGTTACACCTTGCCAGAGGGAAAAAACAACACTGGGGTGGTGGAGAAAGTCAGTTTCCACAAGCTGTCTATATATAAGAAGTAGTACTTCAGGTCTTAAACCTGTGTTTGAGAAGGAGAGCATCTGCTGTGGGAACTGGAAGGGTTCTGCCTGATTGGTTGTCAGGCCAGAGGTTTCATGTAACTGTCAGAAAATTTGAGCAAATAAAAAGTCTAGTGATATTTAAATTTTTTCTTGCTTTTCTGTTCAAACTTTCTGTTTCTGAGAGGAATAGGAATACAAGTGAGCTTTTTCTCTGTTTGTTGTGCCTGTCTCTCCTTACCCTTTCTTTCTTCACAGCTTTTCCCTGCCTCTATCTCCTTTTCCCCTACCCAGAATCTGACTGCAAAGCTGATGCTGCTTTGAGAGGGCTAGACTTGAATGCCCTCCAGAGATCCCTTCCCGCCCATCTGGTTTGATGACTC
This sequence comes from Cephalopterus ornatus, assembly GCA_013396775.1. NCBI lineage: Eukaryota > Metazoa > Chordata > Aves > Passeriformes > Cotingidae > Cephalopterus > Cephalopterus ornatus. The sequence goes on from VZRE01000513.1 coordinate 20,480, forward strand.
TGTTATTCAGTTAGAGTCTTTATGGTTCTGAGATCAGAAATGGGCTGGGCACTCTAGGAAGAAAGCTATGGGAGAGAGAGATGGCCACTGAACACCAGCCAAATACTTTTGTGCCTTTGCATCAGTGGGCGTGGTGAAAGCTTTTCATTAAGGCATGTACTGTAGAGGGCAGTTTCCTGTGAGTGAGGGGAGAGGAATCTCCTACCTGAAATGACACCTTTTTTTTTCAGGTGGAGAGAGCATGAGGGAGCAGTGGGTGGATAGAGACTTAAAACATGAGCTATATGGTGGATAAACTCACACGCATCCTGGGAAATCTCAACAGACAGAGGAGGTCAGGCTATAGTTAAGCACAGCAGGGAATGGCCACAGTGCTGTGAATCAGATACTGCTAAATTCTGTTTGAGAGAGAGAGACATACTGGTACTTTTCCCCTATCCCCTGGGCTGGAAATGTCACTGAGCTGCTTGTGAAAGCAGCAAAGCAGACTTCTCACTCTGCAGGGAGTGGGATGGCTTCACTTTCCATAAAAGCAAGTAGAGGTTAAAGTAACTGAGAACAAGAGAGCAGTATTGAGAGGGATCACCACTGATCTGTTACATGAAACTACGGTAATGCAAGGACTGTTATACAGAAATGGACATCTTCTCACATGGTATTGGAAACTCGTCATCAGGAACTTGGGGGACCTCTAAAACAGTAAGACCTTACCCTTACTAAAACTAAATCATGCACTAAAATCCATATTGCATGGAGTCCCTAGGAAAATCCTTAGTAATGTGTTGCAAAACAAGTTACAAGAAAGTCCCTGGCACAGACAAGGATTGCTAGTTACATTTCCATATTGAATGCTACCTTTCAAACAACAACTTTATGGGTTGGAAAACACAGAAACCACTTTCATTGTCTTTCACGTTCATAGTGTCACTAGTAGTGTATTAATCTCAAGTTGCTGACTACAGTCACTTCAGAGAACAACTGCGGAGTATTTCAGTCAGAACAACTCTGACATCTGTGGAAATTTCCCTGCTTCCTAGCACAATGATTTTCACATTGGTTAATTCAATGGAAATTGCTACAGCACAGAAGGCTAATACTTTCTTCCCGATTTCACTGATAGATATAGAAAGCTTTTCAGAGTATTTTATTTCAAAAGAAATAATAAAAAATTCCATTGCTAGACCTTAAGAAACTGCTACACTTTATGAAATTTTGCAGCTATGGTTCAGAGCATCACAGGCAAGATTTCACCATTCGCTTCAAGTGTGTAAAGGGCTGACCCATTAGTAACCCCACCAAGCACTTGCAGCCCCAGCAGGGTGTGTATGTCTAGGATGCAAAGAGATAGATCACTTCTATATTTGGGTGCATGAACAGGCACTGAGTAAATGAGCAGAAGGTCTTATGAAACGGGGATACATTTGGGTGGTATACACTAGATTACCAGACTAGCTGGCATGTTTCTGAGGCTCATGCTATCATCAGCTCTTCTTCTGCATCTCCTTGACTGTGTCCAGAGGACTCTGGTCTTAGCTGAGACTGGACTGTGAAGACTAGGCACTCAAAATATATATGCAGACCTGATGTCTTCCTGTACAAAGCCCAACAGGTAACTGCTCTACAGAGGTCAATCTTAATGCTTTCCTTTCATATCTTCCTCTGAAGCAGCTTTCAATTCATGCTGATATCTTAGTGGGAAAATGAAAAACAGAAAAATACTTCAACTTAATTAAAAAACCCTCAAACACTTGAAAAACTACTCTGCATTTTTAGTCTGCAGCAAACTCATGGCACTATAGTTGTGAGTAGTTTTGCCTGCTCACCCTTGAGACTTCAGAGTGCTCCCTGCAACGGAGTGAACTGACACTTGTTCACACCTATCACCCACTAGTGGAAGGGAGGGAGAAAGGAGTAGAAGTGGGGAGGTATAAATCTTAAACTCTGATGGGTTTGTGGATTTTTCCCCTCAAAGACAAGAAGCTAAGAATTTTATTTACCCCTCTCCCTTTTTTGAGTATAGTGTCAGCAAGAGATGCTTCAGATTTTGTCTCTGAAACTTGGCTTACATTTTACATTCAAGGACCCCCATGTGGCATGGCAGGACCCCTGTGTTGAACTCTGGCCTAATGTTCCCTGAAGTATTGGAAGAAGTTTTTACAAACTCGGAGCCCTTGGAGAGGAGTGCAAACCACCCTGAAGCACGCTGTGGGGTCTGAGAGTGAGGAAGCCTGGCTGCTTAGCTGTAGCAATAGTTTTATTACACTGTAATTTATGACCAGGCTCGTGAAAGCAGTTTGGAAGAGCACTGCTACTAAGTACTTCTGCTAATGCTCAAACCTGATTGCGAACTGAGATAGGGAAAGATCGTGTGTGACATTACATTGTAACTCTGAGTGGGCAACAGCCTGCGATGTGTAGGAGGGACAAGCAACTAAGGAGAAATTGCTTTACCTGGACCAGCCGTGCCAGATTCACCACATCAGACTGTGACTATTAATTCATCTAGGGGTCACTGGGTACTTCTTAGGAAAATCATGTTATTCTGGCAGCCACTTGTGCAACTTGAAAAGCTAGGATGTTTTAACCTCATCTGTTTTCAAAAAACAGCTCTTTTGTCTGTCTGTTTTCACCTGCCCCTTTCCCTCCCCAGGAGTGCATTTGCCTGACTGTGTGGTTGTGAGCAGAGACCTTTCATGTTGGCAAGAATGGCAACTGCTGACATGAAGTCTTTCTGGAGGGACAGAATCTTAATTGTTGATTCCAAGTTTGTCTTTTCCAGGTACAAAATAAACCAGTTTCAAGCTCTGTAGCTGTTGAGGTGAGACATTTCTGTGTAATACAGAATGCAACTTTATGTATGAAAATGGCATACCTGAAAAATCAATTTCATGCCAAAAAAATGATTATTTTTACTTATTATATTTATATGTAAGGCACTAAAGGGCAAACCACAGTATGTAATTTGGTCAACATTGGTCTACTGCATGTGCATATAGCCAGTTAATTATATATTGTGCTTTACAATGCTAAATGTACTGTTCAGGTCACATAAGTGCTGATAGATTGTGTTGCAGGTTGAAGAAAGGCATTTGTATTACAAGATTAAGATTAACCCACAAAATTAAGACACGTTCACAGCTGTGGCAATTGGTGTTTGAATGATTTATGGAGAATGTATTATGTAATTTTCCTCAGTAATGATATTGTACCTACTTCCTTTATACCGCATAAAACATTTCAGGACATGGATGTGTAAAGGGGTTTATATCATTATGATGTAGAAGATCTTAAATAGGAGTAGAAAAGCATACTGAGACCAATCTGCTTTTGGTTGTCAGGCTGGGAAACCATCATGCACACAAGAAGAAAAGGAGCCATACTTTTGGTACTCTTGAGGAAGAGTATAGAACTGTGCCTTGAACTCTTCATAGCCTTAGGAGTATCAAAAGTGCAATGAATGATTGCTGAATTTCAGATATGCTTGGGGAAAAAAGACCCACTGGAAAATATACATTTACCTCAAGGTAAAAAACCCCTCATCTTTAATTGTGCTGTTCTGGTTTTGCAGCTGCAGTGAAAAATTAGTAAATTAGAAGGCTTTACCCAAATGCAGCCTAAGTGATACCCATATCCTCTTATGAACTCTTGTCTCTGTATAAGTATGTATTTCACCTAATGAGAATGCAGATATTTGACACAGTAATTAGGCTGAGAGTCTGAGAACAAGCAGACACTGTTTACATAGACATCCCCCATGCACCAGTGCAGTTTGCTTCAGCTTTGCTGATATACATAACTTGCTGATGGTTTGAGAGAATTGAGTGCACTTTTTCTGGGTACATAGTTCTGTATCTTTACTGAAAAGCCTGATTTGTTTTATATCTTATGGGTCTTTGGCATCTTTTCTTAAGGAATACACTGAGTCTTCAAATCCTTTACAGAACATCAGACCTAATCCTCTTTCCTTCGTTACTTGCACTACAAGTCCAAGTGCAAGTACAGTCTGTGCAAGCATTAATTAATAGATACGTTAAATAGAAAATGTGAAAACTGAGAGGCAGTGGTGGCTGTGGTGCAGCGGAGACAAGAAAAGGTTATCTGTTAGATCCCTCTGTCTGCTGGAGGAGGAGTGTGACTCAGTACCCAGTCCCAGGAGTACTTCAGATCATCCATTTTATAAAGTGGCTCTGCTTTCTCCCTTCCTGAGCAGAAGGATGCTTAAAGAGTTATTGTAGGCCTGAGTCATGCTGTGAGCTCCCATGTTGACTACTTACTTGGCCCTGGGCAGGTCACACAGGATCTGTCTTATATTGCACAGGATGTTCATGGAGCATATGTCTCCTGTGGCTGCAGCCCAAACAGCTTGGTAAGACCAAGGCTGTGGTCACTGGATTCCAACCTCCATGAAACACTTCTGTCTCCTAGAATATGTTTTAAGTGCTCTTTGGGTTACAGCAGGACACAAAACCCATTCATAGTGCAACTTCCTGAAGTCCTGGCAGATCGGTAGCTGTTCACTGTCTCTGTAGCCTTAACTCCCTGCTCTTTAAAAGGAGGTCAAAATATGCTTTAGAGGTATATGTTTGTCACTGCAGTGCCTTCTCTGCCTTTCCTGCAGGTATGCATCATTTCACAAAGCTAGAAGCCTCAAACTAACGTCTGTAGAATATTAATGTGAAAAAAGCTCAGATACCTCCTTGGAATTAACTGAGTTTCAATCTTCAGGTTTATATTTCAGTCTGTTCTCATTTTCTCTGGTGAATTTTATTCGGTCTTCTTGACTTATCTTTTTGTCATTATTGTCTGTACTTTTCCAAGTGTGAGGTTGTTTAGGGAACCTGGTTGTGATGCTAATTCCTGAAGGTGTGGTGCTGTGTGATAGCAGCGTATCTGGTTGTGTGTCTCACTCTGTTCCTCACCACTCTGACCTTCTTCCAACAGTGATTTTGTTCCTTTTAAGATTTGGGAAGTTAGTTTTTTTTTTCCCTCTTGCCTATTACTACATAACTTGCTGATGGTCTGAGAGAATTTGATGTACATTTTTTCTGGCTATAAAAGCCAGAGATCCCAGAGAGCATGAAATTCCCTTCTCTGTTGCTTCTTGAATGTCATCTGCATGCCTAGCATTGAGTTTCACAAGAGGAACGCTGCACCTGGAAGAAGTTTTTGATTTTCATTTCTTTTTTTGTGCTTATTAGGACAGATGATACCTTGAATGTAGACAAAATTTTGATATACTTTATGATGAGCTTTACCATAAAGTCACATATGTATGCTCCCTTTCATGCACCAGCAAAATTTCAACATGTCCTCTTTCAGCCCCTGCAAATTTAAAAACTGTATTTTGCACCCAGTCACCTTTGTGTTTATTCTGGTCCTTCCGAAGAGTTTGATAAATTCTCAGCATCAGTCTCTCATCTTGGAATCATTACCTGGGAGTACAAAAGACACAGAGCTCTTTCAGTTTCACTGCTCTACTGGCCATCACAAAATAGCATGCAGCTAAAAACTTATTGCCACAGAGCAGGCGACCTTGACAAACCTAGAGGTATCATTTTTAAGTCAGGACTGAGACACACACTGGCAAGACCCGTAGTAAAACCAGTGTGACCTGGTAGTATCAGCTGTTGGCTACAAGCATTTGGACATATGTCTTCAGCCTGTGAATTGACTGACAGCCTTCATGAATATGAAATTCTCCTTTCAAGTGTTGGGATGCTGTTGACGTAGAGTGCTTTGGAAAACAGCACGCTGTTTTCTATTTTCTTGTTCCTCCCACTTCAGTAAATAAATCTCCCCACAACAGAATCCTGCCCGCTCCTTGCCCTAGAGACTCCTTCTGGGGGCCTCTCTCAGCATCTCTGGGGAAAAGTTTGCTAGTGTCAATTACAAGTGACATTCACTGACTGATTAATTCTGTTTCCTTGCACAAGGACTTGGACTGCAGGGTGTTAAAAGATGAAAGAAATCTGGACAGAAGCAGAGGGAAGTTGGAATTAAGAGGATTATGACATTCACTGACTTTCTGAAATGAAATTGGCAGGTTGGCCTGTTTTCTGACATAATTGCAGTACCATATTATAAATCACACTCACAGCAGACTTCTGAGGCTTTTGGATGTTCCATATTCTAACTGACTTTAGAAAGTGCAGCTGTTGTAATGGTGACTGTGGCAGCAGCATAGTCTCGAGCAGTGATTCTTTGAGATGCATTAGTACAGTCCAGATGTTACCCCCAAAAAGATGGGGTTAACTTTATGGAAGAAAGAGATTAAAAAAGGTACCAGGAGTACTTCTTGTCATTCACTTTATAGACTGGTGGCCCTTCATGGTCACTAGGATACTTAAAGAACTATTGTAGGTCTGAGTCATACTATGAGCTCCAGCGTTGACTCCTTTCTTGACCCTGGGCAGATCAAACAGCTCATCATTAAGTTGTGGGACATATGCACATACCCACAATAACTTCCTGGCCATGAACACGAGTCGGAATGACATTGATACTTGTCCACTAAGACCTATTTGAACCATAAAGGCCTCCTGACTTCCACATGCTAAAAGCAAGAACTTCACAAGTTAATACCACAGAATAGCAGGAGCATGTTCAGGCCTTGGAGGCTTGAATCTGTTTGCTCACCCAACTGCTAAGAAAAGGATAACAACATTATTGCACCTTAGAAATGTGCTGCTATATTGATGGGGAAGAAGGCAGTTACAGTTAATTTCATGTGCATAAACATGTAAGAATGCCATATGCAACTCACATAATAATTTATTCTCTATGCCCCATTTCATGTACTGGCTGCTACCAGGAGCTCTGGGTTAATTTACCTGGAGGGGAATTCTCTTCCTAAATAAATGGTGGTTTATGCTATTACTGAATGAAGGGATTTGAGTAGCAAAGTGGCCAAAGTTGTTGATGAAAAGACTACTGCAGGTAGCTTGAGACAGTTGGGGAACATAATGGTAAATTACATTCATTGTTGATGGCTACAAGGGAATACAAATCGGATGGAACAAATTAATCTCCTTACATACATCGATGGCTTCTGAATTAGTTGTCACCTCCCAGGGAAAAAATACGCTATGGTTTGCATTGTGAAAGCTCAGTGAAGATGTCTTCTCAATTTGCAGCATCAGTCAGAAATTAATAAACTGTTGAACAGCTTTAAACTAAGGCTAAGGAACACACAGCAGCAATGTTCTGCACTACGTATTTTCTTCTTTGGGTACAAGTATATTTTAGACTCCTCTCTTTGCCCTTGTAAAAACCCTTCTACAAACTCTTTAGCAGAAATCAAGGAGAGATCCCTGTACAAGCACAAAACTTGGCAACATTGATGGCTTTCATTCAAGGAAAAGTTGGCGCAGGGCTCATTTTTTCATAAAAAGTGAAGGAAGGACCTATATGTCTTCAGTCTTTAGTCAGCTTTGGAGTGACATGACCTGCTCTGTGACAATCAGGCTCATGGCTGAGGTGGATAGACATGCCCAGCTCCAACATCGTCAGCTATGAGAGACAAACCTGGTCTGGGCCAAAATATCTGAGAAAATAATTGCCTTTTTTTTTAAAGAATTAAAGCCCTTCTGTTTTGTTCTAAAAGTCTTTCTAAAAGTGTTTCCTTTTATCTGTTTAAATCTATTAGTTTTATTAGTTTTATTGTTTTTAGTTTATGGGAATGCTTGTTGAGGAACTAGGGCATTCCTTGTATGTACAATCACATATTTTGTTGCAGCATAATGTTTTTCTTCCCCTGAAGCAGTATTCTTTGGTTCTTTTACAGGATTTAGGTTCCCAGTGAGAGACATTTTGACAATTCTTATGTTCATAGGTTTTTCTATGAACTGCAACTTAATTATAGTCTTTCTAGGAAACCAATGGGCTTTCATACAGAATGTTTTCTTCCTGCTCTCAATCTTCAGTCATTTTCCAGCTGTCAATCAAAAAGATAAGAAAAATTTAATTTTTTTTTTCAGCTGTGTTTTATTTAAACACAGAGAACATAAGGTACCAGGTAAGAAATAATGAGAGATCTGAAGGTTAAAGGCTGAAATATTCCCATGCTGTCTAAAGATTACAAGGTAATGCCTGTGCAATGGCAGGCTAAGAAGGGGGAAAGTTAATGGTCTGTGAGATTAAATTATGCATCTAGAGAGCACTCAAGTTATTACTGACAGGTATTGATTTCAGAAATAATTGTTCATTTTTAAAGGTGTTTCTTAGTTTCTTGCTGAACTGATCAGCTCCCTGGAAGTGGTTGTTTAAGGGCATCAGCACAGGAGTCACTTTTTTCATATTAACAGTAGGTGAGAGAATGACAGGTTTGTTATCAGACGTATTTTGAGAAGATTATGCTAAATAAGCATTGAATTTCGTGACTGATATGAAGAAGGCTGAATGCTCTCAAATCCATGGGATTGTAGGATGCTCATTCAACCCTCTCTAGGGAGAAACTTTCAGTGTTTTTCATAAAATCGTAGAAATAGTGATGGAAAGTGATGTATGAAGGTCCACAGTATAGCTCCTGGCTCGAAGTGGGATTGCTGCTAGCTTTATGTGTCTTTGTCTAGTCAAGCCTTCAAAACCTCCAAGGCTGAGATGCCATAGCATCTCTGTGTAACATATTCCAGAGCTGTACTGCTTTCTACTATTGTTTTTCTGGGGGAGGACTGGACAAAATCAATATGACCCATTTAAAAAGAGTGGACTATGTCTGCAGTTTAACTCTACTTTTGCTTGTTTTGGATATATATAGATTCACTTTCTCACCTTATATATCTATCTTTTCAGTTAATTTACTTCCTTTTAGGTACAATTTGTATTGCCTGAGCCTGCATTATTCTTACAAGAGGCACCACTACCTTTTAGCAAGGCTTTTGGGTTCATGAGCAATAGAGAAACTGGGCACGAGGTACAGGTGGCACTGGATTATTACCCTCGCATCTGTGTCTGTGTTTTTAGAAAATGCAGAAATAAGAATGTAAAGGTTTGGATTCAGCTTTTCTGCCAAATGCTCAAACCTTGCAGTTTGCAGCCTCTCCTCCCCCCACTCCTTCTATGAGCACAAGGGAAAGGGAGAAGGGAAGAGCTACTGAAAACACCCAAATGACCAAACCAGAGCTGTATAAAAATATATATGTATTTACACTTATATGCAATTAGAATACTATGTACACAGAAGAAGGGACCTCGAACGCCTCCCCCCGAAAGGGAAAAGGGAAAGGGAAAACCTAAAACAGATATGTACAATCAAAACCCAGGAGCAACCAATAAAGAACTAACAAAAGAAAATCTTACTACTCTCCTCGAGATAGCAGAATTGCACCAAGCGACCGCCGGCACTCTCCACTTCTCAAGGTCCACAAGGCCTCACTGGGCCTCACTCCTCCACACGAGCAGAGCCGATAGCAGAGAACCTGTTCTTAGATCTATCGGAAAGGAAAGAGAGGAAGAAGTTTCTCCCTCTTTTTATTTATACCCTGGTTTATGTAAAAAAATTGTATGGAATATTGGGAACATGAGCACTTTCTCGGTTACAACCTGGTCACTAAGGAAGGCTTAGAATAAAAACTATTACAAAGAAATACAAAAGTCCAGCCCTATATGAAGATCTGCAGGGATGCTGAGTCGTATGCAGCAGGCAGAAAGACCTGCAGTAAACTTGCCTTTTCCATTCACCAAATTTTCTAGTTCCTATCGAGCAAGCAACAAGAATTTGCCCTCATGCTTTGAATTGCTTTGACCATTGGATGAGCCCATGGAAATGACTGTAGTACGTGGTGTTTGTAGGGTACTCCCTAGTAGCATTCTGACCAACCTGAGTTGGTCTTGCTGGACAGGGTTTGTCCATTCCAAAGGAGATTGCGTTCCAGCAGCTTGCAGGCCCCCTGGCATTAAAGGATATGCTGGAAATCAGGGCTACCTGTATGCAGTTCCTGCAGAGACACCAGTGGCACAGCCTCCAGCTGATGCCGTGATACAGGGACCATACAGGTGCATCTGTTGGTGCATCCACCATCAATGGTTTCCACTTGCTTGGAGCAGGTGGGGAAGGTACTCTCTCCTTTCTGATTTAGAGGCTCACTCTCTCCCTCTGCATAAAACCACTGTCCCTCATATTTTCTCCTTCTCTTTCTTCTCTTCCCTGACTGTTGGCATAGTTACATTCAGGTAATAACCTTCTTCCCTGCATTGCTGCTGTGTTAGCAGTATGAGACAGACGGGAGAGGCAGAACCTTGCTCTGCAAGCTCAGTGCTGCCTATTCCTGCCTGCTCCTGGGAGGATTCATCTGGACAGTGATACAGTGGCCTGGCCATCTTCTCCTTTTTGCTTTGCATTCCCTGGGTTTTGCAACAGACATTTGATGAAAGTGCTTATACAGCCCTTCTAGGCCACCTGATGGATTTTTCCCTCCCACGTCCTCAATTGAACTGTTTCTTCATGATCCTCCAGAGGCCCCCAGACCCCCATCATGTAACTGGGACACCACCCTTGCCTTTTTAATGTACAAAACCAGGTGATTGACCCGAGGTGGAAACCAGTGTGGCAGGCAATACACCGTCTCTTCTGAACTCTGCTCAGCCCTGCCTGAGGAAAATAATCCCTCAGCTGTGTCAGACAGGGCAGAGACAGATGCAGCATGCATGGGTGAGCCTCTAAAGGGGCTCACTGGAGACAGAGGAGGAACAGCTAGGGTGGGAGTAAAGTGCGGCAGCTGTATTTACTCTAGCCTACTCTCAGTATTAGTTTTATGACTTGAAATTACAGGGCAATACTGCTGTGAGGAAGAGACGTCTGAAAAGCAAAGCGGGGCTCTTTTCAAAAACAGCTAACAGCAGGGGATATTCATTGCTCTGCGCCTCTGTGTTTGCTCTGAAGAGAAATTAGATATGCTGAACCTCTCAGACTGAGGGACACAGCTGCATTTTTAATAATAATTTTACACAAAGATACACATTTGTATATTAAAAAAGATATAAATATATATATGTGCATATATATATATATATAAACATGCATTGAATCTTTGCTTCTCAAGAGCATTCCCACTGCAGAGTGACAGTGATGTGGAAAGGCATGTGAGGGCTCAAGGGCAAAATTCTCTGCAATTAAGCTGTGCTAACAGTGCTGTCATCTCTCCTTTCCTCCAGCTTCCCCATTATGTTTTTATATCTTTTCTGTTTTAGAAGTCAGCCACGGTTGTACCTCCTGGTGAAGAAAGACTCTGTGTACATCTGACAAGTTCTGCTCTTAGGGAGGAGACTGCGGGGCATCTCAGTGGAACAAGATCTCTCCTTTCCCAGGAATCTACTCCTGGGATATCATTATATACTGGTGTTTTTGGTATATTAGTACATTCTTACCATACTTACATACATGTATCTGGAGTGGCTGTGTCCCTGTTCCCCTTGCAAGTGGTTGTGCCCAGCCTAGTCTGTCTGTGCCTTTTCTGCAGTCTGTAGTCTGGCCCAGAGCACGTTGCTGTGCTTCGCTGCCTGCTAAACTTGCCCTGATAAGGTACTTAGGTTGCAAAATCGCATGGATTTGGGTGGCACAGACCAATTGGAAGAGGACAGCATTGCTGTCACCCACAAGCAATGACAGATTTACATGGACCTCTCTTTGGGAAGATTGAGAGTGAAATGTGTGTAGTGCAGAAAACTTCTTAGGAGGTTTCTAAATTACCATGTTTAAACCCATGTATTTCAGAAGTTAAAAAGGCAGAGCCCTTTCAAATATTTAAGGAAATATTATGTCCAAAAAGACTGCTACAGGTTTTGCTCCACGTGATAAAATATTTTCTTTCCTAGCATTTTTGAATCCATATGTGTGGGGAAAAAAAGATAATTTTCTAAATAAATCGTCTATCTGCATTTTCTCAGATGTGGTATAGGAATGTAAGCCCAAATATAAACTGGTCTAAATTATTTAAGTATTTACCCAACAGCCTTTCGAAGATCCTATTGAAAGCTCTACAGATTCAACTGTATACTGCTGTTCCTATTACAAGAATCTTCTCAAGAAATTGAAATATTGAAACTATATCAGAACTGGTATTAGTTTCAGTGGAAAGACCTGAACAAATACTGTCTCAGCCAACCAACTCTTTTTTGAGATTTACTATATGATGTTCTTTTCCATCAAGCAAAGCCTCTGGAGGTTTCTGAAAGCCCCTCTTCACTGCGTGCTATCCTGTCATCATTCTTATTTTACAGACAGAAGGCTGAGACAGACCAGGTGGGTGAATTGACCTCTCTAAAGCTATCTAGTAGGCAGTGGCAGGTTTGGGAGTCATCTCTCCCATGTTGGCATACAATCTTTTATATTTTCATTCAAGATCCCATGAAAAGGGGTGATGAAATCATGACCTGTATTACTAAATCTTGGTTTCTTCTCTGTTGGACATTATTGTTCTTTGGAAAGTGGTGTGGATGATGAAAGCTTGGTAAGGGAACAGAAGAGAGACAGTTACAAGAAACAAAAACAAAAGAAAATCAAGAATGTAAATAATTCTGAACCAGTGCTTGGGGAAGGAGGAGCTTAAGGCAAAACTTAAGAAGAGTTCTTTGTCTTCCTCCTTAATTTACTAAAAGACAGCAGTTGTTACACAAAGAGCAAATTCAGTGAAGTTGGGTGGTTTTTTTTGGTATGTGTTGTTGTGTTGAAACAGTGCAACCCCAGAGTTTTATAACAAAGCACAGTCTCAGCACTAGCCATCTCCTCATACTAAATTGGAAGATTGTCCCCCTAGGAGTCTGGTCAGGACAGGATAGGATGGTGCGCTTAAGACAAGAATGAAATGGGACGGCTTGCAGCTTTCCATGGATTTCTCTTCTTATGAGAAGCAATTTCATTCTGGAGCAAAGAATATCAAAAGGAAAACGAGCACAAAACCCAAACTCTGTATCAAAGTTAAGCACTCACTAAAGTCAGTTACTGTCAAACTGCAATGGTCTTAATACTCTTCTAACTTGTTTTATCTCACTGATTTTTTACTGCTTTTAATGCCATTAATTCTGATTTATAGCACTAACTATACAGGGAATGGTGTTATCAGTTTGTAATATCACTCTGCTCACTGAATTTGCACTCATAATTATGTTTTTAGAAGCAAGTTAGAGTTTCCTATTGGAACCACAGCAAGATGTATTTAAGAGATAGCAATTGCACATCCCAACAAAATTTATACCATTGAGGAGTGAATCGGCTTAGAAAAAAGCTAGAGAAGATCTATAAGTCTTTTACACAATTTTTCAGGTTCCAGCCAATGCTGAGAGCTTGATTGTTCTTTGTCTTTTCACATACCCAAATTCCTTACTTTTGTTCAGCATCACAAAGCTGAAAAATGGTGCCCCGGAGCCTGATATTCTACCTGCTTTACAGTGCAGTGAACCTAATGCAGTGACCCTATCCTTACTTGTTTTCCATGTAAAATCCTCACTAGTTCCAGCAGAATTCAGGAACAGAGTAAAAGCAGATGAGACAGAAAAAGTGTGAGTTGGAGATGTGTGTGTGTGTGTGTGTATTAACCATCACACAGCCTGGGAATTTATTCTGTGATAGCTGATGCTGATAGAGGGACAGGTGGAGAGGTGCCCCAATTTCCCTTACATCATCTGATAAATCTATTCTGGAAAGGCTGTTCCCAGAGAATCTGAAATGAAGCTGACTTCCCTAAACCTCAAACCACAGTGTCATTGCTGGGGAAAAAAACCCCAAAACTTTTACTGCTACTTTGATGATTTTCTTGAGTTTTCTTTTTGCTGGAGGCAAATTTAAACAATGAATATTATGTGCTATCTTTCTTCCATTTCTTCTATCATTCTTCTTTACCACAACTGCCCAGCACTGGGTACCACTTACTATCTAGAGAAATGTAAATGCTTAAAACTTCTGTGGAGTCTAGTCTTTAAAGACATTCTGCTATGAAAATATTTCAGTGAAACAACCAATGTAATTTCTACCTCATCTTGTAGAATAAAATTCTTTTCAATTTATTTAGTCTGGAGAAATTTGCAATGTGTATCACAGACAGCTTTGTGCTAACTCCAAATGCTGTTGAGCTGCATCAGCAATAACCTAAAAAAAGTCAACTCACAGTTATTTCTAAAGATAGAGAGACAGTTCATATATGAGGATAGCTCTCCCAAAGATTACAGGTACTGAAATATCATTACGTAACCCCTATAACCTAAGAGTTTGACATTTTCCAGAGGAGAACTTTTTTCCTTCAGTTTTCTGTCTGGTAGTGCGTTAACATTCAGTGTGTGGCTTATGAGTCCAGGACAATTTTTTTCGTATGTGAATCTGCAGAGATTAGGAGGTCCTAAGTAGGCAGGGTCTAGAAAAGGAAGGCACTTGCTTCTAGGAAAAGTCAGCTGGCCTGTGTTCTTCTGATTCCTTTTCATCTATCAGGAAGAATAGCCCCTGCTTTGGTGACAAGACTTGTCTAAAGTAGTAAGGCTCCTCTTTGTCCATCTCTGCAAGGTTGGAAAACGTCTGTGTGCACAGCCTGACTTTAGCCCACAGTCATGCCAGCAGTTGGAGGTGCCAGGCCACCATGTACAAGCCTCCTTGGCTCCTGCAAATGCAAACTGTGTTTCAGATTAAATAAGTTGTGCTGTGTGTGTGGTCTGTGGCTCAGTATAAGCCAGGAAGACTTATGCTCTTTTACTGTCCTTACTATTTGAAAGAAACCTGATGATTAGCCAATCCTTTTTTTGATGTTCACTTGTGGGACACATATCAGCTCACATCAGGGACCTTCTGCATGTGCTTTTATCCCTTGGCTGATGCTCCAAGGATTCTGATCTGAATCTGTCTACATATAAAAGCAGGAAGGGAAGAGAGAGAGTGAGAGTCCCCAGCTCCCATCACAGATGGCTGATAATTAGTGTACTGCTTCTATCTCCTTAAAAACACAGCAAAGGTAGTTTTCTAGTGACAATGTGATGACTTCAAGCTGTTTTGCATCTCAGTAATGCTCTTGGAAAAACACAGAAAGAATCTCTACCTCTGAACAAAAATAAACACTTGATAGTTTATTTTTAGTTATTTACACTGGGTCAAATATGAAATATCCTTCAAATTTTTTGCGAATTAAATAGAAAATTCTGTCTGAGTGGTACCTGCAGACTTATGGAAGTGGAGATATATTGGGAATAACTGCCAAAACCTTTCAGACATGAACTTCATGATAGATCTTAAAAGTAAATATATGTTAAATGTTTGAACTGTCACCCCATTTCAGTTTCTGGTTTAACCATCTGGTCTTAACACATGTCTCTGCTCTCAGTCAGGAGCCATGTTCTTACTGTGGTGTCTCCTCATTCAGCTCATTCATCACCATGGCTCCAGGTGTGCACAGTCTGTCCCACAACAACCCTCATGAGTACAGCACTGCTACTCATAGGCAATGCAGCGTGTGCAAGCTTCCAATGAATGAACTGTTACCAGTTCTCAAATATATTTTCCTTTTCCACCTAAAAAACTTCCCAGACAAATGAAAATTCCCAAACACCCTGTGATTTATAAATTTTTGTTGATAACACTGAATTTTCCAGGGAGGAAGAACGTAGGACCCCACGCCCTGGAGCTCTCTTTTCCTTTGTAAGGCCAATCTCACCCACTTCCTCCAGCCACCTCTTCTTTTCATCACATCTCCTCGTGTTAGAAATTACATCTCTTATTAATTTTTCTGCCTCACATTCTTGATTATGTTTCTGCTCAAGAGAGATGACAACCTTCTATCACCAATAGCTCTGATGAAGGGTGAGGCTAAGGCCGGATCCTGTAGGATGTCTATAGCAGTTTGGACTTTTACCTTAAGCCAGCATCTTGCTGTTGGGAATTATTCCTATTCATCACTGATTGCTGCAGTTCATTTGGAGAAGTTAAACAAAACAGTGCAATTACTAAAATGAAAATGCTCTAAACAGAGTCTTCAGTATGCTCAAGAATCATCCAGGTGCTACTGCAACTCTAAGTAAAATCTGAAATTTGCCATGAAACCTCAGTATTAGTTAAGAGTTTGCGGGACAGATTTTTACTTCACATCTGTTGGGAGAGGAGTGAAATTAAAAGCCTGTTTGCCCTCAGTGAAGATGAGATGAAAAATAGTCAGATTAGGCATATTCTGGGATCTGTGCATGAATCTTGCAAACTCAGTAATGCTGTGCAGACAACACAAAACAAAGTCTGACTGCGTCTGGAGCAGCCCTGGATCTGACAGTGCTTTTGAAAGATCACCTGTGTGCCTTTGTCTTGTGTCTCTGAGTTTAATGCATTTCCTCAACAACCCAAAAAGTCCTGTACTGAGAGTCAAGCAATGTGCTTTGACCCTATTGTTGTGGTTTAAGCACAGATGGAAAATCAAGCACCACGCAGCTGCTAGCTCAACCTCTCTCTCTCCTCCCCCATTGCAGTGGAATGGGAGGAGAATCAAAATTAAAATGTGTAGATTGAGATAAGAACAGTTTAATAATTGAAAACAAAGTAAAATACAATAATAACAGTAAATAATTGTAATAATTCTTAATAGTAATAACAATGATAATAATAGGAAAGGAAAAAACCCCAAGCAAATGATCGCAGTGCAACTGTTCACCAATCACAGGCACCCCTTCAGCCTTCCTTCAGGGTGATTCCCCTCAGTTTATATTCTGGGCATGATGTTCTACATGTGTGGAATATCCCTTTGGTCAGTTTGGATCATCTGTTCCTGGCTGTGCTCTCTCTCAGTTTCTTTTGTGTACCTCCTCACTGGCACAGCATGAGACACAAAAAGGAAAAAAAGAGTCCTTGACTCAGGATAAACACGACTTAGCAAAACACCAAAACATCAGTGTGTTACCAACACCATTCTCATTCCTAATCCGAAACACAGCACTGTACCAGCTACTGAGAAGAAATTAACTCTATCCCAGCTGAAACCAGGACGCCTATACACGCACTAAGGAAGGCTGAGATGTGATCAGTTTTTCCGGGTGGAAGAACTATTGCCATACCAATTTCCTGCAGTGCTTTCTTCCCTTCAGCTTTTTGTCATTTCAGATAAGCGCGATTAGTGTCAATTCAAACCCTCCTTTTTATTGACTTAACGTTGTTCTGTAGTACCTCTAACTCATTTTGGTCCCATTTTTAAAGCCTTCCATGAATGCAGTGTATTAGTAACTAAGGAGTACAGTCAGTGTCATCAGTGTTTAGAACCGAAAGTCTCTGTGGTTTAGAGAGAAGGTAGTGGTTCCCCAGCCTCTACACGTTATGACACTTCCATGCACTTATGCTGATTTACGCCAACTTAGTGAAAAGAAACAATGCACTGGTTCTTTCTCCTCTGGAGAAAGACAGGAATGGCTGTGAAAAGTGAAAAAAATTTTCTCCCAGCACACCTATATAACAGTTTGCTGATACTCTCAAAACCTTATTCTCTTCTTCATTTATGCATCTAAAATCACATTGTTCTTATTTTGGTTGGTTAATATGTCTGCCCACTTTTTTGGTGAATCACTATGTGGGGAAAATATGCATGTGTGAGCAAAACTCTGCTAAGTTGAGTTGAATTCACTGGATGGTGCCAAAACACAAAACAAACAACAAAAGCAGTGCTTGGAGAAGCTTTTGAGAGAAAATTTCAAGAGTATCCAGATTTTTGGAAATTGCAATGAGGCAGTGGGCTGAACAGTGAGAGAACTATGGAAGAAGATGCTTTCTCAGTGTGGGTGTACATGTTTGTTGCTTTCTGGGATTGGAAAACTGCCTCCAGCTGGTCAAATGACCATGTAGCTCTGAGGTGGCAGTATTCTGGAAGCCTGTATGTGCTGGTTCAGATCACAGTCAATGAGTGCAGCAAACACTGATCTTGTTGGATTTAAGAAGACCCTTTCCTTGTTTGAACTCTTTTGGGTTTTGATTTAAGCACGTGACAAAAAAAGTGTCAGCTCAAAAGTTTTTGATTTCTTTTATTTATTGTTTTAGTTGGTCATTTTGGATTTGGTCATATTGGCAAATAAGTGGAGGGAAATAACTATTTGCATACATATTTTAAGCAGGGGTGATTAGATGGCATTAAAGCGAGATTTGTGCAATCAGTGCAGTTTGGATGCAAGCAAAGGGAGTGTTCACCAATGTAGCCATTAAATACCCCATCTGTTTGCCCATGAAACCACAAAAGGCACCTTCTGAGCATTTTTGTTGTTATCAACTTGCACTTATTACATTGGAAAGGAACAGAAGAGATTGAAGAAAATCATGACATTAGAGTAAAAATAAGAAGCTCTTACACTGTCCATTTCCATCTCCAAGTTTAGGAATCTGTCAGTTTCTGAGGGCATCCTGTATGCTTTGTGATTCAGCATTCTGAAGCTCCCCTTCTCTATACGTTCCAGGGCAGATCATTTCAAGTAGGTCCCAATGCTTTTTATTGCACAGCTTTGCCACTCGGGTATAACTTTAGATCATTGGTTTAATGCAGCTATTGGAAGACAGCTGTCTCACCTTCTGCCAGAACAGAGCCTCTGCAGAGTGAGTGCTCCACCAGCTGCAGCAGGTGGAATTGGCATAACCTGAACTGTTTTCGAGGTAACGGTGTAGGTTTCTGTCTTGTAGTGCCAGATTGGAAGGCTTCAGTGCCTTCCCATTTCCCTGACGTGCTCCTCAAGGTCTCTCCAGCCCCTGTGCCACCCGCAAATAAAGCCTGCAGCTGCAGTGCAGCTCTGCAGTCAGACCTCTTAGCAGCAATACTCCACCACTGAGACCTCTGCAGTGTATTTGAATTTTTCTTCTGTAATGAAAGGAATGGTAAGAGTCACCTTTAGCTGACTTGAAAGCAGTGGATGAAAACTGGCTCAGTTTTTCAAAACCTGTAATTGTGACATTCTGCATGGAAAGCTCCACTTGCAAAGATGAATGTTTCATTAATTTTTAAGGATGTGAAAGTGTATTGGAACATTAACTAGACCATTTGGTGTCTAGCCAGTGCACTAATACCATGCAACAGTCATATTATTTTTTCTATTAAAATAGTCGTCAAAAAGCTAGCTAAACTTAAAATGGTGAAACATCAAATTGCAGTTTTATTCTTATGAGTGATTACTTTGAAGATATAACTACTTCTCTAACTGAAAAATTACGATAAACTCTCCCTCAAAAAGCCTTGAATAATGTAAATCTCAATCTAAAACGCTGCCTGAGAGAGATGGAATAAATTCTATTATTCATAAAGAGCATTCTAGCCCTGGAAATTAATTATCTCTAAACCTCATTTTTCTCTATTACTACTCAATACCCTGTTAGCAGACAAACAACACCTGGTGGCTATATCTGACCATTGTAATAATACAGTGATGTTTCCTCTCCCTTTAAGACAAGTTCCTCAGACAATAATGGAAACAACAAGAGGAAAGAGAACTGATTGCCTTCTCCCTTACTTGAGGTCTTCTGTAGTCACCCATGTTAGTCCAAAAAAAAGGCATTAAACTGTCTGACCCAACGGAAATGATTATATAAACAGGAAGCAGTGAAAAATGAACAGTGTTTGTAAAGTTGTCCGGGAGCTGAGTATCTTCCAAAGTTTGCTGAGCATATCTGGTTTCACTGACAGTGATTTTCTTAAACTTTGACTGTGGTTTTCAGATTTTGAATTAATATGTCCTCCCCTGCCCCAACATAATCAGTTTGGATGCATGTATCCAAACACAGGGAAAGGCAAAGGCACTTGGCAAATAGATACATGCCAAAAGAGTCCAGAATGCAGATGGCTGTTGATAAATTCAGGAGAAAAGGTCAAGGCAGACTATGAACTTTTTACTTGGGAAAATTTGCTTTTAAAACAAAGCTTGCATTTCTTTGATTTTGGTATTCAATTTTTCTACTGAAGTCCTAAAAATGAAGAACCACACATGATTTCCATAAGGACACTTCAAGTAGGGTGGAAATAGCACATTTCTAAAATGTATATTTTATATGCTAAATGCCAGTTCATAAAGTACTTTGGGTTCATGTTACAGTCTTGCATCTTGGTTGCTGCTGAGACCCACTTAAGTGTTAACTCTTTTTGTTAAGTGTAGGGATCCCAAGAATATGAAAGTAAGCACTAAAAAAAAAAATCAAACCAACAAATCATTCCAAAACATCACAGAAATGATGCATTTCATCTCCATGTTTGAAGAACCCAGGTGAGACATGTTGCATGTTATAATCACCGTGTGAAAGCTAGAAATATCTCTGGGAAAGACCGGACAAAGGATGTGGTTTGCATGTGCCAAAGTACAGTGTCTAGGCGTTGTGCTGTAACTAATTAAAAAATGTTTTGTAAATCAGGAAAGACCACAAAATTGACACCTAATCTGTCATCCGAATTAGTTTTCAAGCAAACTACAACATCCTTAGCATTATGCTAAATATGTTCTGACAGATGCCATGTTCCCTTAATACACTCAATTAGATTAATTGTGCCATTATATGTAAACCTCTTTTGTAGCTATTAGCAGGTAGGAAACAATAATTATTGGACCTTCATTAGGATAAACTTTTAATTCTATTTATCCTTTCTGCAGCTACAAGAATCCAGCCTGTGTAGGGGAGGAGAGTACAGCTGCACTGCAGGAAGAAAAGGTATAATACGACTTCATCCAAATCGACCTGTATTTTCCTGCCTTCCTGTTACTTTCTGCATTTTAAATGCATATTATCCCTTTTCCAGGAGAACATTCTGGTGGTATTCTGAAATCCTCTGTTATTGAAATAGAAGCCTTGGAAGAAATCTTTGTTGTTGAAACATATTTTCTGGTTGGCTTACGATATTTTAAATTTTTCTGACCTATAGTATGAGCCTTGCAAATTCTCCAAAATAGATTCTGCCACTGGAAAGTTGCTAAGCAACTAATCCTGTATGATCTAATGTAGTTCAAATAAATGAAAGAGACAGATAAAAGAGAGTTTATAAACTTACTGAGTTGTGAAAACAAACAAACCTAAACCATAAACAAATATACATAAAATGTATTGTATCTCAAATAATTCTACAGGAAAGAGCCCACAAGAAATATGTGAAGACATCTTAAGCAAAAGCAAAAAAAGGGTCAGCATTGTCACTTCACAGGTCCAGACTCATTGTCGCCTTAGTCTGTTCTTTGGCATCCTTAATGGTTACTTCCTTGTTCTTTTTGCTTGGTAATTTTCTGTGCATGATATAAAAAGCGATATTTAGTAAGTTAAAAAGAGCTTTCACTCATCTTTCAGGAGAGCTGATTTAGCTCTATATTCAGGGGAAAGTTGCTCTGTACCACCACGCATTGCTTCCGTTGTCCTGTTACTGCAGTCTGGTCTTCAGAGCTGTATGCTTAAATCCAGAAGGAGGAGGAGATGGAGCTTCTTACTGTGACTAAGAGGAGGTGCCGTTGGCCTTGGACAGCCTTCCAGACACCCATCATCTCTACAACCAATTAGCTTTTCCTGTTTGAGGCAAAGGATGCATGGCTTTTGTCCATATGGGTGACTGTGAGAGGTTTTTTTTCCATCTTGTTTTGCCTCCCATGGGTTCATATTGTTAGGTGGATAAAAATTTTGGCTTTTGTTTCTAGGCCAGGGCCCGGACAGCTTCAGTTGCTGCCACAGTTTGCTTCCCTGATTACCTGTGCCTGGGATTTTGAGGCTCAAGTTTCTGTGAGTTGTTATAACCACCATAAGATTGTCCTTATCGCAATAATCCCTTGGATGCTTTCACCTTGACAAGATGCTGTGTGTGAATTCTTCCTTTGCACGATCAGGACCTCAGTGCAAGATTATTGCCACAATATTTAGTGCATGTTCTTAAGGAAGAGGAAGCTGGCTTTATTACACTAAATCTTTATGCAGTTGGATTTTTGCCTCTCAGGTTCTCACGCTCACAAGTGCCAAGACGTCTGTGTTCAGGTGATCTATCTAGGGTATGTGTGTGAAGCACACAGATGAGGGATTCTGTCTGCATCTTTTGCCTACTGCTTGGCTGGTAACAACAAAACATGTTTTGGACAGATCTTTTATATCCAATAAGAAGCATCAGCAACAGTGATGTAATGCTTTGTCTCAGTTCATGCTTGCTTCCCTTTTCATAAATCTTGGATCAGGCTGCTGTCCACTGACTCTTCTCCCTTGTTTGAAATGTATGAGACACATGTCTATAGCCCTTTCCTGTTGGTCCAACAAAATAAAAAGAGGTATAAGTGATACATCAGAGCCTTCTAGCTGTCCTGCTGGTGTGAGGATTGCAGGGTCTTCTGCAGGTGGACTGTCTGGCCTGTGGGCTCACCTGGCAGAAACAACATTCATATTAATTCTAATTCTACCAATTGTTACTAATTTTTGCACTGATTTATGAGCAGAGTCACAGCTCTTTACTGACAGACTGTAAACCTGGAGGTGTCTTTGAGGTAAAATGCTGGGAATTTGAAAACAGAAAATAAATCTTCACAGTTACACTGTCTAGTTTAGTGTTTATTTATATTCTGCAAATGCAACACTGGAGGTCTTTAAAGTCATTACAAGAAGGACAGAAGAAAACTCGAAAGTGAAAATGGTGATTATAAGAAAAGTTAATGGAACATAAAAAACTAGCAGCCTCTTTTCACCATTCCCAGTACGAGGATGGTCCTTTTCAGGCCTGACTCAAAGCTAGGACTTTTCCACTAACTTGTTTGGGCCAAGACTCTGTTTTATTTTAGTATAAAAGCTACTTGATCTATAGCAAAGGCCAATACATAAGTCAGAATTAAATAGGCACCTCAAATCACATTCTTTTCTCATTATTATTCACTTGAGAAACAACTTCTGTTCCAGCCTTGTTAAGCTGTTTGACAGAGAAATCAGTCACTCCTCAGAAATAAAGAAATGGAAATGAGTTATTTCTATTTTCTCCTGGTGTTTATGTGAGTTTCCCCTTAAGCACTTACCAGAATGAAAGCTTTTCATCTAACACTTTAATTCTGTACACCTTTTCCCTGGGACCAAGAAAATAAAATAATAGAGGAATTTAATGAAAGGGAAAAAGGAATCACTGAAGAGAAAACACTCCAGGAGCAGGTAACTCTCACAACTTGTTGAATACAGTCAGCATGATGATTAGACCTTTTTAACGACTATCATTGCATGTGAATGCTATTCATGGAAATTCCAGGTGCTCATATGGAAAGCAGATTTTCTTATAATATACAGTGGAAGAAGAATAGGGATTTGGAAAGTTAGTTCTTCCCCTGGTATTTTTAAATACATTTTCTTTCACCATGCCTGATTTTACTATTTTAAGGAGATCTTGGGAGTAAAGAGCTTGGTTGAAACTCAGACATGCATGAAATTCTTATGTTTTGCAGATGTTCTGCAGTACTTTAAAGAAACATTTTAGTCTGTCATGTATTCCACTTACCAAACACTATGAGTTCTTCTCCAGTGTTCACCTCTCTGGACTATTCAGTTTACCACTACTTAGAGAAAGGACACGCCACTTTTCATTTCACCGGTAAAAATCCTCATCCCTCTGACACTTCCAGGCTTGATCTCATATAATGCTGTTCAAGGACCAGAGAGAGGAAACAGTCTCTGTTGGGGCAGCATTTGTGTGAGGCTCTGCAGGAAGCAGAAACACATGTTAGAGGATTGGTATGGGGGATTCTTACAGCCTCTCTCCCGCTACGCCAGCAAAACCATGTCACCACGCTTCTTATCAGCAGTGCTTGTGAGGATTGTTCTTCCTGCACTGGAGAGATCGTGGCCTGTTTAAAAAGTGATCTGTTGAAGCCAAATGAGCTGAAGATGTATGCCAACATACCTTACTTTTTTCTCCTCTTGCTTTCTCTCATTTCATGATGTCTAATGCATAGGTGTTAATTGTTTTCTTAGCTAGTAGAAGATCCTTGGTCTGCCCCTGCAGTAAAAAATCACATTATGCTTTCCTAACATCTTGCACATTAATAAGCATCCCCTTTACACAAATATGTTGCTTTGTACGCTTTTATTTCCTGAGGCCTTGCACAGCAAATGACAAACTAGCAAGACTTGTTTGAAGGAGATTTACCAATGCGAGCAAATTTTTGCAGAGCTCTGATTCACGATTTTGGCAGGGAGAAGGTAAGAACGACAAACTTTTGGTCAGTATTGCTGCTGGTACAGGACTGCTGAGCCGTCATGTTTCTTAACCAAGAGTCCTGCATTTGGTTTCTCACCATGGGGCAGCAATTGTGCTTAACACTCAACTTTTCCTTGAAAAGCTGAATGTTATAAATTACGCAAAGGCTGGGTTAAAAGCATTTCATTTCCTTTATTGCACGCAGTGTTTATGGACTGTTACTGTGTGATGTCTTTTGGTTTACAAAGCTGATTTTAGTCTTCAGGAAAGGTGTGTTTTGAATCTTAATTTCTCACATCAGGGTAAAACTTCTCTTTTGGTGCAAATAGTTTAGAACAATATTGTCTCGGCAGTGGAGTATACTCTTGCAAACACAAATGTGATTTTTTGTCTTATGCAAAACTCCATTCTTGCTGTTTTCTGATTAGAGAACATGAGCAGTAGGTGGTGTGAAACAGTGGAGCAGCAGGCCTCAACTAAGCCTGCTGCTGTATTTTCAATATCAGCCCTTGTGTAAATCAATTAATACTCACGAACTGTGTTTGTATCTGTCCAGAGCCCTTACAGTGCTCTGCTACAGGGGATTAACAAAGCTTGTTTTATGCCTATTGTAACCTGAAAGTCCACATGATGGTAAAAAGGATATAGCCCACAAAAAATACCACATTAGAGATAACTAGCAGCTTCTTGAGTACTATGCCTTGAATATGGGAAATGGATATTTTCCAAGTGATGCTGACATCCAGAACTTGAATTTTTCTGGAGACAAGTCAAACCATCCATCTACACTTCTACCATAGTGCCACTGGATATCAAAACTGCGTCTGTGTGTGAACCCAATGCTCCTGAGTTGCTAATTTGGGGATAACCCAGGAGCTCCCCAACTAGCTCTCACCAGAAGGGAGACAATGGAGATGATGGAGCCTCTTGGTATCAGGTGAGAGACTTAACTTCTGGTCAACTTGACAAATAGGTGTTCAACTGTATGGTGCAGGAATCCTGCTGGTGGTAACTTTGTCTGTGTCAAATCCATATGCTCAGTATTCTGGTGTGACAATCTGACCTTTCCTTCCAAAGACTACTTTAGGTGGTCCTGGTTGCAGAACTGTTCAAACACTGCACAGCTGAAATACTTGTAAACAGGCATTTTAAGCTATTCATACAGAAAGGGTCATGCAATGCAGTCTTTTGTACATCATTAAGCTATTTAAGACTCTGTATCTGGTTTATAAAATACGTAGTGATGGATTATGCTTGTGCTTGAGTGGTCATGTGGGACTGTAGCTGTCTGGGCTATAATGACTAAGAAGGGCAGAGGTATAAGTAGTCTCACTCCATCCACCTCAAGATTCAGGGACTGTTGCAGCAGAAACAACTGTCACCATCCAGAAACCAAGCTATGACCCTGTTTTGAAGATGTGATTTCCAGTGTGAACATCACCTCATGCCAAAGATCTCAATAAATTTATTTTCCTTTTCTTGCTGGCTCTATCTGCATGTCTGTTCTTAACTCTGAGTCTTCATTTTTTTCAGCTTAGCCTGGTACTGGTCATTTCAGACATCATGGCTTTCCTGACACAATAATGTGACAGCAGACACAATGCTAATGTCGTAGTTCACCAAAGAAACTACAAGACTTCTGTTGTGGAGGACTGTCTTCTCTGCCTGCTCTCATATCCCAGCCTTTTTAACTAAGAACTTTCCATAGATTTTGTGTTAGAGAAGGAGAAGCCAATAGCTTTCTCAATGAAGGAAGGTCATTTAATAAGAAATGAGGAGGAGAAAAAAGGTCAGGTTAAATTCTGCAGCCCTCTAACTGTTGTTACAGTTAGCCATCCTCTAATGAGCTTCAATGTTTACAAGGATCCCTGCTGTTGATAAAAACAGCCAGAAAAAACCCCCAACAACAAAACAAAACAAATCAAAACAAAACAGCTCACCCATCCACACTCATCTCTCCAAACCCCTGCGCAGGGTCTGAGCACTTCCAGTTGAGATGGGCACCAGCTTCTTTCAGCTGACAGTGGGAACAGTGGTGCTGCAATTGGCTGAAGAATGTCCTGTGCAGAGTTTGGTCGTGCAGCAAGGACGGTAATAAGTGGTGTCTCGGGACACACTGGTGTCGGCTCTCTCAATATCAACTTTGAAAGTTTCTATAAAAGCTGCTCTCACCCTGCCTGGGTGCGGGGACTGACCTGAGCTCAAGTGAAACGCCAACAGTCTTGTCTTGCATGCAGCCTCTTCTAATGGTGCATTGCACTTCTGGACAATGACAGTGTTTCTTGGTGCATCCCAAGGAGTTGTAAAAGGGAGAAAAAAGGAGAATAGAACTTTAAAAAGAGAGCCAAAAGTCTTTCACCACCTGTTAATATGTCTTAGCCTAAACTGTATCCAAGACACAGACAAGTTTAGCTTTTTACAGAGTGTGACCAGTTTCTAGCCAGTTTGGTAATATTTTATTAAAAAATATGACCCTGCACATAAGACATGGTGGTTCGAAAAACACCGTGGTGCAGGCAGAAGTCTCCATTTATTCACAAAAGACACACAAACAGCCCCACAGGCCAATAGGAAAATTTGCAAGATTTTCTTAGCGAATGTCACCTCTTGAGCTGGGGTGAGGTGATTTGATGTTTAATCACCCTGGTGTCATTATGAAATGTTTCGAGATTATCTGCAAGGCACCTGAAGAGCTTCATGAATATGTCCTGAGAGTAATGTACTTTTATGTCTAATCAATGACAAACAGTAGTCTTATTTTGAATAGTGGCTTTCTGTTGATTTAAAAAATGAATTCACTACGCCCTTGGTGATAAAAGAACGTGATTAGGGGGTACCAAAGCCAAACACTTAAACAGCACAGAGTGTCAGAATTATGTCTCTGATCTCATTTCAGCTGCCACTTTATATCTTCTGATACTGTAATTATGTGCACACTTGTTTTTCTTCAAAGTGACCCATGACCGGCTGGTGCTTGGCTACATGAGCAGTTATTTGACATTTATTTTATCTTGCTTCTTTATCATACACACTTCAAACCCAACTGTGAAGATAGAATAATTAATTTCTTCACAGGCTTTTTAAAAGTGTCTGTCACTGTGCGGTGTGGGTGCTTTAAACAGAAGACTTCATATATTTCCAAGAATTAAAAGGAGTATTTGTATTTGTTTCACTGATGGAAGGATGATTTTAACAGCAACTAGAAAAATATGTCTGGTAAAGTGTTTGGTGATACAAAATGGTTCACTGGCATACCCCACAGGAAGATGTCAAAGACCAGTTCTCATTGCCTTCAGCTGCAGCTCTGAGAGCTCAGGTCTTCTACATTCCCCCTTGCTCAATGGCACTTGAAAAAATGTGTCGTACGTTTTGTGATCTGTAAAATATTGAAGCAACTCATCTCCTGTTACGCAGGAACTCTTAGGTAGATACCTGAGCTGAAATGCAACTCTTTAGGGCAGTGTTCAATAGTACAAATGACGAAAGATCCTTGTTACCCCTGCAGTCATCCATCTTGTTACACAGTCCTTGTGTATCAGCCAAACAGCTCAGCACGCTGGGGGATCCAACTAAATCTTTGCAGGTGGCCCTATTATAACTCTGATTTCTGTGCACCCAGTTCTTCAGTCTAAGTTACCTGACATGTAGTCCTCTATTTCAGCCCTTCCCCATTCTCAGTCACTCTCCAAATCGCGTCCTGATGACCCAAAACCCACCAAAAGACCAAAAATCAAAAAACAATTAAGGTAAAAAATATGATTTTACTATGACCAAATTCCTTGAGAAAAGCGGACTCCTCCTGAGTCAGCAAAGCAGCCTACTTGTAAACTATACCAATTTTGTTTCTGGATCACATTACATATTAGCATTACAGCAAATGAATGAACATGTGTTGAGTTTAAATAAATTATATTACATAGCTTTAAAGTTCATCTTTCTTCAATTGAACACCAGGTCTTGGTGTTAGTCTTCCTGGAATGATTTAATCTCTCAAGACCACATACTGTTATGTAGTACATATTTTTATGATGATACGTGTTTTCTCCTGCTGTTTTTGTCCTTCACCCTCCCCCCCCAACACTAATTTGAACATCTAGTATCTGGAATTTTAATGGCAACAACAACAGTCATCATCATCATCATTATCATCATCCATTAGGAACATCGGTGCCACAGGTAGATTAACTACTTCCCTGAGTACCAAAACCTAATTCTTAATTACGTTTTCAATGAAGAGGTTTTTCCTATAGGAACAACACATGCCTCCATTTCCTCACTAAGGGAGCGTGAGAGCCTGTTTTTACCTTATGCTTTAGGTGCGACACTCAACTAGATGGACCTTTGGTCTGGGCTTGTAAGGCAATTACTGCATCATATGTTTATAAGCTTTTGCTAAAGTATTTACTGTCTAGGCAAACAATTCATACTTTTCATCTGGTGCAAATAGAGATGTTATTTAAATAGGAAGTCTTCTTTCTGCTGGTTAGACATCACTAGCTCCTAGGTAAATCTAGTGAACAGTTTCCCCTTCTCATGACTCAGTCTGCTGATAACCATGCCATATGGTGGTTATTAATCTCATGGCGAACACTAGCAGCCAAAGGAGCATTTATCTTTCTTGACAAAAGAAATGCATGTGTCTAATTACATTTCATAATGTATTTTCATGAGACTTCCATGCAGGAAGAAAATACTTGTCATGGCTGATAGATTAGATGTGTTCTTTGGTTAGCTATTAAAGTTGCTGGTACTTATTTTGCTTCATGTGCACTATTTTCAGGATCTAAGTCCTGACAAAAATTTATGTTCTTCCTGAATTTCTCATTAAATACAATGTTTGAAAAGAGCAGCAGCAGATGTATGTACATCTGGTCAGAAATATTGCCATGTAAAAATACCAGAAGTTGTCTGGACAGAGTAGTAATCATTTAGAAAGTCAATAGGAACTGTAATATTAGCAATTTTGAAAGTAATAGTATTAGTAAAAGGTAGTAATATAGTAATACTAATATAACAATAGTAACAGCCAGTATCATAGGCATTGATTTGCCTAGGAAAGCAGACAGACCTTACCAGAGCCTTGGTTTTCATTCTTTCTTCTCTTAGGTGACACATGAATCTTCAGCTTAGGACTAAAGGCTGAGCTGATGGTGGCTAACAAGGATTTTGCCTTCGACTTAAGTGGAGGCAGAGATTCCCTTTTGATCTTTTTAGCCAAAATTTTTCCTTGCATTTGCTGCTGTACAAGACTGAGACCCAATTTCAAAGATGTGGTTGAAGCTCAGATCCTTTTAAAAGCTTGAAAACATGCCAGACTTCCTAGGTTATTTACGCCTGTTGGCTAAGGCTGTGGATTAGCTAAGATAAAAATAAAATAAAGTAATGTTTTTTAATTCAGAGAGTTGTGTCAGTTATTTGTTCAGGAGACATATGTGAATGCACATTTTTCTTCTACTACTTACTTACTGGAATTTTCATCTGTAGGTTTCAGCTATCTGTGAGAGTGCTGTGATGAGAACTAAGCTCTGTTCTCTTAGAGGCATTCAAAGCAACTGCTTCCCTACAGCATAAGAGCACTGGGAATCAACATGCTAACAACTAATGTGTTGAAGAGTTGCACAGTTTCTAGTATCTTCAGTGTGTTTTTTTCATAGGGCCCCAGACACTAAGACAGTTGGATATAATTTCATCCTTGCCTTGCTTCAGCATAAGCTAATTAGGAAGCTCATTATTTATTTGGCACAAATTTAGCATAACAAATCAATTTAACAGGACACAGGAGACAAAGTAATTTAAAATGGAAGTCAGAATCGAGACGAAATAACAAGATAGAATATTTTAATTTCTAATAATGCACTGACATCCTAATGGCTCGGTGGGCCTCAGTTTCTGACACAAACAGGTCAGCACCAACCTCCCAGAGAAGGGCAGGGTTTGCTGATCAATGACCTGTGTTTTCTCTTCCAGGTGGCATCACTTCCCCCACAGTCGCTCCCATGCAATGCCACTATACAAGGACCACTACTGTAAACCAGATGGATAAGAAGGAATGTCTCTGACATGTGACAAACCAGAACAAAAAAGCTAAAACCTATAATGAATGAAGTTTTTTTTGTGAGATACCCAACGACAGGTGTGCCGGTGATCCCTATCCACACTGGATTAAAGACAGATGTGTTGGGCTGATGTGGAGCCTTGGTAACCCAGAAATTGTCTGTACCATTAGTTTTTCCATGAGCACGAACATTTTGTTTTCAACTTAGGAAGATTGTGATGGATTTTTAAAAAATTATTTATTTTATATGGCTTTATGTAACCTTAAAAATAATTAACAAAATTAGTGTAGGGCAAAATGCTCAGCTACAGTAAATACAATCATGAATAGTCAATGCAAAGTCAAATACAGTTATATTCATTTTCACCAGGGGCAACTAGGATTCATCTGTTTTGATATAAATGTCCCATAACTTCTGTCTACCATAGACCTAACTGTTCTCATATGGTTTATGAGATTTAGGGACAGTGCATTTTCCAACCAGTGTGAGAACTGGAGGCTTTCCTTGTCTGTTCATAGTGTGTAGGGGTTGTAAACATTTACAGTTCCCAGCATGGTCCTGCTCACTTCTCTGACAGCTTTGATTTGTATTGGAAAAGAGGCAATGAGACTTGTTTGAATGATGTTGCACTTGAGAGACAGGACAAATACTTTGTGCTGAAATCCTACAGTATTACGGATGTTTTCCTGGTATCTGTCTGAACAGCTGAAGATTGTTGTGTTCTCTGGAGACAAATTTGTCTAATGATTCTTTTTCTCACTCTTCCCTCATCAAGTCCCAGCACTGATGCCTGGGCCGGACTCAGAGCTGGTGCCAAAACAGGAGATCTACACAGACTTACACAATGGGGAGAGGTCTGGGAAGAGGTGAAATAGTAGAAGGGAACATCAGAAATGCTTGCTGCTCAGTGCTGCAGTGTGGTGGTGGACTTTTGCACCATTCATCCACAGATGGAGACATGACCATTCTTGAAGATTTCATGTGCTTAAGCCAGTGAGGAGCAGCAAGTTCAAGGACTCACTCGCCTTTCTTGCTAGAAAACTGGGATCACAGAGTTGGAGGTTCTTAATTTGTAAAGCTGCCCAGGAACCTGCCATGTCTGTTATCTATGTATTGTATGTGTGCTGAATAAAATGAAATTGATACAAATTCTTTGGCATTCACAGTGGTTTATGTTTCACAAGTGGCAGAAATGTGCTGAGAAGTCATATTCTTACTCAAATATGGGAGATGCTTGCTGCAATACAGTACAAATACACAAATGTAGATGAGTACAGAATGAGTCTCAGCTGGGATCTTGAGCATTCAGGTGCTTATGCTGTAGGACTTGAAGCAGATGTCTTTCTCTGTTCATTTAGGAATGTGAAGAGTGAGAAATGTTTTCAAGCAATCTTTGCAAATGCAGTAACCTGGTCCTGTGATATGCTTTTCTCCACAGTTTGAGCAGCTTCTTGACTGTTTTCCGTTAATAGATTTTTTCACAAGATAAGGAAGCAGAAAGGCATTGCATACTTACTACCTTTCTTTTCTTGAAGGAGAAAAGAGAGAACTGTTTTGCAAGTTGTATTTGGATGATGATTTCTAGTGAAAGTTTTTACCAGCATTTTTTTTTTTTTTTTAGTACTTTGGTGTTCCAGATTTGAAAGAAATGACCTCAAGGCAGGTAACAAAAAGCTTCATAACATGGAAAAATACAAATATTTTACCCCATTGCTCTTCCTCTGACAATATCTGTGTTTTGCAATAGTACACACACGTTTCTCACTGGAGAGTACTCACACTGATTTATAAAAAGGTACATAAAGGGCACAAGACATTTTAGATACAATAGTAAGCTGTAAATGACACAGCAATTTCACCTCCATCTTTCCATTAGCTTTCATGTTTGTGCACTTAAAGAGAAAAGGAGGGTCTGGAGACTGCTGTTGCTCACAGTTAAAAGGCTTGTAATTCCTCACTCTGACTGTTGCTGATCTGTCCAGAAAACTGAATGACCATAATTGGTACTGGGCAGCCAAGGAAGGAGCCACTTCTATAGCAGAGGTGGGAAATGGTCATGATCCCAGGTGAGGTTTTGGTTAAAGAGAAGAACAACATTTGAACGTCATTAAAGCCTGTAGATGGAAGTCTTAAATAAGCTGCAGATCTTTGCCTCTGTGTGTTTTTCTGTAGCACTGAAAGGAAAGGGATGTGACTTGCTTTCCACACTGAACCCCTTGTTATTTCTGCTCTGTGAGTATCACCTCCTGTTGTCAGCTTGGGGTGTTGTTTGTTGAAAAGTATGGATTATTTTGAACAAGGGAAGGGTCTTACTACATCAGAGCAAATCCAAAGCCATACCACAGAGTTAATGCTGTCACACCTGTCCAAACTTGGAAAAACAAAGTGAGAAGCTATATTTGTACCAGATATTTATGCCCATCCAAAACAATTTCACCTTTTTCACCATGGCCACATATGAAAGCATAAACCTTATTCTGCTCAGTAACACACAGCATTTTCAAGTGCTTACACTAGTCTCAAGCAAGCTGATGTTTGTTAAGTGCTTGATCACTTTTAATCATGCTGCTGTATCAGGTATCAGTTGTATCTGTTGTATCAGTTGTATATGCTGTATCAGTTCCTATTCACTGAAATACCTCATTTTGAATTGAGAGTTTCAAACTAAGCAGTTTGAGAAGGCGCTTTTTGGTTCAGAGAGACATGCTTTGGGCAAAGAAAGAAAAGGAAGGAAGGCCGAAGGAAGGAGGAAAGGAAGGAAGAAAAGAAAGAAGGAAGGAACGAAGAAAGGAAGGGCCAATGCCAGAGCACTGCAGGGAAGCCACATGATTAGTCTGTGAAATAAGGGGACCTCTGCATGACTTGTTTCCAAGGGTTGTTATCCTCAGCCCAAGGATATCTTTTTCCACAGTCTTGAATCATTTTGAGTGGGCCAGACCCATGCTCTGATAGCAGGAGTAGATCCAGGCACACATCCAGCACTTGTGGTCATATGATCAACTTTCTTGCTTGACTTTTCCTGAGGTGATGTGTTGAATCCTTCCTATAACCTTACATGTTCCCTTCTGAGATATATTCAGGTACAGTGTATACTTAGGTAGTCAAGATTTCAGTGCAGATACGTGCACAAAATTTGTCTGAAGAAGTCCAAATTATTCCTGTTTGATTCTAAGTAAAAGAAAGAAGCCAAAAGTGCTGTTTTTTCAGGATGCATCCACCAAAAATATACAGGCATTCGAACAGGCAAATAACTTTTTGATGTGTGAAAACTGTTCAGAAACAATCACCGTTGATCTAGATAATGTAAGGCCACACAGAAATATAAACCTCCAAAGACAGTTTTCCTTTTTTTGTTGATTGAATTCTGTGGCAAAATTGTGAGTGGGTTTTATGAGAAGGGAGTTTTTGCTTAAAAACCTCTACTCTTAAACATCAGTGAACAAGAAGATTCTCAAAGTCCCATTTAAGATATGTATTAGTTTGTCTGAACTGTCAAATCAGCAACTTATTTAAGCTATGTAGGAGTTTGTCTGATTTGCCAAATCAGCACCTAGATAAGGATATACAAGTAGTGGTGACTGAAATAACAAGAACTGACACACTTGCGTACACTCCTTGGGGCAGAGAAACAGACTGATCAAACTGCTAAATATTTCAGCTCCCTTCCAGTAAAAAGTCCTGGCAAACCATGGTATCAGATTTCTGCGCAGATGTTCGTTGGGTAAACAAACACAGAGCTGCGCTCCCAATCCAGTCTTTAGAAAACTGGCTGGAATTGTAGCCCTCCTGCAATATAAGACCATCACTCTTAATTACACAGATGTCTTGATATTGTTTCCTTTTCTAAATGCCTTAGGACATTGCCAGGTCTCTGTAGCAGAAATTGGAATAAGAGATAATTTGTAACACCCTATAAGAAAAACAGTCTGAATTTTCTTCCTTCTTGCTTTGATTTGTCTTTCTAAACAGCAGTAATGAAGTGAAAAACAAACTTTCTTGCAAACTTCTGTTGACTTTCAGGCAACCAAGTTTCTACCCCGATGTTGATATCAGATGAACATGAGAGAATTTAGCATCTTGAGTTCCCGAAGCTTAATGATCAGTTATGCAAAAGGGATGGGACAGAACTCATAACTCAATGACACCTTGACAACATGTAGCTCAAAATTTAGGACATCACTACTTTATTCTTCTGCTGCCTGAAGTCCTAATTGTTCCCCCAGAACTTGAATTATTGTTTCTGGGAGTGTCTTGCTGTTCTGGTCATGTCAGTGTAAAAAAACCCAAGCAGTGATTCTGTTGGGATACCCACAAAACTGTTCCTCTAACCATATTGAAAAATCTTGGTAAAGATTTGAGAAAACAACCACCCATTTCAAACACCACTTGCAGCACTCAGAAAAGTGTGATATTTATGGAAAATGGGTATGGCATGTACTACCTGGAATCTTCACAGAAGGTGCTAGTTGAAAAGAAAATCAGCAGCTTTTTCTCATGGTCGCTCCATCTTTGTCTATGTTACAAGATGCCAGAAGGTCTAGAAATCAGCAGTGAGAGGAACAGTCTCGTCAATTAGTGGATTTTAACATGTTCCTCGGAGCCTTCCTATCTTGCAGGAGCTTCAAAGAAGGATTTTCTTACTGTGGGCAAATTCTGAAACAAAGCAAACTTGGAAAATGTCCACCAACACTTGTCTTTATGTGTTTCTTATTACTTTCTGGTTTACTTGTTTAAATTTTACTTTTGACCCATCTGCAGTAAATCCCCGTTGAAATTGTCCCGGTTCCCATGGGCTCTGGATTCAGGTGAAAATGTTGTCTTTGTGATATGTTTCTATGTGTTATTTTTCCTTCTTGGCCTTCTGAAACTCCTTCCACTTTTTATTTCAGTCTTTTTACATCTTTCCTTAATGGGTTTTTGTGAGCTTTTATACATACCTAGAGAGGTGCAACTTGAGTCCAGCTGTGTAAGCACCAGCAGCAGAAGGACTGGAAATAGTGGCAAAGAAAGAAGTTTGCTAGATAGATGGCAATAGTGGGCGTCTAGAAATGGAGCTCAAAAATGTTAGTTCCGGAATTAGTATAAGCTCCTAAGCACTATTGAAAAGAGAAATTTTAATGGCTACTGATGTCACATGGGAGCAGCTGTTTTTCTTTGAGAGTTCATGTGATGCTGTGTCCTATCACAAATTTTGTTCAGGCTAGGTCAGAGAGATCACTCTTGTGTGTGAAACACAACAGGTCTTGTTTGTTGCTGTGTGGCCAACAGTGAGCCTTGAAACAGCATCTTTGTCTATGAGTGCATGTTTTTCACATGGGAAACAGGGAGAATTACTTGAGCAAGTTTCTGAGAGTCAATTTTTAGGCAATAGGCCATCTACAGGGTCCCTACATTGTTAAGTATTATATGCACATGTAGCAAGAAGTGATCACAGGTTCCAAAACCATAATCTAAGCACAGGAGACCACTGAAAATACCCTTTCTTTTTAATAACAAACAGAGTTGCAATAATATACAGATGGCTTGAGAAGTAATGAGAGAAGATTTGCAGTGACCCGGTCTTTGACCTGCTCAGATTAATATCCTTCTGTTAATGACTGGGGTTTATTTGTATGAACGACATCTAGAAATGTTATTTGTAAATTAGTATACAAACATTTTCAATTTTCATTTCTGTTGTGTTTCAGTGGCACAGAGTACTGAGTTACACAGAGTTACTGGCAAAAAGTGAGACCTTCCTCTGATAAAAAAACATAATCACACTGGAGTATCACAGGGAAAGAAATACTGTGTAGAAATCATTAACTCACAGGCTCTGGTTGCCACGAACCTGTCTTTGCAAGTTCTGTGGGTTCCCTGGGGTGCTCACCAAAGGTGGGCTGTGGCTGCACCCGTACTCTGGATGTGTGTTCAAGTGTGGCCTACAACTTCAGTGTAGACCTCCAGGAAAACTCTTTAAAAAGATTGATTGGAGGTATTTAGGTTATAACATAGTTAGGGTGCTACCACTTCCATTGCATGCAATACTGAGCTTATGAAACTCTGTTTTTAAAAACCGGATCATCACAACTCCTCCTCCACTCGGGGATGGCCCTTTCCTCTGTTTCTGCATTGTGTACTGTGTTGTGGGGCCAGCCAGAGCGAGAGTTTTGACAAGGGCATGTAGTGATATGACAAGAGGGGAATGGCTTCAAACTGAAAAAAAATAGCTTTAGTTTAGACATTGCGAAGAAGTTCTTTATTGTGAGGGTGGTGAGGCACTGGAACAAGTTGCCCAGAGAAGCTGTGGATGCTCCATGCCAGGAAGTGTTCGAGGCCAGGTGGAATGAGGCTTTGAGCAACCTGGTCTAAGTGAAAGGTTCCCTGCCCATGGCAGGGGGTTTGAAACTACATGGTCTTAAAGATCCCTTCCAACCCAAACTATCCTATGGTTCTATGATCCTATGATCCTCTGTTTGGCTTAGATCCTCAAAACTGCTCAGTTTGATACTAAGTGAGGCTGGGAGTTCCCTGATTACGTTTACTAACTTCTTTTTTATGTGTCTCCCATGGCAAAGTCTGGGGTGTAATCACATAATTTCAATGCTCCCTTCAGGTTTTCCCTCCCCTGCTTTATGCTTTTATTGTGCTTTGCAAGAATGAAAAATCAGAGAAACAAAGAGAAACAAACAAAGAATTTGTTTTTCTCATGAGTTTTACTCATTGCTTTTTTAATTTCAGGAGTGGAATTGCTTCATCAAAGAATTATTGAAGTGTAATCATCCTAATTTTATATCATTATTTAGGAATGCAGAACAGCAGTGCGATATGAGTTACGAATGACACTGTAACCTACTTGGGTTGATAACAAGGGAGTCATCTTAAATCTCTTTGTCTCCATTCTGCTCTTTCCATGGTGTCCAATCCTTTTCACTTCTCTATCTACTTTGATTAGCTACCAAGAAAACCCTAAGTGTTGACTTTGCTTTCAGCCTAGCAACTTTAAGTGTGTGCTTGGGGCAGTCTTTTAACAAACTGTGCAAGTAACTTAGGTGGACATGTCACATTTCTCAGGCACCCTTCTACACTGTTAATGTGAACTGAATCTTGATTTATGGAATACACCTCTAACTCAGTACTTTCTTAGATTGTGAGGATGTATTTCTTCGATTACTGTAAAATTTCATTGTAAAATATATAAGGTTAATCTGCACTGTTTATTCAGACACTGAATTTTAGTGTATGTAATGAGAATTAAAAACGAAGTACAGTATGTCGGCTTCTGTCCTGAGAATCATTATTCTGTTTAGCAAGATGACATCAGTAACAAATGATGTAGAAATAATAACACATTAATTTGAAAATGCAAATTCAGGCAGGTATTCCCAGCACAAGGCAAATGAATGTGAATGGCTCTGTCATTTGTGGTACAAGCTTTATTCATCATTTGATACTGACATCAGCAAGCAGTGTGGTAAGCACACCTTCAGATTTACTTCAGAGAGAAAATCTGAGGTGTTGTTTTGATATAAAATAGAAAGCTTCACAAAAGCTTTCAAATGAAAAATTCACACTGCAAAAGAGATTGAGTTTCATGGTTTGGCAGAAGAAAGAGATACTAAAATTAATGTACTCTAAGTATCAGTCAGATTAAATGATGGCTAGGCTAAATCTGCTTAAGGTCTGTGTTTGTAAAGCTTCTGTTATTTTCTGAATAAAAGAAGCTCTGTGTCCATTTGGCAGAGTTGAAGGGAATGCTCCCCACCTCC
>VZRE01000515.1:0-14919 GCA_013396775.1 Cephalopterus ornatus
CCCTCTAAGACCATTCTCTTGGCCTTCCTTCGTATTTTGGTCATAGTGTGAAACTTGGCAGATGCTTGATTCCTTGTCTACTGTGGGAGAAAGCCCCAACTACGAAATGTGGAAAGAACACCTTTAAGAAATGGGATCACCGTGGTAGGATTTGTCACCCAAACAGCCATCAAGAAAAGGGTTCTTGCTTTTAAAAACAAAAACAACAACAACAAAAAAATAAAAATACAAGAAAAAAACAAGTGTTCAAGATGTTCATTCCTAGGAAGTGGGGTTTTTTAATAAAGCAGACGTTTTTGGCTTTTGCATTGCTCCTGTCCTGAGTTCATTAGTTCGTGTTCCTTATAGGTGTAGTTCAGTTCGTTTCTTTCCATGGACAGTGTTTCAGTTTTAAGATCTCTATTCAAATATGCCAATAAGGGCAATGCAGTACCATTGTACTTCATAAAGGAGAAATTGAATGTTTGATTTTTGGATGGGTGGCAGTAATAGAACTGGATATGACTTTTTAAAAGTTTACATTTACCATTTATTGGTACGTAAGGCTCTGGGCTCTGGGCACAGCAAGGGCTACAAGTCCACAAGTCCAGGGGCTGCCCTGTGCCAGCTCCAGTTGGATCTGCTGTTGATGGGGTATCGGGTGTAGCCCTTTATGACACAGGCACATTTCAGGACCCTTTGTGATGTGGGACATTTTGGTGCCCAGAGGCCCTTGGGACTCTGCCCTGCCCAAGGGGTATATAAGGAGCCCTAACCCAGTCCCAGGATATCCACTCTTTCAGGGGGAAGCAGCTCACTGGATCTCTCTCTGCAGGAGGCAATGACAGAGATGGACAAGAAGAGCATGGAGAAGGGGAAGGGGAACCCCAACTCCCAGCTTGCCCTGGGCCAATGGCTGGGCCTGTGGATGAGGCCAAGTGGACATCCTATCAGCCAGAGTGATGCAGCTGGATCAATGCAGAAATCAGGATTAACATCAAGGTAGATCAACACTGGAACAAGGACTGCTGGATCGACACTGGAACCAGAACTATTTCTTTCCCTGTCTTTTTCTCCCTGCCCTATGCTTTTAGACTGGGTTAGGGACTTTTCCAGTCACACCTGTCTGTTCCTGGTCCATCTCTGCAGCAAGGCGAGTGTTGGCAGCATTGATTAATCATGGAATCACGTAATATTCTGAGTTGGGAAGGACCCACAAGGATCATCTAAGTCCAACTCCTGGCCCTGCACAAGTCACCCCAACAATCACACCATCTCCCTGAGAGTGTTGTCCAAATGCTCCTTGAGCTCTGGCAGCCTTGGGCCATGACCACTGCCCTGGGGAGCCTGTTCAGTGCCCAACCACCCTCTGGGGGAAGAATCTCTTCCTAATATCCAACCTAAACCTCCCCTGACACAGCTCAGCTGTTCCCTCATGTCCTGTCATTGGTCACACAGAGCAGAGATTGGTGCCTGAGAGACTCACCTACAGATTTCCTGACACCGTCTCATTCTTGTCCAGCATTTCTCAAGAACATGACAGGACATAGGGAAACTTTAAAAAACCTGGATTTATTCTTGCATCGTTTCACTTGCACAACCAGAATCTCATTTTTGTCCGGTATTGCTCAGCCTAAACCTGGCAGGTGCCCCCATGGTGACTGAGGCTGGGAACTGCCCAGTTCCTCACACAGGGGGACACATGTTTAGAACCTTTGCTTAATTGGACCTTATCTATAAATATTTCTTTTTTTTAAGGAAAGAAAAAAGAGGAAATTATACCATTTGTTTAGCAGCAAAAAGTGCACTAAATAGTAACACCACTATTGGGGAGGGAAATTTCACAATTGTAGGTATTAACATTGACAAAAAAATACAACTGTCTTTTTTTAATGACACTTGACCTCGACAAAGTAGAAGGTTCCCATCCCTTGATCACCTCAAGGACGAAGAAAATGTGAAAAATCTGTTCCCAGATGTTCCCCCGAGGAATTAAAAATAATTGAATAAGCTTAAAACTTTGTCAAAGGACAATTAAAATGCTCCCACTCTGCCACAGACCCTGTTAGATGAGGGAAATAAGCTGCAGGAACCAGAAAGATGTTCTGGTTTGCCTATGAGAGAGATGCAGTGGTGGTGACTGGCACACTGAGGTCCTCCAAGTCCTCCAGTCGTCTCCACAGCCACTACATCGCTCTGTCTGTCACTGCTGCAGGGGGACAACAATGCTTCATGCAAGGAAGGCGAATGAGAGTGACTGTTACAAAGTGCTGGCACTCAAATCGGTGGGGTGATGCAGAGATCTAAATTCCTCCTCAGCAACTTGAGGGCTGAATAGGGGAGTTCTGCACAAGCTGTTACCAGCACCAAAGCCTTTCTGGAAAACCTGTCACAGATTCTGTGGCTGCCCTATCCGTGGAAGTGTTCAAGGCCAGATTGAATGGGGCTTGGAGCAACCTGGTCTAGTGGAAGGTGTCCCTGCCCCTTCTTGGGGCTGGAACGAGATGATATTAAAAGTTCCTTCCAACTTGTTATGACCTGTCCCAGAATGGGAGGATAACCAGGTTCTTGTTAATAAATCCGTTGGGGTGGATTATAGTGAAGCATTGAATAATCAGTGTTTGTAAATATATATATGTAGGGTTTATTTTAGAACAGTTTGGTTTCAAAGGTAGACAGGTATGTTGCCGTTTTGGGTGTTATCATCTATAGTAATACAGCAATTTTAAAGCATAAAAATAACAGTTAAGAAAATGTGTAAGGAAAGGAAGAGAAAGAAAGGATAAAAGTGGAAAGATATATATAGTCACCACCGGCTGAATCCAGCAATGAAGCTTGGTCGGGGGATTCCAGGGGAAAGTGGAGGCTTCTGGGGATACCAATGTGGCTCCCACATCCACCACAATGTCCCTGTGGGTCCGATACCTATCACTATATCCCCTGTCAGTGACAGGATCAAGCTACCCATTCCCAAATTCTCTAGAATTTCAGGGTCACTTTTGCAACCCAAATGAACTGTCCCATCCCCCCTGCCCATTCCTCAAATTCCAAACCCAAAATCTGTATTTTTTGGAGCCCATCCCTTCCCATGGGAAGTTCCACCAGGGGTTTCTCAGGAAAACATAAAGACACACCTTTTAGTTTAAAAAGGAAGATTTTTGGACAAAACCTTTGGTTTGTCTAGCAGTAAAAGCCCTTGTAACTCTTTCTTTTTAATGATTTTTTTTTTAAGGAACAAACCCATTTTATTTGCCTTATTTTAATTTTGAAAAATCCTCATTCCTTAATTGCTACTTATTTTTCAGCAAAAAAACTTATTATCTTTAGTAAGGAAAAAAGTTTATTTATTTCTTCTTTCATTAAAAAACTCCACCTTTATTTCAAGTTTTATATCCCTCCAAATCTCATTATTCCTTATTTTTCCCCAGAACATCCTTATTCCATTTTTTTCAGGAAAAAACCCTTATCTCCTGTTTTTTTATACATATTTTTTTTACATCAAAAAGCCCTTATCACCCCTTCATTGGTTTAGGGGGTTTTTTTCCCAGCAGAAACCCTTATTTTTCACCCAGTATTCCTTGGGTTTGTTGGGTTTTTAAATAATAAGAAAAAAAATCTTATTTTAAGGTTTTTTGGGTTAAAAAAGGGCATTTTGGGTGGGAAAAGCCCTTAATCCCTGAAATTTCATAGAAAATAAAGCCCATAAAAACTATTTATGATCCTTTTTTAATAGATATTGTGTATTTTTATCTGTAGGACCACAGCCCAGCTCAGCAGCAATGACACCTGGTGACACCTGAGGCAAGCCAGGAGAGGCCCTTCCTTCCCCAATCCCCTTCCTGCTCCCCTGCTGTGCCATCTCCCTGCTGACCTCACAATGCACCTTCCCAGGCTGCTGGTGATGTCACAAAGTGGTGTCCCACATCACCGGGTGCACTCCATGGCGAGGACTGGGGGCTGCTGGGCCCTGCCTGGAGCCTGGAGGGGGCGGTCAGGGGGCTGTTCTGAGAGTCCCTTGGGGACAGGCAGGGCAGGGGATCATCAGACAGATTTTTGGGGAGCAGGATGGAGGGGTGCTGCACTGTCAGCATCAGCAGGAAGTGGAGTTGCTTGTTCCCCACACTCCTGCAGCTCTCCACTGAGGGTAAAGGTTTGGGGAGCTCCCCGAGGGCCAGGGGAATGGTTGGACAGGGTTGGGGCTGCCTCAAGGCT
Organism: Cephalopterus ornatus; assembly: GCA_013396775.1. Classification (NCBI taxonomy): domain Eukaryota; kingdom Metazoa; phylum Chordata; class Aves; order Passeriformes; family Cotingidae; genus Cephalopterus; species Cephalopterus ornatus. Next base: position 4,192 of record VZRE01000515.1, read on the forward strand.
CCTGTGAGCATGGCGTGTCCCCCATCCAGGGCCAGCTTCCAATGGGAGCTGGCACTTCTCACAGTTCTGGTTCTGGGGTGAAAAGGGGTCTGGGGTCCTGGGGCATGGGAGGTCCAACAGCTCCCACTGGTCTCTCAGGAGCCAGCTGGGCATCATTCTTTAACTAGTCTCCTTTGGGAGACCCTCTGGTTATTTCCATAGGATACTCTCCTGACACCAACCTCGGTTTTGGAGGGCCATCTCTTTTTGGGGGTTGGATGATCACAGCCCTGGTCCTTAGCCCTTCCCACATCCCCAGTTCTGCCCCAACCCTGCTCAGTGAGCAGAGGGAGGCAGAACCTGGGGCACAGCCCAGTTCAGACTCTTTATCAGCCCTGTCTGTCACTTCCTGGATGTCATTTCCAAGATGCCACAAGTGGAACCTGATGCCTCTTTCTGGTACTTTCCAGAAGTGGCGGCCATCTGGGATGTCGTGTCTGTGTACATCCTGGGACAGATGAAGCTGAACAAGGTGGGCTGGCATCTTGGTCCCCTGTAGCCTCCCCTCTCTGAGCATCATGGCACCACCCCAAGAGAACCCCATGTGCCTTGAGCTACCAGGACTGGAAAAATGCAGGATCATGCTGTGTCTGTGCCAAGGATCATCCCCAGGAATCATTCCCTGGGTTGGAATTCCTTGGGATCTTCTTTAGCCAAGGAATTTTGGCAAATATTTTGAAGAGGGGAAGTAAGAAAACAGAGAACATGGGTTTTTTATTTTTCCCCACAGTTTTCATGTTTCTTATCTCCAAAGTATTAATTCAGCTGTTTTGTCTTCTTCCTGGGCAGGGTGTCCTGGTCCCAGGACTAGGGACCTTCGCTGTGGCCCATGAGCAAGTTGACGGTGCAGAAGAGGTGTATGTGGTCCGACAACCTGTGTTCCAGTTGGACATGGATGTGTCCTGTCTGCGGGAGCTGATGTTCCCCACAGTGATGATCCCTGGTGAGAAGGGATCCTGCTCCACATTTGGGAGAGGGTGTGCCCCTGCTCTTTGGGAGAGGGAGGGAATTGCCTCCAAAGTTGGGGGACAAAAACAAACTCCTCTTTCTCTCTAGCATTTTGCAATGAATTTCATGTGGAAATTTGCTCAGCTGTGGTCATGACAATGCTCATCCTCTTCCTCCTCACAGGTGACATTGAGATTGCGCCACTGGACTACTGGTGCCTGTCACAGACCACGTTCCTCCCGCCAGACGTATTGAGGGACTGTGTGGAGGAGACTGTCCTCCTATATTCCTTTCAGCTGAGGGACAGGCAGCGCCTCGCCTTTGCCTTCAGGGACATTGGCGTCCTGTCCTGCCAGGATAATGTCCTGTGCATGCGGTTCCACCGCAGCTGCATCGAGAAGCTGGAGAGCTGGGACACCTGGGTGGCTCTGCTGCTCACTGTGAGCTGGAATCTGGGGACATTGATGTGCTGGAGCATGTCCAGAGAAGGACAGCAGGGCTGGGGAAGGGGCTGAAGCACAACTCTTATGAGAAGCAGCTGAGGGAGCTGGGGTGGCTCAGCCTGGAGAAAAGGAGGCTCAACAGGGACTGTCTTGCTCTCTGCATCCACCTGAAAGGAGGGTGTAGCCAGGTGCAGGTCAGTCTCTTCTCCCAGACAATAAGTGACAGGACAAATTCCATGAGGATATGTTTAGATTGAATTTTAGGGAACATTTCTTCATGTAAAGGATTGTCCAGTTGTGGCACAGGCTGCCCAGGGCAGTGGTGGAGTCACCATCCCTGGAGGGATTTAAGACACATGCGAATGTATCATTTGGTTTAGTGGTGTCCTTGGTTGAACTTGATGGTCTCCAAGGGCTCTTCGAACCTTAATGATTCTGTGATTCCATGATCCTAATGTTCACGGATGAGGTTTGGGAAAAGGGGGTTGGAGAAGTGGCTCCTAAAGGAGCAGGAGACAGGTCTGCTTCTTCCATGGGAATCTCCTGATGGCTGCATGTCACTCTGCAGAGGCTATGTGTGCCAGATGCCAGTCTCAATGATGGAGTGACCACTGCTCGGGGGATGCAGGCTGCATGGGCCCACTCGTTCCCCAGGCAAGTGTGCTTCCTCGGTGCCTTCCCAGTTCCCTTCTATGCTGCAGGGTGTGAGGGTTGCCATTCCTCAAGCCTGTGTCATCATTCACTTCTGCAGTTGGCTCAATGATCCTTGTGGGTCCCTTCCAATTTAGTATGTTGTCATTTTGTGATCCCAGGTTTCAGCTTGCTGTGTCTGAGGCTTTCTCCACTTGGCACGCAAAGGTTGCAGAGAAGCACAGGATCAGAACAAGTACAGGATGGGTCCCTGCTGCTCTGCCCCGCATGGAGTGATCACAGCCTGGTGATCACTCACCCTCACAAGGCTGTTCCCAAGAGCTTCTTCCTTTCCCAGGGGCACAGGAACATCCTGACAAGTTTTCCCTCCCTATGCCACCAAACCAGAGGCCAGGCACGAGGCAGCAAGAGCCAGGGATGAAGCCACCTGCCAGGTGAGACCCTCGTGGGAAGGGATGGGAGGGATCCTTGCACACCTGGGTGACAGCCTCCTCAGACGCTTGGGCTGTGGTGACTCAGGAAGGTCCGTGGGAAACAGCCCCAGCTCTCTGCTTCTCTCCAACACCTGGGGAGCTTTGGCCCCAGAGGAAAACAGGATATTTGCCTGCCCTGTGCTCATGCTGACTCCTCCTCATGTCTCTGCAGTGTGCTCCTCCTGTCCCCAGACAACTTTCCTGGGATGGGGGAGACAGGTGAGCAGGAGTCAGCTCCTTCAGCCAGGCTCAACACCACACTTCTGGCCTCCGAGAACTGCCAGAGAGCACTGCAGGTATGTGCCAGATGGATCAGACCTGAAGAAAGCTCCTCCAAAGCTGAGCCTAACTGTGCCTGACACCTCCAGGAGGTCTGGCAGCTGTCTGCAGAGTGGGAGCATGGAAATTCCCACTGGAGAGAGCAGAAAGTGGAATGGGCGGCTTGGGAAGCCTGGGCTACCAGGGAGGATCAACAGGTGCCCCAGGTATGGGCAGGTGTGTGAGGGCACCTTGGCCGCCCATAGAATCCTCCTGGAACAGGGGCATGGGGGGGGGAATTGAGGGTCAGGGGGACCTTGGGGGATCAGGGAAGACCTTCAGGGGGTGGGGGAGGGGTCCCTTGCAGGGGTTGGAGGTTCCTGGAGGGCTTAGGGTGTCTCAGGGGGCTTTGCAGGTCCCCGGGGTGGTTTGGGGGTAATTCCTAGGGATTGGAGGGATCCTGGGGTTTTGGGGGACACTTAGGACCCAGGGAGATGGGAGTCCCTGGGGACCTGGATGGAGGGGGTGGTCTCTGAGAGGGTTTGGTGTGCCCTGGGGATTGGGAGTATCCTGGGGCTTTGGGGGGACTCTTAGGACTGAAGGAGATGGGACTCCTTGGGAGGAAGTTGGTAGTCACCCAACCACAAGGCAGATTGCCCACTCATTCCCCAAGGGAGAGCTCTGGGAAGCAACAGCAGCCATTAGCCATGGTGTGGTGCTGAGTCTCCTGGCGCCCACCTTTCCAAGGGTACTGGAAGTGTCACCTCTGGTTTACTGAAAGCATCCCCTTCTTGGCAGGAATCTGGCCCTGGAGGTCCTTGGGCTCCCCATGCTTCACTCCAGCCCCAGAGAAAGGAGGTCACTGTGACATGGCGGAGGGGTGGACCCCCGCTCCCCATGGAGGAGATGGTGGAGAGATTCCAGCCTGGGACCAGGTGGGTGAATGCAGGGCTGGATGGATGGACGTGGGACCAGGTGGGCGCAGGCTGGGGCGAGGGGAAAGGCAGATGGCAGCTCTGGGAAAATGATTTCTTGTTGTTGCAGGCACCTTTCCCCGCGAGCCATCCAGGTGCTCCATGAGCTGGAGCCACATCAGACACGGAGGAACATCTTCACGTTTTTGGCTGAGAACCGGCGGTGGCAGAAGCAACAGAAGCAGCTCTGCAGGTAACTCTGAAGGAATAGAATTCTCCCTGTCCCTCCTCTGAGGCAGCCCTGGGGGACAGAAGTGGGTTTTCAAGGCTGCCTTTGGGCTGGACCTCCCTGACACCCACTTGGACACCCAGCATTGGCTTCCCCTGTAAGGATGGAAAAGTCCTGGCTGGAGGCAGAGGGACTCTGATGGCTGGCTGCCTGCTTCCCAAACCCTGAGAGCATGCCCTTCCTTGGTAGAGTCCTACCCCACGACACCTTGTCCTGACAAGGGACACTTGTACAGGACACCTACAGGGGACACCCAAGGTCTCAGCCCAACCAGGCTTTGCCCCAGCTGCACCAGGGACCTTGTCATAGGCTGGGAAATCACCAGGGGCATCTCTCACTCCATGGACACCTTGAGGTGATCCCATTCCTGGTGCCCTGAGCCAATCCCACAGGAATTCTGTGCATTCTCCCTGCTTGCATGACCAGACACCTCTCTTTCCCACCTCAGTTCCAGGTGCTGGTCCAGCGGCCAAGGGGCAAGGGCTGGAGTGGTGGCTGCAGCCGTGGCTGGTAGTGACGGGTCTGGGAGGCTGCTCACCTGCTGAGGTCTACCTGTGAATACAAAATAAATAGCGCCATGACAGGGGGAAGCTGTAACCCCCCTTAAACAAGACCCAGAAAGACCACTCTGAATGCAAGTCACAGTGTGACACAAAATGGCCCTTTATTAACATGGACACTGGCTTAAATAGGGAGAGCAAGGAACTTACTAGAACTAGGCCAGAGACTGGGAGGAGTATTCAAAGGAGTGGCCAAATATAGAAATAGGGGATGAATTTATCTAAACATGGGAAGGGGAAAAACCATTTCTGGGGAGTAAGGAAGGACAAATAGGGAAAGGTTTTATATGGAACCAATGGGGGAAAAGGTAACAGAGGTACAGTAAAGGAGATTGCACATAACCATAATAAACTTGTTATATTAATAAAACAACAATTTTTCAACAACAAAACAATTTCATCATTAAGTAGAACATTGGAATAAAACATTTGTCTGCACTCCGGACGACCACATTCAGTGCACAACAACATAGGTGCAGTCCAGGTCAGTCTCTTCTTCTGCCTCTGTTTCCTCCTCTGCAAGCTTCTTCCACGAGTTATATGAGTCTCCTCCAACACCGCCAGGGCTGTTCCCACCTGGACTGAATGGCCTGGGCCTGGTGATGGAGCCATCTAAAGGCTAGGACCATATTGGGACCATGGTGGTTGCGGGGTTGGGGAGGGCGGGGTGGAGGGAGACACGGCCTCTTCAGGAAGGTGAGGAGGTGGGTTTGCCTTCTGCTCAGGTTGGGACTGAGCAGCAGGTAGGCCAAGGTGGGCACCATGTTATATATACCTGCTATAGACCTCCTCTTCAGGAGGAACAGTAGGTGAGGTTCCTTCACAAGCCTTGGTCTTCATGGGGCAACTGTACCCTCCCGCCACCTGTCAGGAGGAGAATTCAGACACCTGGGAGATCTCCAGAGTGCATTTCCTGGCACAGGTGATAGGGAATTGAGAGGGAAAGGTGCCTGTGGACGTGCCACCACTGTGGGATGAACTAGTTTTAACTCACCACTAGGGTCAAAACTTTGGGGAGAGTAAGAATTCTAGGGTAAAATCCCTGGATGGAATGTGGTCGGCATGCTCCCTGTACAACGATAAGCATCTGCTCAGAGGGGTGGAACAGAGACTACGCAGCTCCCTCCATTCAAATCCTGGCAGAAAGAGGGACATTGTGGTACTTTGTTCAGGAGACCATACAATACCTGTCAGCCAAAGGAGATGGGTTAAGGTGTTCTGCTGCTGAGTCAATGATCATGTCGAATCCTCTCTTCAAATGCCAAGCCACGACCGCTACCCCACCACCCCCATTAGGCATGGCAGGAGAACTTTACGCCAATCAGAAATCCAAAAAAAGTAAGCTGGGAATAGGGGAAAAGTGTTGAGGAAGACTCCAACGAAACTGCTGGGATCAGTCAACAGGCTGAATCTGTCTTTCCCCCTGTAGGGACACCTGTTGGGTAAGAAAGATACTCTATGCACACTAAATGCTGCTTTTACAACTAGAGCTTGTGTTTGTGCTTGCTTTGAAGTACAGTAGTTTTAAACATATTTTTTCAGTCAGACACTATCACTGACGACCCTCAAACCTTATTAACCTGTCACAATTTATTTTAATAAAGAGTGCTATCCTTATAAACTGTTAGAGTGAGTCCTTTACAGGTGCTGGCAGTTGCCAGCAGCAGATAACACATTGGGAAGGCCAGCTGAGGGGTATCCATGCTGTTGGCTTAACCCCTCCCCAAAAAGGGCTGTCGAATCACCCTCCAATCTTGTGAATCTGTTCAGTGAAGGGTCCCCTCTTACAGGATGCCAACAGACTGGTCTGACATAAAGGTTTCAGCTTCACTGAGGCACTGACAGACAAATAAATCACTAAGGGTTGAGAAAATCTTCACTGTCTGAGAGTCAGGCAAACCCCCTCCCCTTTCATGTGACAACCACCTACAGAGTCACTGATGCCTGCTGGGATGTCACTGCCCAAGAAGGTGCCACAATTTGAGTGGAGAGGCTGGGGAACACTGGAGGGGGCATCAGGGGTCAGTGAGGGAGCACCGGGAGAGGGCACTGGGAAGACTGGGAACCACTAGAAGGTAGATGCTGGGGAGCGGTGTGGCACTAAGAGGACTGAGAAGACTGGGGAGCACTGAGGAGGGCACTAGGTGCACTGGGGAGACAGGGGAGCACTGCAGAAAGCTGTTGCTGGCCTTCACCTCCCCTGGGCAGCCCATCATCTGCCCCAATAACACCAGGGCTGGATATTTTCCTTCCCCAGGGAAGGAAGGCACTGTCATCTTCTTTCAGGAGCTCACCTCCCAGGTTTGGATACACTTCCAATATTTGAACATGTCCAGGGATTGCTCCCACACAATCAGAATCTACATACTATAGGAGGGGATAAGATCCCTGTGATGCATATGAGAAATGTCTTAAGGAAGAAAGTTTGGATCAATCCTGCCTCAAGCAAAAGCAAACCCATCCATGGGATTGTTTTTGCTCCTAGTGGATGCACTTTGTGGGTGATGCAGAGGGACAGGGAAACATGACGTGTACCTCAAGGGGATATGATTATTGGGTGGGAACAGTCTGTAATGTTGAATTGTATAGTATTGGTTGCTGAATGACACTGCCACTGTACCGTGACTACCATGGACAATGAGGATGCACTGCTGCAGATACACCACTGCAGATACACCAGTTGTGAGCTCCTGATGCAGCTTGCAACCAGCCAACAACATACCAGCCATCCTGCCCTGGAAGAGGTCTAGGATGTGTAGAAACCACAGCCATGGACGAAATAAACTCAACAGACATCTTGGAGGGATGGCCATTGACTATGGAACTGATACCTGTGCTTGTGTACCTATATATAAAGCTATATGTATGTAGTGGAACGGTATAGGATCTGGGCATGACTTAGGTGGTATAGAATAAGGGCTAAGCCATGAACAGCTGTCCTAGTTCTGGCCCAGATCAGTGGGAAGGCATGTGGCCAAGACGTTTTGTTATTCAATACCAGTTCATGTCATTTTCAGGGGTGGGGGAAAGGGACTCTCTCACTTCCAAGAAGAAGGGGGTGTGGTTTCTGTCAGGAGCAAGCATGGTGGATGGAGCGGTCTGGTATAGGATCCTTCCACCACTGTTTCACTGTCCCAGGCTTGCTAAGCATTTTGCATGTAAACCAGCCTCTCTGGACACTTCCTTTATTAGAATTGTTGCTGTTACTGTTCATTGTCTTATCTCATTGTTTGCAGTAAAATTATTCTTACATCAACCTGTGACTTTCACCTTTTTGTGTCTCCAGTTCTCAGCTCCACCCCTGTAGCTGGAAGCAGGAGGGGAGCTGAGGGGGAGTAAGAGAGTGGTGTCGGGTCTGGGAATGTTTGGGGGGCAGCACTAAACCGGGGAGTGTCATTCCTAAACCATGACAACACGTTTCAGAAACAAGCTTACAGGATCATTTGTACAAATCTCCTGCACTATTCCAACCCCATTTAAGCAATGCTAAAGCATTTATAATATCTCTGTAGACAAACTGGTTCCCATGATGTGGACAGGTGCACTGTTCCCTGGTAAAAACTGATTGATGACCAGGCCCAAAGAGTGGTAGGCAATAGGGTTAAATCCAGCTGGGGCTAAGCACCAGTGGGATTCCCCAAGGCTCAGTGTTGGGGTCAGCCCCCTTTTAACATCTTCCTCAATGACCTGAATGAGGGGATTTGTGCGCACCCTCAGTTAGTTCATAGACACCAGGCTATGTGGGAGCGTTGATCTCCTGGAAGTAGGAAGCTCTACAGAGGGATCTGGACAGGCTGGATCCATGGGCTGATGCCAGTTGTATGATGTTCAAAAAGGCCAAGTCCTGCACATGGGTAGCAACCCCATGAAATGTTCCAGGCCTGGAGCAGAGTGGCTGGAAAGCCGCCCAGTGGAAAAGGACCTGAGGATTCTGGTCAACAACAGGTAAACACAAACCAGTGTGTGTCAAGGTGGGCAAGAAGGCCAGTGACATCTGGCTTATACAAGCCATTGTGTGGCCATCAGTAACTGTCCCCCTGTGATGGGCACTGCTGAAGCATCTCCAGTCCTGGCATCAGTTTTGGGCCCCTCATGACAAGACACTGAGGGGTTGGAGAGCATACAGAGACAAGCAATAGAGTTAGGGAAGAGTCTGGAGTGCAAGCCAGATGAGGAGCAGATGAGGGAGCTGGGTGGATCAGCCTGGAGAAAAGGAGGCCCAGGAAAGCATCTCACTCTCTACAACTCCCTGACAGGACAGTGAAGCCAGGTGGGGGCCAATTTCTTCTCTGAAACTGGAAGCTCATTAAAATGAGCCTTTTAAAAGCTCATTCTCAACATGCAAGCTAGACTTAACAGATGAAGAAAGCTTTTACAGGTGTCTTTGAGAGCAAATAAAAGAGACATCCATTGTTAGGTCATTAAAGCAAAACAGCACACAGCAAAATTCCCTGCCAGCTCTCTGATGGGCACCTCCAGCAGCCACAGTCTATCAGGAGCCCCACCTTGGCCAAAGGCTGCTCTGTAGCCCATATGCACAGGTCAGCAAGGCCCAGGGTGCTGCTGCAACTATCCCAGAGAAGAAGCCTTTCCTTGGCATGGTTTGGGATGTTCAGGGCAGTTCCAGAGGAGGCAGATCAAAGAAAGGCTCCTGCTGCTCCTCCTAAGGGAGCACAGCCAGTATGGCTCTGGCTCATGGCACTCCATGAACAGCAGCTAGGGCTGAAGAGATGCAAAGTCAAGAAAGGTCTGTAAAGAATGAGGGCATGAGCCAGCAATTTGGAATTGCAGATGGAAAAAGCAGAGGTGTGATCTAGAGGTCTCTAACTCATGGATCCACCCCCTTTCCACTTACAGACATTACCTGTTTTTTCCTCTGCACGTCTTTTCCTGCCTGGATTGCTGCTGCCTTCAGAGGCAAGAATTGCTGCAGGAAGAATCACATTTGATTGAAGTAAGTTCTCACATGCAGGAAGCAGCAGGTTTCAGACTTGGATGTATTATATAGGCTATAAAAAACACCAAATGCAACACAAACATCTCTGCACAAAGCCAGTTCCAAAGGTTACCCATATGACCCTCAAAAAAGCTCCCTAAGTGAAGACAGAAGCCTCTGTAAAGGCTGCACCAGGTTACACACCGAGAACACCCTTGAGTCTCCATCCCCTGCGTGAGAAGAGTGCTTGTCTCAGGGATGTTCAAAGGGGCACCTCGAGTTTCATGGTGTATAGCATGCTGGCTTCTGCTGAGCTGCCTTGGCTCTGCAGGCAGGAGGATGGGGAAAGAAAAAGAAAAAAGAGAAGAAGCAGAGTGAAAAATAACAGAAATCACAGCACAGGCAGCTGGTCTCATCCAATGAACAGGAGAATGAAGAAATGGGAGGGAATATCAAGAGATTCTCACAACTGCATCAGCTGTGGCAGGAGGTGCCAGCTGAGCTTGCAAGGTTTGGCTGGGACAGTCAAACCCTGTCAAAACACTGAGTTCTGGAGGACAGCATTTCCTGCATTTGGGGATAGACACAGGAAATAACAGAAAAGCCTCTGAAAAAGGCACTAGCAGCACTTGTTTGGAAGCCCTGTGTCTCAGTTTAATGAGACTGAAGTGTTTTGCTAAGGAGGATGAGTTATGAGGAAGACCAAACTCCTCCCTCTAAGCAATTCCAAATCCGAAACTAAGAGGCTTCCATTGAGGAAGTATGGAGAAAGGAAAAATAACCACCCTTTATTAAAGGACATATGTGTACTGGCAGAACAGCAAAAGAACACAAAAACAACCAGATAATAATCCTGTACCCAAAAATCCCCCTCAAAAAGGGAACAGTTTGGTACTTTCTGCCTTTTGCCACAATTCCAGCCCCAGCCAGCAGGGGGCGCTGTTGGGCTCTGGCGTTACCGCGTGAGGCCCTATTGGCGGGAGGAGCCGAAAATGGGGATCCCCCCCACCGGGAAGGGGAACAGGGGATAAAGGGGCTCTTTCCACGAAAACTCACACTGTCTGTGGCTGGCTGTGGCCGGGATTTCCGCCCTGTGGTGGGTTGACTGTGGCCAGATACCAGGTTCCCACTAAAGTCATTCTCTCACTCTCCCTCTGCAACTTGACAGAGGAGAAAGGGAGGAAAAAAAAAAAAAAAAACAGCTAAGGATTCATGAG
>VZRE01000519.1:0-26328 GCA_013396775.1 Cephalopterus ornatus
GGCTTACATGGCTTACTGCCTCTTGGTAGCCTTACATGTCCTTCTGGAAGTGGCTGAATAGCTCTAAGAATGGTGAGGCTAAGGAAGACAAGTATATACTGTTTGTACTGTACTTCCGTTGCTTATCATAGAGTCTCACTACCATGCCTTTATTTGATATTTGATTTTATCTGACAGCTAATAGTGTCAATTGATCATAGATATTTTTCCTTAATTTCACTCTATTGCATTGCATATGACAAATATCCTTTTAATTAAAACACAAAATTCTATCACTATTTCAAAACTGCATGCTATCTTTGCTGTTGCTGACATTCGAAATTAATACATTTAACCCTTTTCTGTGGAAACAAGCATTTGAATTTCATTTGGTTTGTTAGTTGGATGACACTGATACAACCCTTCCCCCACAGTGGCTGCAGAAAATATAAATTCAGAATGATACTCCAGTAGGATCATATTGGGTTGTGCCTAGACTCATCCAAACAAAATTCTTAGTGAAATTTCAAATCAGAGAAGTCAGAATACATGTATATGTGACACTGGCGAATATGTTTTCCTGGGGAAAACCTTCCACTTTTTCTTCAATAAATACATCCTTTGCATACAAGGAAATGGGATTGGAAATATCAGTGAGGCAATGCCAGGATAGAAATGGAAATCCAACTGCTTCCAAGGGAAAAGCATTAAAATGGAAACCTTACACATAAAGGAGATCTCTGAATAGGGACTAGGCATGTGAAGGGTTTGCAGTGTTCAGCCCTGTGGTTTAGATATAATGTGAACAAGCCTTGCTCTGTTGGTGCAATTTGTATGGTGCGAAGGGACTGCAGGTTTCTAGCACAAAAACATTCAGTGAAGTGGTAAAGGTCACAGTGGGAAATATTTTAAGAATTTTAAGGGATGTTATAGTGAGAGAGAGGTTATTTAGGAAGAAAGGCAACACAGAAATAGATATATATAAATAATGGAGAAGTAGAAGGAGTACACTTACTGTGTTTGGAACATAAATGAATCAAAGGAAGAGGAACTAGCAGCTCACTTTTGAAAGCAAGAATGTGAATCCTCATGAAGAAGAGAATTTGAGAATATTAGTGTGACTGTATCAAGGCCAGAGTAAAACTGACTACTCCGTTTCTCTTTTCCTCTCCTTCAGTTAACTGCTTGCTGTTTTCTCCTGTAATTAGCTTCTACTTGCACACCTCTTTGGAATTCTTCTATTAAGCATCTCAGAATCACCGAATACACAGAATACACAGAATGTTAGCAGTGTATCGTGGATTTTTTGTTATATCTAAAGAATAAATGGAAATATTATCCAGAAGGATCAGGTTCTTGAGACTAATTTGCAAAGACGAACCTCAATTTGCTCCTCTACTTTTGGTGGTAACACATTGTATCCTAGCACAGGAATGCAAACAATATTTTTGAAAATACATCTTTAATTCCATTCTTTCCAGTCTTGTAGGCAGAAATACATCTGAAAATATTTATGAACTATCATCTGAGCTTATTTCTTTTTAATTTCAAATTGCATCTTTTAGAAGAAATATTTGTGCCAAATTTGTGTCGTGGTTGTTGCAATTGGTCTGTTCAAGCAGTGTGCTGCCTGCAAGCTCTGCGAGGCCGCTACAACATCGACATGACCAAGTGCATCATGGCCAAGTGTGAACAGCTGTAGATCTACTGGGTTTTTTTGTTTGTCTGAAGATCTTGTCACATTGTTTAATAATAATCAGGGGAGTTAATAGCCACAGGTTTGCAGAGCAGCAAAACAGTTTCTGTAGCTTATGTTACAGAAACAAGACCTCACAGAAGGGTTCCAGTGGAATGATCCTGATACAGTAGCGTGTAGTTACAATAAACATACACAAAGCAAACAGAAATTCCTTCAGCTAGCTGAAAGCAAAAAAGCAAACATTCTGTCATCTAACTTTATTTTGGAGTACCTGTCAACATGACAGTGCAGTTTGTACTAGGTAATCCAGTCTCTAATAGCCGTAACATCCTCTGTGGGAATGACTGAGACTATGAAGCTGTCTTGAATGCTCCTTTTAAAACATTACATATGTTCAGGTCAAAGAACATCCAGACAGAGATAAGTTTTATAGACAGAATAGATGACAGTGAGGAAAAGAATAGAAGGTTTGAGGATTATATTTACCTTCTGTTCACCTTTTCACCTGCTCTAGAGAGAGAATTTAAGGATAATAAATCCTTTGAGTTTATTCATAAAATTTCTGCACTCCAAAACATGTCATTCTTAATGGCTTTCCATTACTAATGTAAGGGTTAGATGGTAGTCACATCTCTTACTTTTCAAAGAGGTTAAAATCCAACACTGCAGCTGTTCCATATCCACATCTTTACCAAGCTTCACTCTTCCAAATACGGCATTTTACCTTGGATTGCATTGAAAGGGAAGACAAGAAGGATCATGAGAATAGACCTTCTAATGACTAATTTGGAGTGTACATATGATACAGTCCTTCTGGTCACTTCTACACCCTTACCCCATCGGAGTTTGCCTCTCCTACCCCACTTAATTGTACCTTTTGTGTTAAAGGAAGTCATATCATGTCAATTCCTGCAATAACAGTAACTGTTTCTTCTCTGACTGATCTAACAGGTACCTGATTATAACAGAGAAGCTGATAGTGATCCCTAAAACCTCCTATAATAAAACTTCTTTAATCTCCCTGTATTTTCCACATATCTTTACTTTGTTGCTATGTGTCCCAGCGTGGAGTGGTCATCCTACTAGACTGAGACTGCATGTGAAGTATTTGCACTGGATCATAACCTGTGTCCAAAGCCAAATGAACCTTACATTTTGCAGCACTTCTAGGTCTTCCCTTCTAAATCATTTGACTACAAACCCTCTCCAGTGCTAGGGACTTACTTTTGCCTTTGGCATGAACTAGGAAGATAATAGCAAGCTAATTAAGCTGCAATAAATAACTGTGAGTACTCTATGGGCATCACGTGCAGTTTGTGACAACTATGTGAATAGTGTAAATCGGGTTTTTTGTGGGTTTTGTTGTTTTTTGTTTCTTTCTTTCTTTTGGTTTTGTTTGTTTTGGGTTTTGTTTTAATGTATAACCATAGTATTACAACAACTGAAATTGATTGTAAAGGTGGTAATGGTCAGGGAATGGGCTTCTTTTCCCATTTCCTTTTCCCTCTGCATCACCTGAATATGGTGTTGTTACATTTTAAAGAATTACTTGGGCTCCTTAACCTTTCCAAAGAAGTCATGGGGCAGTTAGAATAGAGTCCTGATCAGACGGCTAAGGGAAAAAGGGAATGCTGTCAGTATTAGCCTCAGCTTTTGCAATTTGATCAAGTATGCATCTTTATTAAGCTCCAATTAATAAATAAAAAGACAAGACATATTTAAAAAGAAAAGCAAAACTAAATGAGAGATGAAACCAAAGACGCCTTCAGAAGCCAAACATTGGCACAGTCATCATGGCCTCATTATCAGTTACACGAGACACACCTTGGCAGCCCTGGAGGGTATGAAGCATGAGCAAAGATGCTGCAGTTAACTTTGACTGATGTCAGTGTTTTAGCATTTCTGCCAGCAAACTCCTTCATTGTCCTGTGGCAACATTATCCTTGGCACGAAGTAATTTCTTGGGATGTCTTTGCAGAATATCAGCCTGAGACTTTTTCTCTACTGGAACACTGTAAATCCTTCCCCTCCATCCCCTCATCTATCTTATGATCTTAATTTGTTATCTTTGTGTCAAGGTTTAGGAATGGTACTCCCCAATTTAGTTCTCCCATCTAGACTTCCCAAACCATACTGCCTCTTGCTTACTCATTCCCCCTCCCCTTCTATTCTGCTCCTCCCATGGGTGTGGAGAATTGGAGGCACAAAAGGCAAAGATTATGGGTTGAGATAAGAACATGTACTTGAAACAGCAGTGAGATAAGAAAATGAACAGTAGCAGCAACAGTATTAATAACAAAAGTATACAAAAAGAGATGATTCACATGCAAAAATGCTTCCTCCTGAACCTGACCCAAGGTGACCACAGCCACGTTTTTCCCATACCCTGGCAAGGACATAAGGTGGTATCAAATAACAAAATGTATTGGCCACACCCCTTGCTGCTGATCTGGGCCAGAACTAGGACACTTTGCAATCCCTCTTGACTTCCGGTATGTTTTGCTTGAATGGCTCATTAAAGTCAAAGGCTAATAGCACTTATTGTGGGTAGGAGTGATAAAGGAGTCAGTGTGTATGCCATTTTGCTGATAGAAAAGATCCATGCCTCTCATACTACCAGTAGCAGGCTGAATTTCTAGAAGAAGAGTTCACCTGACACAGAAAAGAACGAATTGAAGGTCTAAGAGACTCAAATGTACTGTGGTCAGGGATGTTTGCTGAATCCACAGCTTTAGTGTGTTTGTAATCATACTATATTACACTGATCCTGTGTATAAGATTTCAGATGTGAAGGTTTTTCAGTCACTCTGCAGAAGTGCATGCCAGGTGGACAAGAAAAATAGTTGGATCTCATGTGAACTGCTTTTAAGTGAAGAAGAACAAAATCTATAAAACTAGTTAGATATCTAAATCCTTTTGATGTAAAATTTGACAATTCGGCATCTGGATTAGATTGTATGCACCAGCAAAGTCCTGCGAATTTTTGCTCCATCAATTGCACAAGTACTTTGAAAAAATATTCTTTGGAAAGAGCAATTTTAAATACTTGTTATTTACAAGTATTTGTGTGTATCTGCATAATTTGGTGGCTACTTAAGCTTAGAAGCTTATGTCATAACTCATTTATGCTGAAGATATATATGGGTATAAAGAAAGCAAATTAATATTGGAGTTCAACTAAGGAAAACTAGCTTTTCTGCCTGAAACGTGTTTTAATTACAATATTAAGTCTTTGTTTTCACTCCAAAAATCATAAATGATGGAAATAAAAAATGTTATGGTTGGATTTCTTCTTAAACGGCCTTACAAACCATACAGTTAAGCAAGTGTCTGTAACTTGGGAATAAGACAAGTGGACTCAGACAACATCTGTGTAACTTAATTTATAAGCTGGAGGCTGAGCATCACATAGGATAACAGGCATAAGTTTTAAAACATGTTCTTTCAGGCTGGCGAGAGGAAGAACATATACTTCCTTCTCCTATGGGCAAGTCACCTTCGGAACTAGAATCTGTTTTAAATACTGGCTCCCTCTAGCGTTCGCTTGCAATAAAACTTATAAAGTGTGTTGGAAGATTTTTTTTTTCTTTCCTTCTTTTGCAACACATGTCTACATCAGAATATTGCCCTATAATATCTATGATTTTTCTTTGTCTCTTTTGGAGACTGCCCACCTAATGGCTCTACCTGTACATCAGACTATCATAATGTAGTGTAAGGAGTTACAGCACTGAGACAGCTGTACTTTGTTTCTGCTACACTATGAGCTGCTGTAATGCAAAAGGTATTCATTGCTGAGGATCTTTCCTTTTTCTTCTAGACTGTGTTTGAGAACATGCATTCTCCTGGAGAATGTGTCTGCATTCAAAGGAGTGGAGTGAAAATCATTTTACCAATTTGATTTAGATCATCATTCCATGGCCATGTTAAATCAACCCCAAGGAAACACAATTTTGTTCAATATTGATAGGTTAAAGAAATTATTTAAATTATTTGTGTTTGTTTGTGATGACAGAAAGTAGTTATGTGTCATACCTTGATTGTCTTCTTTTCTCAAATATCCCCTGATTAACTCCAGAGGTTTCACAGGTGTAATCAACTATCAAGGGAATGCCTAGAGATTAAATTCTTAGTATCTTCTTAAGTCACAGATAAAAGGCATCTGAAATTAACTGCCCAGTAAAATCCCAGAATTTGGTGTTCTGTGATGCCTGGATTCTTTTAACCCCTTTTAAATGTTTAGTTTCTCGGGGTTGTGGGGTTTTTTTTGACAGGAAGTTTTACGAAGAAATAAATTCTTATCTATTCAATGATGACATCCAGTTGCTGAGAATGGAAAGATTTATTTGCAACACTGTTGGTAGCGTGAACTTTTTAAAATGAAGTATAAGTGTAGGAAGTAAACAGCAGTAATGTAAATACCTGTGTGGAAAAGCAGGGAAGTAACGTAAGGAAGTGGATTTTAAAAGTCAAGACAAGGTTAACATAAACCATTAAAATTTATGTCTTTGTGATAATCTGGTGTATATTGTTTCTCAGTAAGGAACTATCACTTATGTTGAACTTATGTGGGAACTGTTGGCCAGCTCTAAATTTCTATCTGTTTGTCAGCATGAGTTCTCTCTTTAGTGGGCATCTGAAGTGGATATTCAGTAAAGCCTGGAAGTACCAGCTGCAGAAAAGATGCCAATCTACTTCTTAAATGTTGGTTTGATGTAGTAACCTGTATTTCAGACTACGTCTCTGCTGCAGTTTATGACTTACTTTCTGCAGAAAGGAAACTGCTTCATTTCACAAGGCTGCTGTAGTTTTGCTATTTGGTTGAGGTAGGATTGGTGCTGTGGGCTAAGGCTTCTGGAGTTGCTTTCTGAGGCTTTAGGTTGCTTTGGACTGTTTTATTTTATAAGGGCATTCCTATGGTCTGCTTTTAATGTGGTAGCTTTCAGGTGCCTTGTTTAGAGCAATAGGGATGTTATTTGATCAACAAAGCATCCACAATAGACTATGCAAATGTCTAAGTAAAGGGGCCTGTCTTGTCCATTGATCCCATAGGGAGACAAAAGTTACTCATGAATAAAGAGGTTAGCAGTGAAGAGGTGTAAGGGCCACACAGGGAGTTAGGCTGCATTCACATCAAGATCTATTTTGATACTTCCAATCCCCTTCCATGAGATCTTGAGACAGTGTTTGCTTCTGTCTTTCAAGTTATTTCTGGAGTAGTACTCAACCACGCCCCAAAACAAAAACCAAACAAACAACCCAAAACCCCCAAACAAAACAAAAAGACCCAAAATATCAATTCACCAATAATTTCCTTTATTATTTATTAATAATATTGTTGAGATTTTTTTCAATTTGTTGAGATATTATTTCAGTTTGAGAGAGTAAAGACTGGCAGATTTAATTACTAAATTAAATCTCCTGTGCCCAAAGATACCACTGAGATAAGCTGTTTCTCTTTAATGATTCAATCTAAACCTATCCATGGTAGACTAAAATCAAGACTATTAAAATGATAGGCAGCAGGATAAAGTTGTGATCTATACAAAACACAGTGTCCTTCCAGCAGAGGTAGCTCCATACTAAATCTTCATTTTTGTTGGCTTACAAAGTGTCAAGATGTAATATTTCTATGGACAGGTTAGTAGATTTATTCTCAACAGCATAAAACCATGAAAAATTGCAAGATTCTGATGTGTTACTGTCTAGAACCAAGTTTGGATCACTACACTGACACATGGGTGCTCTACAGTCTATTAAGTGACATGAGGAAAGTAGGCAGAACTCTTCCAGTGCAAGACTGAGTATCAATCAAATTAAATTAGCACCTCCATTTCTATGCATCACGTGGGACTTTGGAGCTGCTGCTTGAGGCCATTACAAGCACAAGAAATTCACTTTCATTCAAGGAGAGACTGGATGGGGTTTTCAGGAGGGAGATCTGCAGGGGCTTGCTGAAAAGGCAGTTCACTTCAGATTTACCATGCCACCTGAGCTGGAAATAAGATAAAATAGCTGGGGTAAACGACATTGATGCTGATTTTCTTATTCTGCTTATCACTGCTGTCGGAGACAAGGCAGTGGACCTGGTCTGCACTGAAGTTTTTTGCATAATATTGAGCTGTTATTATATTTTAATAAGCTTCACCACCCAGTTAGGATCAGTCTTGTGAAGTTCATATAAAACAGTTGACTGGAAGAAGCAAAAGAACAAGGGAATTATGATTCTTCCCATTTTGAATGCCAGTGATAGTGAAACTGGTTATAAAAGCTGAAATCCTGCAAGCAGTTGTAAAAATTAGTGCTAACCTGACACACATGTTGCAATCTGTGTTGGTTTTTTTCTGTTTTGTTTTTTGGTTTCTGTCCAGTCTCTTTAAGAATGCTTTTAATGGGAAAAAGTTGATTATGAAAGCTCTGATACATCTCCCTCCCAACACATTTTCCTTGCAACATTTTTGTGTGTGTGTAAACTACTAGGATAGTTTCACCACACCTGGATTGGTTGCCAGTGTCCAAATTAAAATGATACTCCTACTAAAAATTTGTTTGAGACAGTAATGCCACTTGTGAAATAATTTTACTTTACAGAACTAGTTTTTGTGAAATCCTCAAGGATGACAAACTTTTTCTCTCCCTGCATCTCTCTTAGGGTGTCCATCATTATTGAGCCTTGGGTGCCACAGCAAATGTAATGCCAGTATTGCAGTTTTCATGACCTTCTGCCTTGGGTTTTCTGAGCACTGCACTTTGATTCTTTATCTAATTGGGTTTGCAAGTGACTGCTTTTGACATGGAAGTTAATTTGTTTCAGGTCTTGCTCTGAGGACGTTGTCCAAGTGATGGGTCATCATCACCACATAGTGTCTAATCAGAGACTTTGTTAACATCCTAAGATTTCAAGATCAGTTTACAATCATTTGTACAATCATAAACTGTTTTCTTGCTTTCCCTTCAGGTACTGGTTCCACGGGTGATGATATCCTTCCTCCCTGATATATATAACTTTCCTTTCTCTTTCTTTCCTCTTCTTATATATTTACCTAAGTGATATTTTTATACTTTTATATTGTTACATTTCTGTAGGTAATAACCAAAATGGCAACCTACCACCTTTCTATTGGAACCAAATTGTTCTGAAATAAACCTGCCATATATATATGTATATAAGCACCAATCATTCAGTGTCCTTTCACTCCAATCTGCCCTGAGGGATCTGCTAACAAGAATGTCAGTTGCCCTACCTCCTGGGGTGGGTCATGACACAAGTACAGGACTCTTGGTTTATTGCATTGTCTGACAGTTTCTGACTTATTCCAGAGATGATCTAAGGGAGCAGCAGAGTCAGTCATTTATCAAAAACAAGTTTAATGAAGTAGAAATTAATTGTTGGTGATTCTTCTTCACCTTTTTGGTGGTCCTCTAGACTGGTTTCTGATCCTCTTGTCTGGGATCACAAAGTAGTTGCCCTGGGTTACACAAAAATTCTGGTTTCCACCTTTTTTTTTCTTTTCCCCAAAAACACTTACTAATTTGGACTGTGATGGGGAACTTGAGACAGGATAAGGATGATATTAGCCTAGGAGAAGAATGTATCCACAAGTGGAAAAGACTGGAATACTGATGATTTAAACAATCCAGGTGCAAGCTGATGATGTGCAAAGTAACCACCCAAGTGCTAAGAGCATGCACACCTGCCACCTCAGGCTACAAGCTGAGTGTTGTTTCTTTGTCCTTACACAAATAACTCAGCTGTGATAACTCCCCTCCAGGGAATCACTGGGACAATTCACATATAGCCCAAAGATACTCATCTCTGCTGATGGACTATAATGGATCCACCTGTGCTGACATAACAGGCAGCTGTAACATCTTAGAAGGTGTCCAAAACTCCTGAAATGTCCTGTGATCCAGTATTACATCATCCAGTGTAGAACTTTCCGCCCCAGGGGAGGTACCAGGGTGTTCCTAGCTAGCCTAAGCCAAATAAAAGACCATGCTTGGACATCACTCAACACTGGGTTTTCTTCCCTCACTGCGTTTTCTTTGCCACTTGAGACTTCTACCACCACCTGGACAGATCCAGACTGCAACCACCAGTTTAAGCAGTTAACATTGCAACATGAAGTTGCAACGACCAAGTCTTGTTGCTGATTCAACAGGTGTCTTGCAGGTCCTTCCAGTCACCTGGGGGGTCTGCAACCCCACTCTGCCTGTACCAGCACCACAGCCTCACTCCAGTGCTGACTCTCCAACTGTTCCTGCCAGGATTTCCAGGCATGGAGCAGGCAAACCATGTGGAAGAGCAGACATCTTGTCTGTGTCCTGTGGCTGTGTGCATGGTTTTTGCAGGTGGAGAATGCTGGCTGCCATCTTGATTTGGTCTGATGTGTGGAGCTTGAGAAGTTTCTCTTCCTTGGTTGGTTTAATCCAGTTTTATCAGTATTGTTATTGGCATTCTTCTTGGTAAGGAGTTCTCTTTTCACTTACATTTGGTCTTTTTCTCTGTATTGGAGAAACCAGGGGTATTGAATCCAAGGGAGAATACTTCTGTCTGAGGTCTCTGCCCCTCCAAATTGTCTCAAACCAAAAGAGGTATCTGCTACTACTTGAAGAAAATAGTGAGGTGGGAGTCTTGATTATTACCTCTTCCCCCTTCGCTATTTATGTGCACACGTTTGATCACAGGCTGTAAAACAAGATCTCTCTGACAGTAGAGATAATCCTTTAGTCTCCACAGATATTTAGACCTCGGTAATTCCAGGCCTATGTCTTGTTTTATGATGTCACACTGGGGAAAAGAAAAGGCATTCAGTAAGTTTGCACAGCAAGGATGATGTTGAATGTTTGAGTTGAACGGAATCTGAGGTTTCAGTTTAGGCTTCTTTCCTTCCTATTGATGAATTATTTAGAGACTGATGTTCCTGTGAGCAATATGTGAAGCAAATTTTTGTAGATCCTTTGAGAAGATTAAAGTATTTGAAAAGATTGAAAGCATTAATAAAGACTGTCCAGTGGAAACAGATTTACTTTTGTCAGTGCAAGGCAGCGGATATTAATTTGAAACAGACATTTCACCTTTCTCAACTCGACCAGCAGTCCCTCAGCACCATAGGAATGTTTATAAAGTGTTCAGCAACAATGATCAAACCTTTTTCTTGCAATTTCATTATTTGATTTTAATGTGCCTAATCTGTATAATTCTGAAAAGAAATATGCTGCTTTTCTTTACACTGGCTTCTGTTCCTTTGAAATGTTTGCCTTAGCTTTCTAGTTTGTACACACATGCACACATACACACCCACAGGCACGCACACAGACACCGGCACACATATACAGGAAGCTAAATGATGCAGTGTCATTTCCTGCAGAAATGTAATTGAATTATTTTCAAGTCTTACACCAGAAACTAACAACATCATCGATAGAAACAATTGGAATTTGAGGCTAGGTTCAATTTCCTGGCTGTTTCCAAAAAGTATTGCCTCTACTAGATGCACTAATAGGGATTAATTTGACAGATTAATCAAGATCAAGAGCATTCCTCTGTATTGGGAAGTTTCCAAAAACAATTAATTTGCAAATAATTCCTGAATCTTAATGAAACATGGGAGTTAGGTTGATGACATCAGAAAGTATCATCTTGCTGATGTGGATCAAGTTATATTCCTTCTTAGACGTCAAAAAGGATATAGTTACAATGAGAGTATACAAAGAGGAGCAGAGTTTGCAGTAATTGTGTGGAGAGGGTCTGTGTAGATCCATTAGTCCTACTGAAATATTGAGACTTATCTAGTCATGGCATACGTTGTAAATGTGAAGAAAAACTACTTCCTAAATGTAAAGAAGGCTGTATGTTTTATAGTGCATTAAGGCATTCACTGATTATATTCCTCTCTAACAAACCCTTCATCACTGAATTAAGATTACTCTTTGAGGATGCTGTAATTCTTTGGCCTTAGAGTACAACTTTCTTTTTTTTTTTTTTGCCTCCCTACAACATAATTTACTATTTTATTTTTTAGTAATTACGCAAACCCTGATGTTTGACGTATCTCTTTGACAGCTGGTGTTAGTGTTTTTAGGGAAATGCTGAATGTTTTTAGAGAAATACCAACATGAAGAATCCCATTACTCATGCTTGTATTCTGTTACTGTGTATACATCATACACACTAACAGAAATCTAGCATAAGGCTATCCAATTCACTTATTTAAGTCATTAGGAAACTAGTTTTATAGACCAGTGTTCACAGCTGCCTTCCCTGTACCTATAATATGCATCAACAAAGCTTTTACATTTTTACCACTGTCAGAGGTGAAAGGCCAGAGTCTAACTCTCAGGCATCACTCAACTTTTAATTTTGGATGAATAGCCTTGGAAAAATTCTTCTTTGTTGGGCAAGTAATAAGAGACAGGTCTCCTTTTTTTTTTTTTTCCCCACATAGGCAATGTGAAACAAATGCAAGGAACACCAGACAAAGAGAATTCAATCATAAGGCTTAGGTGACAAGTTTTTCTAACTTCATATGAATAACACCAGTTTATGTGCAGCAGGGTGTATAGGAGGTGTTTATACCAATGTGTAGTAAAACTCAAGACCAAAGAATGCAAAGAATCTAAAGTCAGAATGGAGGTAGATGCATTAACTTGCAGGCTTGCAGGGGATGAATTTGTTTTGCTAAGATTGCTCACATGAATGATCTGAAAATAAGTAATTATTACAGGAAAAAAGTCAAGAAGCATGATTGAACCTCACTGAGTGTTTCTAACAAGCTTACTTAAGAAAATTGCACAAAATGGTCACAAAATCATCAGAAAAAAAGGAACATTTCAGATCAACAAAGTGCAAACTAAAAATTGTCACAATTAACTAGATTATAAAGTCAATAGAATCCTATCAATCCATGGGATTTTTCCAGTTAGTCTGAGACCAAAAAGCCAGACATGTTAAATAGCTATATGAATTAATTATTTTACCTCTAATAATCAGTTGCAAACAATTATATTAATGAGGATTCTACTGAACTGTAAATAGTACAACAATGAATTTAAGTAAATGAGTAACCTTCTGTCGGCTTTTACACCAGTAACTTGCCCAGAGATTTTTAGATTACCTGGCTGGCTTTAAAAAGATGGAACTTGACCACGACATTTCGAGCCCTGGGTCAACATACTAGGTGCATTTCTTGTCTGATACAGTTCCAACCCTTGATACAGTGGCGTAAGAGATAAACAATGGAAAAAATGTAAGTATTTGTTCACAACAAATGTATCTGGAACCTTTTGTTTCTCTCATCGTGTTGCAGGTCTTTTAAGCAAAGGATAGGGAAACTGTCTATAACTAGGGAGATTGGAGATGTTTGGAAGTCAGTGTCATTTTTATTCTGTATTCCAGACCCACCTTTCAGTGAAGATTCTGCAAGGTATCTTCATTGTAAAGCTACCTTTGTCTGAAATCGTCTAGGAAGTCACTCCAGGATCCCAAGTGCTAGCTGGATGCAATAGTGGCATACACACACAGCCTGGAAAGCCATTTCTGTACCTGTATCTTCTCTGGTGCTCTTCTGCAGTCTTCTCTTGCCCAGAGGTGGTGGATGTCCTATCCCTGGAAACATTCAAGGTCAGGTTGGACAAAGCTCTGAGCACAAGCATCTAGCTGAAGATGTCTCTGCTTATTGCAAAGGGGATGGATAGGTGACCTGAAAATGCCCCTTCCAATGCAAACCATTCTATGATTCTATGAAAGATGATCTTCTGTAAGATCTCCTGAGTAGAGTGTCATTGTCACCTTTTAACAGGGGCTCGTGTACCCAGTTAGTCTTAATTGATTTGGCTGTGATAGTATACAAGGTTTTGGGTTAGTGTTATCATAAGGGGACAGGAACCTTTAAGACATCTCTTCTATTTCATGCCATATAATATTAGAAGAATACGTGTGTATGAACCCTCACTTGTACAGACTGAAACAACTTTTCAATTCAAAAATGTTTGTTAACCTTTCAGACCCTTTGGTCTGACAGGACTATTATGATGAACCCCTTTGCATTTAACTGTATGATGCAGTTTTATGCGGTTGGCTGGGGCCCTAAAAATACTGCATTCTCTGTTTAGAGATAGTGTGTAGAGAAAATAGATCTATTTCTGTGCTTGTAAGGAGGACAGAGTTGTTCTGCTGAGCTGTCCTCTCCAAGAACCTGGCTCCTTTGTATGCCAAAAACACTTCTTACAAGGTTAAAGCAATAGAGATAATTTACTGTTATAAACTCATTCCTTTAATAAGTAGGGATTCATTTCCACAGCGAAAAGAAGTTTGACTTTGCATGTGAAAAGTGTCAATCTCAGATGTGCTTCTGCTCTCCTTGTTAATGCAGAACAGGAGCTGATACTTGGCAGTTAATTAGTTTGGAGAACGGCCAGCAAAGATGGCATGGCCTCCTGACCGTCTGGAGCCAGCTGAGTTACATGGGAGTTGTTAAGATTGCCTTGTGCAGGCTGGTTGTGGGAAAAACCAAATATGTTTGAACAGTGAGTATCTTTGGAGGAAGCAGGCCAGAAAAAAAAGGCTAAATTCGCTTGACAGCTTGTTTGCAAATAATTTGCTGGGTCCTGGTAATGCATAATGATGAGGACTCGAAGGGACCTTGTTACTGAGAGATAGTGCTCCATCTCTTTGTGCTGCAATGCTGGACACTGAAGTGATGTATGCAAGGTGACTTATGATAATGCTTTTCATTGCCACATTATGTCAGAATAAGGTAGCAAAAATTTTTGTCTGTCCTACTTTAAGTCCACCAAACCCATTCTGGTTGCTTCAAAATATGGCTATGAATCCCATTCATATGCATTTCACTAACAAAACTTCTAACTAAACTAGCAAAGCCTTTATTGGCTGATGTTGAGTGTTTTATGTTACCTTTTACTTTGTTACTGAGTCTAATGCCATTATGGAAAAGAAGAAAACAGAAGAGACATGACTGAGAGAAGGAAAATTGCATTTAGATTACTTCTGATGCATCTAGGATTTTTCTGTAGGTTTTCTCCCAGTGAAAACTTATAGTTATTTCTGAGTCTGACACTAAAGGTGAAAAGCTAAGGGCTGTTATCAGAAGAGGAAGAGCTGACATAACCTCTTCATAAAATGAGTCATCAGAAAACTGTGCTGTGCAAATCACTGCATAATAATGAAGCTTTAAACAATGTTCATTTGTTCATAATGTTCACATCTTGGTGCTCTGTGACCTTAATTAACCCATGATACTGTGGGTAACTGAAGATTTTGCATGGAAAAAGCAACTTTTTGCTGTGACGCTGTTCATGGGGTAGATGATACCTACTCCCTGACAAGATGGGTGGAAAGGACAAGAACCAGGGCAGCTCCTTGGCCTATGCTGTTCTTCACAAAGTACTGTGGCCATATCAGAGAGTCATAGGATGTGACATGAGCTCAAGGGTCAAACAAAAGGCAGCTTAACAGGATTAGGGAAGAGGCAGTGCTGGGCCGCATTCCCTGCTTTCAGGTACATGGCTGATGAGTTCTGACACAACAACCCAAAGATAGCTTCCAGAGTATGTGACCTTCTCAGACTGCAGTTCACCCTGGGGCAAGGTGAGTCATTGCTAAGTAAAATGTTAGTTTAGGCCTAATTGGTCCCAGTTAGGGGAGCCTAAATCAAAAATATACTGTCTCTTTCACGGGCTGTTAAGTTCTGCTGAATGGTTTTCACCCAGAGGCTGTCTCCATTTTCCCTAGCCTTTAGGTGTTTTTATCTTTGTCCCAAGGAATACTGAAAATACTAGAATTCAAAATGTTGACCTAAATTAGAAAGAGATCTTCAACACTTGATTACATTAAAACATCATTTATTTATAACTTTTTCTCTAAACTTGTATATAAGTGTCTGCTATATATTATGTGCAAAAAAATGAAATAATTTTTCTAGCACTGTACTTCAACAAAATTCTACAACACAGTCTTGTTTTTGGATCACTAGCATTTGAGAAATTAGTTCTATAAATCCAAGAGAACTTATAAAATGACCCGTAATTAGAAAAGAATAAGTCTTCCAAACAGATGATTTTATTTTTTTTTTTACTGTAAATAGGTAATCCTTTGGTTCTCTAGTGCATCTTGTTTTTGTAGCTCAAATAATAAAACCCACATTAATAGGCAAACACATTTGAACATTTCTGATGACTTGTGAATTAGTTAGTCAAACTGCTAAATTGTTCTTCCCATTTCTACAGATGTCAATGGGGACGAAGATTAAACCAGTCAAATACACAGACCCCTGTTTAGTGGGGATGATATGCAGATTTCCAGGCCTTGTAGATAAGTATGCGCTTTATATCACTCATTCAGACCTTGCATATTGAAAGAGGTAGCCTGCAACAGAATGTAATTTTACTTTCAAGGAAAAGACAGTGGGAAACTACTTCAGCAGTGTAGTTGTTTTGTGAAGAGATTGATTTTTAATAATTTGTTTTTCCTGCTGTGACAGAGTTCATGTAGTAGATAAATCCCAAATTTTTGCCTTTTCCTAGAAACTGAAAATTATGCAGTTCTGCTGTAGGGAGGTGACACCATTCACCTCCCAGACTACAGTGGTTGTACCCACAGAGGGGGCCCGCTCCAGTGATTTTGTACAAGTAGGTGCTGTCAAGAGCTCAACATATTCTCTAAGTTCAGTGAGACTTATCCATGCCCGGAAGTTTCCTCATAGGACTAAGCCCGAGGATCTGATTATATTTCATTCAAATCCCTCTTTTCCACAGCTGAGGTGCTTAACAAAACAAGTTTCTTCCATAAAAAGTTGAAAATAAGAGCCAGCATAAGAAGCTGCCACCATGCCTCTTGCTTGCTCTCTGGGTACAATTGACTTATTCTTTGAAAAATTGACTGCCAACTACTAAGCAGCTCTGGCTTAAATTCTGTGCATAACCTGAATAGTGAAGCAGGAAGACTAGAGGGTAACAGTCTGATGGATGAAGTTAGGCAAGGTTTCCCATCAGACTATTTAAAATTAATTTGAGTTCCCATTTCATTCATGCTTACCACATTTCAGTGGCTTCTCTACATTGTGGGAAAGATAAGACTTAATTAAAAGTTAAAGTTTTTGCATGTTTTGCTGAAGTGGTAGCATTTTTAGTGTATGTATTTTAAATGGCATTGGTATTGGAGGCAGATCTTTCATTAAGCAGCATAGCAAATTAATCTTGACCTATCGATAGATGTGCCTGCATTCACATAATTTTGATAGCTGTCTCGCCTGGCCAAAAACTTTAGAATTGTTTTTATAGTGAGATCATCCTGAAAATATTGTCACTCTGATATGGTAAGGTGTTTGTGTGGGAAATTATGCAGTATAAAAATGTAAAGGATAGTGGACTTTGTAGCCATATTAATTTTCTGTTTCACCAGAACAACTGCATATTATCAGAGAAACCTGTAGTGGTGTAATAGGCAAAAAATCTTTTCCATCTAGTAGAAAATGCTCTTTGAACCAATTCTGAGCTCTTCTTCGTCTGAAAGCACCTCTTTTTTTTGTTTGTTGGTTTATTTTTTTGTTTGTTTTGTTTTCAGTCAAATCCTTAAGGAAAGAGAAATGGTTATGAAAAGTTTTCATTCAGCAAGGACTTTAGTGACTTTAAAAGCACATAAAGAAGCATGGCTTGTATATCAATCTCCAAAATGTTGTGACTATCTTTGAGTGTGAAGTGTGTCAATCCTAATATTACCTTGTTTTTAACCCTGATGCTTTCAAATTTCCTCAGAAAATTAATTGATGTCTTATGCTCTGAACTGATGGTTCTCACATGGACGTATAGTATATTTGCCAAAATTAAGTTACAGTTGAGTATTTTATGCTGTTGATTGTGGAGGTACAGTGAATTTGTATCTTGAAGGGGTTTTTTTATATTTTTTTCTTTGATCCTACTTTTTCTTTGAGGCAATGATAAGTACTCACTTCAGTACTTACAAGGGTGATTTAGAGACTTGGCGCTACATAGAGCATAGGGAAACTTGAGGAGGGAATCTTTTTTCTTGATAAATTGTCATACACACTGATACTATTCAAAGCAAGGGTCTGTTAGGTCATGAAAGAAATAGGCTATAGCAAAAAAAAGCTCTCTGAATATAAATACCTCTCCAGTCTTAGAAGTAGGAACCATGCCTTTATCAGAGCCCTTTCAATAGCTTCTTTATTCTGCCTACCAAGGGCTCATGAAAGGCTATTTTCCCATTTGGGTCCTTTAGTTGCTCCAAATTTAAACTGGGCTCCAACGGAAAATACTGCAGAATGTTAGCAGGAAAAACTGTATTGCTCCAAACTGGCATTTTATGTTTATCCATTAGTATTGATCATCTGTTTTCTATTGCTGAGAAAAATCCAATTGTTTATTAGAGAGGATAAGAGGAAAAGGGGAAAAGACTCTCCAACTTTTGAACAATAGATTTAGAAGAGAGGTGGGGAAAGATTGAAGAACAAAGTGTTCTATGAAGAACGTATCTTGTCTGTCTTGAATGTTCAGATATTCTTCTGAACAGGGAAGATGTTGCCTATCCAAGTGAGGAGTGATGTTTGAAGCTTGCTATATCTTTAGCAGAGCTTCTCCATTAGGAGAGCTTCAGGGACATGGGAAGGTGAAAGGAGAGGCAGTCCAGCAGGGCCTCCTGAGTAACCTTGGAAACTATTGTGAGCCGCTACATTCCTTTCTATTTTACAAATAACTACCATATTTGAGCCCTGTGCTTTCTCTAGCTGCTGAAATGACAGCTGATTATTTTTTCATAAAGAAGATATTTCTAGGCAATGGGATTGACTCAAGTGAACCTACTGTTTTTATCAAGATCTCATCCTTGTCTGGAAACAAACTTAATTACCACTGCAGCATGTGTGAAAGACAAGGATTCTTTGCCTTCTGAATCACAAATGCTGTGTCCAGGCTGGGTGGCAGCACTCTTGCCTGCTCCAGTCCAGACCAAATTGGTAAGTTTGTGAAAGTCCTTCAGTTCTATGAAATACAATTTATGTGACAGTAAAATAATCCTGCATGGAAGAGCCTATCCTGCAGGTTAGACAGAAAAACAACAGCCTCAGTTCTTTTGCCCCTATAACAGTCCAAGAAAGGACTCAGTTCTTCCAGATGAACTCTGAATTTTTCTCCCTCTGTATAAAGAGCTTTATTTAAAAATAACAATTAGCACTTGCTGATTGTTCTCTGCTCACTGAAACAGACATCATTTGTTATCTCAAAAATTTAGCTCTTTCTTTCCTCCTTCAAGAGTGTTACTTTTATGAGGAAAAAAATTACCTTTTCTTTAAAAATTACCACTTGTTAAAATTACTTCAGCAGTTCTCTTTAATGTGCCCATTTATCATCATTACTGAGATTTGTTATTGACAACACCTCACTGGAAGAATGAAGACAAGAAACTGATTCATAGGACTTAATTTCTGTACCTTGCAAAGATAAACTAAAAGAATTAAAGCAGACCCATATTTTAATTTTAAAGATTATTTCTTATTTAAAAATGAGTGCATATTTGTTTATTTTAAGGTGTTTTCATAGAAAACCAGTATTTTTTTTACATCATAGTCTCTTTCATTGTACTGTGACTGATTGCGCATTATTTTAAATACAGTTGAATATTTTGGCTTGAACTGGTTTTGACAGTCTAGCACTACCAATACTATTAAGCAGACTCATCTCTATTCCCTTTTATCAAAGCAGAAAATTGTCAGAAAATCGAACCAACAAAAAATATTTTCTGTCAAGTTAACAAGTTAACAACTGGAGTTGTCCAAGGATAGGAAGGACAGGAAAAAAGTCTGCTCTTAACCAGATGAAAATGAACTGGAATTCATCCTTTTATAAAATTTTTTCATTTGAGAACATTTGGTATGTTTTATTGTTTAGAGCCAATGACACTAGTACAATTCTTCTGAACAGAGAACACATGCAATGTGAGATGTGAAGTCTTATGTTTAACAACCAGACCTCCAATACAGCATGTGGCTGCCCATAGGAAGGTTTCTTTTTCAGAAAAGCTGTGAGAGTTAATGCTTCCCTGTGCCCCTGGTCTGAAGTGAACAATAGGAGTTTGCTATCTGTAACACTTTAATGTTTCCCATACTTGATGCTGGATTTCCCCTATTTTGGATTATTTTCATAACTTTTGTCTTAAATGTCCTTTTTTACCATTTTTTATTATTTCTTCCAACTTATCTGGTCTAATTACTTCACAGAATCGAAGGTTCTTAGCAGTGACAGTGAATTTCTTGTCTTCAGTACTTCAATGCACTTGCATTACAATGGTCTGAAGAATGCCTGCTTCTAACACTGTCACCAATGATTTTAAGTGTTTGTGTGTGTAACCACTTACATGGAAATGCTTGATAGTCTGTGTAGGAAACCTGCAAGATGTCTTTGAATAAGAAATAGGTACTAGAACATCATTTGAAGACAGAAAGGAGGAAGCAGGAAATTATCTCCTTCTTTTTCCAGAGACTGATGCTTAATATAGACTGATGTGCAAGATCCAGTTACAAAATCTGTGATATTGCATTTTGTCTATGTTGTTTCATATTCAATATCAAAAGCAAGTATGAAGCAGAAACAAAATCTTTGTCTAAGCTGTGCAGAATTCACAGTGAGATGGAAGTTGGATTGTAGTCAGGCAATTTAAAGAAATGATTAAGTATTTTCAGTATGTCTGGTTTCTTGTTATTGTGGGATCACTATCTTTCCCTTTTCCTCATGGGAGAATATTAATACAGTACCCTATCCTTAATGTTTCAGAAAGTGTAAGGGTGGGAGTACAATTCCTCTATTTGCAAATACAAATGGGAGCTGAAAATCTCTTCCTTTTCATGGAGATCGCCTTCTCCTGTACATTGATATTTGCTGCTTTTTTCCTTTTTTTTTTTTTAAACAAGCCAGTAATAGACTGATGTAATTGTCAGCACACTAATGGTAGTTCTAATGCCTTCAATGACTTCACAGCAATTTAGCTTATGCATGGCAAAAGGCTCCTATTGTTTTAGCTTTAGCTATTCAGTTCTGTTTCAAGTCAGCTTGTCGTAAAAACTGAAGGAGAAGCAGTACCATATTGTTCTCTTAATCATTCTTAGTTGCTTTGCAGTAACCCAAACTAACATTGCTGAAAATGAATAGTTCTTGATGTATGTTAAAACTTACAGAAGATCGCAGTAGTCATGATGCATAACATATCTATTTTATGAACCAACAGCAAGGTGCTAAAGGAGATGCTCTGTACTGTTAAAAGAGAATTAAAGCAGCAGCTGAGAAGTTGTTTTGTGATCATGGAGAAAAGTCTCTGGTACCAGAGAGCAATGTCATTTTGTAGTCAATACAGGTGATCTAGCTTGTAGCTGTCTATAATAAGAAACATAGGACAGTTTAAGGACCTAGATATTAAGAGCTCATGAAACAATACCAGCTGTGCTGTCAGCTTTTACACCTAACCTGTATCAATAGCAGTAGCATTTGAATGACAGCAAACATGTTTTTATCAATTCAGACTGTTGATTTTAGAGAGAAAAGCCAAATGCTTAGTACTTGCTTACTTAATAAGCCATATATGAATCAGTCTCTGATTAGAGCTTGGGACTGTGCAGCATGAGCATTTTGTATCCTGATTGCTTTATTCTTGTAAATTTTGGGAGAAGTAAAATAAGGCTTTTGCAACATCCCTTATCTCACACTCAACCTGAACAGGCTGACAGAGAGGGGAAATGTACATCTCTCCTTTTAGAAAGCTTATTACATCTGTTCATTCAAATCAGTTCAAATATTAAATGTGACAATGCATGTAACATGTTATTGTTACCTATAACAAACAAAGATTAAGTAGAATTTTCAGAAGACTCTTCTTTCAAGAATTAGCACTTATTCCAGTAAATGCAAATGCATTTCCTTTCAATTACACTTAGACTTCTCCAAATAAATAAATAAATGTCCTCTTCTCCTACAACATTAAAAATTACCTGAGAGTTGTTCTGATCCTTGCTTTCTGAGCATCATTTGCTGCCTTCTTTATTTGGCAGTACAGCTGGGAAATAAGCAGTTGGGGGTGAGTGGGATGTTGTCTTGCTCATGTGGTAAGGATTTGGAGCAAGAACTGAACTTTGCTCAGGGCAAAGTCTGAGTAAAACTGTTTGGTCCAGATGGATGAAATACCTGAGTGAGGTGCTGGTGCAGTCTTAGAGCAAATGCTTGAGAGACCCTTTCTCTCCTTGCACATAGTATGCTTCAGTATAGGTTTCCCCAGCTGGGTTCCTTCTGGCTATTCTCAAACTTGCAGTTAATGATTGTTCTGCTCCTAAGACATGTACTGTGTATATGTAGCCTGCACACAAATTGCTGCAGGAAAACCTTGACTCCTGTCTTGGAAGTTTGCGTATGATGCAGACATGTTATATGCATAAACCCAGAAAAAGAGGCTACTGCTTAAAAGATTCTGATCTTACCTTGCAGTGAGCCAGCAGAACAGATAGTCTTAACTGGTTTGCCATATCAGGATTGGTAACTGGAAAAGTAATGCTCATGGTGCTTAGGACTTACCTGGGCAAGGCACTCGTTGAAAGAAATAGTAGTTTTTCCTGGTCACAGATTCCAGTGGTGATCCCAGGATCTTCAGACTTGAATTGCTTTCAGACAATGCTGAAAAAGTCAGGAGTTGGGTAGAGTTACCTAATTCTGATAGGTATACTTAATTCATACTGAGTATGTAGCCCCAGGCAACAACATCTTTTGTTGACAGCTGTCATAAGATGTATCTACCTCTTGACTAGAGCAAGTCACTGAAGATAGAATGCTAGGTCTGGATATGGAATTACGTGGAAAAGTCTTTGTTTAAAATCTGGGGAGAAGGGGAGAGGGGGAAGGAAGGGAGGTAGGAACACACAGAATAGTCTGTAATTTCTTCTAAAACAGTTGCACACTGTCTTATAGCCACAGAAATTTCTGTCAGCAATAATATTCTGCATATAAATGCCACCTATTTAGCTAAAAATCCTCACTTTGATTGCGTGCAAGGGTCAATACCAGGAGAGACCTTGACAGATAAAAACTTTTAAGCATTCTAATATTCTCTTCACTACCACTGTAGTGGGAACTACCTGCATTCAGGTTTTGGCTAAGTGAAGTTGCAGTCTTTTCATAATCCCATTGTAATTATGAAGTTTAAAACTATGTGTGAGAAATGTGAGAAATAGAAAGTGCTTCAGTAACTAAGAGAGAAATGAAGAAGTGTATGACAAGGACATGTTTCTTTCTTTGTGACAAGTTGCTTGGCTTCGGTTTTAGTTTTTGCAATTGATTTTGTTTGTTTGTTTGTTTTTAATCACACTAGTCTGAGATGTTTAAGCTTTTAGTAATCCCTAAAGAAGGAGGGGGAAGGTGGGGGAAGATCCAAATTTACATCATTGTGTAAAAATCCGATTACTCTGTCTCCTGACTACTCGGTGAAAATAAGTGGGCTGTAGAAGAGGTGTTATCTTCTTTGTAAATCAAGTAATTTGAGGCTTCCTTTTACTCTCTCTCAGTAAACCAGGCATGCAATTCATTCTTTTGTTTGGACAGTTGGTCTGCTAATTAAGAAGCCTATTTCTCTGCCAAATGGTTCTCCTTTTGTATATCTTTCTAATCCCTGTGAAGTTAATACATATTGAAATGGCATATGTCTGTGCCCAACTTGGAGAGCAAATACCACCAGAACAGCAGAATCAGTAAAGGAAAACAGAACAATTGTAAAAGATACTAATCCTTAGTGTGTATAAGATACAAAAAGATATAGCAAACTGGATTTCATCTCCGTGCTTGAACTCCTGCTCAGTGAAGTAGAGATGGGCATATGTTATGTAAGTGTATAAACCCAAAAAGGAAATTAAAACAAATGTAATGAGAATTCAAGAGTAACACACTTCAACCTGGCTGGAAGGTAGTTGGCATGTTGTATCCCCATTAGTCATTCCACGGGTGTTAAGTGATACTGCATAGGTATTCTGGCTAGAAATTAGGTATGTGATGAGATAATCAGATCTCTGAAAATATCTAATGTAATATGTTGCCAATTTGATCTTTAAAAAGGTGTGTTCTTCAGTTTTCCTTAAGATATATAGTTTTAGAGGTCTGTGGTTTCTTAGCTTGTGAGAATAACTGCAAAAGAGTGAGTTGTAATACAGATGTAATGCAACAGCTGGAGAGGAGGAAAGACCCTCCCTTGATTTTGGAGTGCCTGTGTTCAGCTCAGAGGAGCACAGACTTTTAATAAGCATGCACAAATCAATGATGATGGAAGGGAGACTCAGAAATGGATGTTCTTCTTATCTTCCTTGTCCATCATGGAGGATCTAAAGTTGTGACAATACCTCATACTTCCAAGAAAGAGACAGGAAAATACCACTTATTTTGGTTGTTGCCTAAACAATAACTGGTCATTGAAATAACGGACCTAGGTACTTGTGTAGATATTTGTAAGTGGGTGAGGCGGGTGTGAAGCTCCCAGTGCACACCTCTGTCCAACTGTCTCCTAATACAAAGTTATGACTATAGCTTTCTGGTATCTTGTTGATATTCTCCAATCTACTTCAACTAGAGTGATATTTCAAAGAGGTCCTTCTGCTCCCTTGGACTGCTGAAAGGAATTATTACTCCTGAAACCCTTGTGTTCCTTTGTAGATACAAACATTAATTTTCAATTGCCTGCGATTTTTGGGGGTAGGAAAACATTTGATTCAACAATTCTAAATGTCATTGAGAACAAATGTTGAAGGAACTAAGACTAATGGTACTGAAACCTACAAATTTTTATAGGGAAAGTATGATTGTTAATTCCTAAATTTGAGTGCAACCACCTCATTACAACATCAAGCATTTGATAAATCAAATAAGCTTCTTTAGCAGATACAAAGTTAAGAACTGAGCATATCCAAGAAAATGGAAAATAGTGTTCTGTCTTTACCTTGTGGTTGCCTTTCCACTGTGTTTCCTCTAGACTAAGATTTTGTTACTAAAACAAATGTTCAGTCATTTTCCTAACACAGTTTTAATCAAACATTTGCTATGCAGATTTTGCCAGTTTTTCTTATCATTCATGTCTGGAGACTTTCTATTGTTTTATGTCAGCTGAATCCCTTCAGTTAGTTTTCAATAGTGTCATTGAATAGAGCTTAAAAATTCACACAAAACAATAACCTAGCCCTGAGTCCCTCTAAGCTGGTCAACAGCTTGCTTACAAATCCATCCAGTGCAAACAAATTTTGGGGATAGACAGCAAAAGAAAACATAGTGGGTATGGCACCAACAGTAATTGTGCCTTGACAAGATTTCTTGAGTACAAAAAAGTCACTTCAAGGAGAAGTTAATGATCCTTCTGTGCTGACCTCAGCAGACAAACAGCTGTTCACTCACCTACTGATGAAACTGCCCTGTGCCTTGATTTACATTTTGGGGAAATTCTCTGTTCTGAGCACCAGCTGTTATTGTCATCAGCTACCTCTGTGGTACTTTGTGGAAAGCCAAATGAATACAATTTGGTGTCCAGATAGCCACTGAAGTGGAATATTGAACCCTGCAGTACACTTTTTTTCATCATAAGTGATGGCTTTGTTTTTTTCTTATACTGAGTTAGGGTATAATGAAACCTGTATCATTTTACGGCTGATTTGCAGTGCTTTAAAAAGTTAACTCTTCACTTACTGAACATAGCCATGTCCATTGCCTCTGCAAAACTAATACAGGTTTCAGACAGATTGTCCACTGACCACTGAATTTCAGCCCTCCTTGAAGGCAGTGCAGTCAGGGTGGAGTGAGGGAAGGGCTGAGCTGGGGGCAAGGTACACAATAGCAGCGGCCACAGCAACCTGTGACAATAGCAAAGGCACTGAAGTAGAGTTGACTTTCTCATCTGCTGAAACCCATGCTGGGCTACAGGCAGACTCCAAGGACAGTGTGTCATGTGTGGAAACTCCACTGCTGAAGAAGGCTCTGCAGAAGTGTGTAAAACTGGTGGAGGCTAGGGCTTAAGTGGCAGCTGGGTTAGGTAAAAGAGCAGACCACCACTGGTCTATTACTGTTAGATTTTTTTGGAGGTCCTTCTGTCTGCCTACTCTCTTTTCCCAGTATATGATTACTGTTGATCATGTGGCCAGCACTGGTCTGGCAACTGACCTGTATTTTAGGAGCACCAAAAAGTGAAGATAGCAAACAGCACTAAATTAAATAATTAATTATTGACAAAGAAAGTAGGTTAAGAAACTTAAGTTGTGCAATATTGTTCCCAGGAAATAAGAATTTGACAGGATGTGCTTAGTCTCCTTCATTATTTGAAAGGAAAATCATAAGGTAGGTTTTATTTCAAATAATCTGAGAATCGTTTCACGAAAGATTTGTCTTCTTTTCACATCACTGTGTTCAACAAAGACAAGGGCAGGGTCCTGCACGTAGGGAATAACCCCATGTACCAGCACAGGTGATCTGCTGGAAAACAGCTCTGCTGAGAAGGCCCTGGGGGTTCTAGAGGACAAGAAGCTGTCTTTGAGCCAGCAGTGTGTCCTTGTGGCCAAGAAGGCCCATGGTACCCTGGGCTGCATTACACAGAGCATTGCCAGCAGGTCAAGAGA
>VZRE01000521.1:764-15220 GCA_013396775.1 Cephalopterus ornatus
GCTTGGGCCGTGGGCCTGCCGGGCCTCCCTGGGGATAATGGGCCTTCCTTGGGGATAATGGGCCTTCCCTGGGGATAATGGGCCTCCCTGGGGAAAAGGGGCCGCCCTGCACGAGGGTGGGCAGTGCTGGACTGCGTCTGAGCAGTGCAGGGCTCAGTACGGCGTTAAAACTGGCCCAGGAGGCTGCCCGGCCCTTGGCTGAGTCATGAGGGTGTCGTGGTGGTGGAGCTCTGATTTAGAAACGCGGAGTCACGGGACGGTTTGGGTTGGAAGGGGCCTTAAAGCCCGTTCAGTGCCACCCCCCTGCCATGGGCAGGGACACCTTCCACTAGCCCAGGTTGCTCCAAGCCCCGTCCAACCCGGCCTTGGACACTCCCAGGGTTGGGGCAGCCACAGCTTCTCTGGGCAACCTGTGCCAGGGCCTCCCCAGCCTCACATGGAAAGATTTCTTCCTAATATAGGAGTTATTTTGTGCATCACCCTGCCTGAGATCACCGAGTTTTGGTCTCTCTGTTTGGGAGGGAGTTTAAACTGTGAATCTTGAGTATCGGCTTCACAGCGTTGGCATGTCGTCCTGAGGGAAAACGTGGGTAGAATTCTTCGCTTTCGGTGTCTTTTCCCTGAGCGTTAACGCTGATGGGGTTTAGAAACGGGTGTCAAAAGAGCCTTACTGTGTTCATTTCACCCTGGTGAAATTGTGGATGGAGTTCTGGGTCATTCTGGGTATGAGCCACAGAACGGTTTGGGATGGAAAGCACCTTAAAGCTCATCTCATTCCAACCCCCCGCCATGGGCAGGGAACCGTGGAGTCCAAGGATTTGACTGCAGGAAACAGATGAAAGCCAGTGAGGGGCGTTGCATTTATAAACCGCACAAAGCCCCTGCATCAGTTAGCTAAATCAACTCCTGAACTGCTCTTTCAGCGATTTACCTTGTCCAGGTGTTCAGGTTCTGTCTGAATGACCCATGTGACCGCAGAATTCCCATAAAAAGGAGGTGACTGTGGATCTCTGTGCATCAGGATTTTTCTGAAGTCAGGACAGCGCTTTGTGTGTCTGGGAAAACCCTTAGGATGTTATTTTAGGAGATTCTGAAATGAGCGCACGGAAACTTCGCTTACTTTTATTAGGCCTTAGTTTTATTAGAGCCAGGAAAGAAAGCCCTGGCCCTTCATCTCTCAAGTGCAGTTGGTGGGCCACTCTCAGCACTCCATGGACAGCAGGAGCTTTCTCTCCTGGCACCTTTTATCTGGGAGGAGTCTTCGTCCGTGTTGAATTTTGGGAGTCAGACGGCCAAGTTCAGCGCAGGGCTCCTGCAAGGGAATGACAGCTGGGAAAGCAATTTGAAATAAAAGCAATTTGATATGACATGTGAGGAAGGTTTAGTCTTATCACCACAAATGCAAGCCTTCCACCGGTGGCTCGAAAACTGTTATTGTGCCCTATAGCCTGGGTTGGCAGGAGGAATGTCCTAAAATTTAAGTGTACTGGGATTTTCCTGCATGTATTTTCCTCTGGTAGTTGTTTCTGTCACCAGCAGATGGCTTTATACCCATTTCTGGGCACATTTATAGCCATTTCTGGGTACTGTTGGTGTCTCAGCTCAGCACTCGTTTTGTAACGGCCTCAAAGCAGAAAGTCTGAGATGTGGTTTAAATCCTTTAAACAGCCTGAACAGAGAGGGTTCAGTTTACCAGAAGCACAGGGGATACTGAGGGGATACGAACGTTCCTTCCAGTGCTTAAAGTGGGCTTATAAAAAGGAGGGAGAGGGACTTTTTATACAGGACAGGACAAGGGGGAATGGCTTTGAACTGCCAGAGGGCAGGTTTGGGATATTTGGAAGGGATTCCTGGCTGTGAGGGAGGGGAGGCCCTGGCACAGGTTGCCCAGAGAAGCTGTGGCTGCCCCATCCCTGGAAGTGTCCAAGGCCAGGTTGGACGGGGTTTGGAGCAACCTGGGCTAGTGGAAGGTGTCCCTGCCCATGGCAGGGGGGTGGAATGAGGTGGGATTTGCAGTCCCTTTAGTGGCTCCTGGTTTAAAGCAATAACAAGGACAAACACAAAATCCCTGCGTTTGCCAAAAGGCTCAGAACCCTTAAGGCAGCAGGTGCCTTGTAGCCACACTGCAGCAACAGGGGCTGGTACAGCTCTGGGTTGAAGGCAAGGTGGGAATTAAAGGCTCAGGGGGCTCTGGGGCTGTGGTTTGGTTCCCAAATAAAAGTGCTGTCTGTCTGTGCCTTCCCAGCCTGGGAATGCCAAGGATTTCCACTGTAGCTGTTTCGATGGCCATACCATGAACAGTAGACTGACCCCACAAGTAGCAGAGGAAGTGCTGCATCTTCTTGGCATGTCCAGAGACTCCCGATTCTCTGGCGTGGAGTTGGATTCGTCATGTTTGAGAAGCTGTGTCTTGGGATGTGGCTGCAGAGCTGTAGAATCGCACTGAGCATCTCACCAGGACCTTCCCCACCTTTCTGTGAAGGGAATTGGGTCCAGGGTGGACACCAGCAACGTAAATAAATAATGGTTTTGTGGAAACTGCAACATCCTGCTCTTGGGAGTCCATGTTCTCCTTTTTTGCCTTTTAGCTGAGCTGCAATGCTCACCAGCAGCTGGAGCCCTGGATGGGAGCTGTCCTGGAGCATGGAAGGTGTCCTGGAGCATGGCAGCACTGGCAGTTGGACATGTCCCCTTTCACAAGCACTTCTTGAGTTCAGCCCATGTGGGTTGTGGTGAATTGGGGTGCCTGACATGGCACAGATAAGGAACTGTCCCTTGCCGACGCCTCCTGGGCTTTTTATCTCCCTTTGGGTTTTTATTCCTGCCCCCCCCAAACCTCCTTTGCTACTGGTTTGAGGTTACTGGAACATTTTTTAATAGGAAAAAGAAAATATCAATGTGTTCGTGCCTGATGTAGTCGAGTGCACGATGCCTTCCAATTACCTCAACTTCCGAAACAGCGTTCCCTGGGTGATCCTTCTGCTGGAAGCTCTTTTCCTCACCCGCTCTTACTTCCTCTTCTTAGGACTTGATGGTCTGGACTCTCTGCGCAGCTCCTACCCAGGTAAGACTGGCAGCCTTGCTGGGGAAGGGAGGATAATCCCTGCTCCTGTTGTGCCGTGCAGCAGAGGTGGGATCCAGTGAGGAGCAGAGTTTTTCTGCCCTCCAAAGAGCCCACCTTGCCTGTTACAGTGGGAATTTATTCATGTCGAAGCATTGGCAGCGAACCCAGACACAAGTGATGCTAAATTGCATTTTTGGTCTGTTTTCTGCTGCCTGTTTGGGGCAGTCTTGACTCTGTGGAGGTGACTGTGCTGCGTGTTGAGTCCCCGCTGCCTGCGAAGGCGGCGTCGTGTCACGGAGCAGGGAATTCAGGACGGCACCGCTTTCCATTTGAACGCTTGATGTAAATAAATGAAGTCAGTACAGTGGAATGAAGGCTTTAAACGCAGTGGGGAGGTGTGTTTTGTGCCTTGGTCAAAGGAATGTGCCGTTGGATTGTGCCACGGCCGCGGCATGTGACGGATTTATGGTGTTGTGCAAATACGAGCTGATTCCTCGGGATGTTCCTGGGTGACCCTCCCTGGTTTGCAGCTGGAAAAATGGGACCTACTTCACCAGCAGTTTGGTGTTTTGCTGTAGGAACCAGCCAGCACAGCCATATGACTATTAGCAGGTCCCAGGGACAATTCCAGGCTTACAGATCCAGGAGCTTCCAGCTGGGACAGCCTTTTCCTTTTATGCAATAGTGCTGGTTTCCATATTAAAACTCCTCCTGCAATTTCTGTTCCTCCTATGAGGGCATCATACAGGTTTCTCTTTGTAGCTCTTTTCTTCCCTCATGCCCTCAAGGAATGGATCAGCACTCATTCACAGTAACTCTCCCTGAAAATTTCAATTTAAGCTCTTTAAATTCACCTCAGGAAAACTGAATGTCCGGATTTCCTTGCTGAATGTCCTTCGTTTCTCGTGTGCTTTTTGACTCCTCAACCCCCATCCTATGGCATCCATTCAGAGCACTTTGTAAACATAAATTCAGGGTCAAGGGTATTGGTTTTTTGATTACTTATGGATTGGGAAGAAAGCTCTGGAATTCTTTGCAAGTACCAAATGGCACTTGAATTTTTATCTGGAGGCTTCTTAGTTAATTGTGATTTTAATACATTTTTTTTAAAACCAGAAATCCAGTCTCCATTAATAATTTCACTGTTATCTTGGTCTTTTCTCTCACGCAGAATTTCAAGATGTCAACCACATGGTGATTTTTGGATTTGGCTTTTTCCTGATGGTTCTGAGAAGATACGGGTTTAGCAGCACTGGATTCAACCTCCTGATCATTGTACTTGGTGTCCAGTGCTCTGTCTTGATAGAAGATTTATTAGTTTTCTTTTATCTAGAGGCAAACCAAGGTATTCTGAAAAGGTAATTAATTCATGTTAGAATTGGAATAATCCAGAACTGCTGATTGCTCTTTGTGGAGGTTAATGCCTTGTTATATGGACCTATTTGGGAATAGCATAGTCGTATTTGCAGACATTTTAGAGGGGTTTGGGTTTTTAATACGTTTTACTGTGTGTCATTCTTTCTTGATTGGCCCTGCAGCCATCCTGATACAGAATTATTTTTTCCTTTTCTTTCTTGTCTTGCAGCATAGCAAAGGGTTTTCTAAGCATGACAGCTGTGGCCATCTCCACTGGAGCTGTTCTTGGGAAGACTAACCTCGTGCAGTTAATCGTGATGACACTTGTGGAATTAATAGTTTTCTATGTGAGCAGATGGATCAACAGGAGTTACCTGGAGGTACTGTGGCGTGATTTCCAAATACATGGGAGAAAATTTCATTGGGACTTTGGAACGTTGCCTTTTTTTGTTGGTTTCTTGGTGCTCTGCTGAGGGGAGCATCGGCGTGTTTTGTCTCAGGTCGTGGCTGTGTTTTCATTAAGAGATGAAGCCTGGCTTTGGGATTATACTTAAGGACACCAAACTCCCAAGCCTGCACACTCTATGTCTCTACACCTGTATTTTTGGCCTGGAAGGGTGAGCTGATCTAATGGATTGTGGTGCAGTGTATTTGGCCTTGCCCACGCCCTGACCACTTCCAACAGATGAATGAAAGCCCTGACCTATGCTAAGGCACTAATTGCCCTTAAACTTTACCCTGTGCCAGTTCAGCCTGGCAGATTTCCAGTGGGAATGGTGTGCCAGCCCAGTCTGCCCAGCAGCATCAGGCCTGCAAACATACCCCAAACTCTCTGTGTATGGATCATGTGTTTATGAGCTGCACTGAGTTCAGATAACTCAATCTCACATAAATAACTCAAGCTGAGGGACTGTGAAAATAAGTTGCTTTTAGGGAGGTTGCATGAACAACTGTATCAGGAACTGCATCAAAGGCTTTGTGTGGCCTTAAATAGACCACAAATTTGAATGTTCTGTTGATACAGGTGGGAGATCATCTCAGCCTGATGCATGTGCACCTGTTTGGAGCCTACTTTGGGCTGGCAGTCGCCTCCTGTTTCCCTGAGCCCTCCCCAAGGCTGGACAAGAACAGGAGCACCCCAAAGTCAGACTTGTTCTCAATGTTGGGTAAGTCTTTGGCTTCAACGCCTCAGTTGGAAGAAGAGGTTGCAGTAAGAACATAAGGGAGGGGTTTTTTGGGGGGGGGCGGGGGCTGGGCACAGCAGGCTGAAGGTTTTGAATCCAAAATGCAGGTGTGAATCAGCCAGGCACAGCAAACTGCTGCTGTGGCTTGTGGTTTCTCACCATGGGTTGGTGAGTCTCAGCACGTTCCCTTCCAGGCACAGAGGCCACTCCTGCAAACGGCTGTGGCTCAGTTTGCTCTTGTCACCCTCAGCATAAAGGCTGTGCCAGGGTCTAAACTGCTCCTTCTCCAAGTGACCCATTCCCTGTCACGGCCCAGTTGTCCCCTCTGGGCTTGTCTGGGCACGTTTGGTGAGGAGCCTGTGTGCCAAAGCTGAGGTCATCACTTGTATTTGGGCAGCGCTCACAGTTCCCAGCCGGGGCCGAGGCTCGGCTGTGTTTGGCAAGGTGGTGTGCAGAGATAGAAAACGGCAGTCCCTGCCTAGTAATGCAAATGAAAAGATAAAAGCCTCGTGAAGGGTGGGGAGTGTGATACAGGCAGGCCCACGGGAAAGGATCTGAGTGAGGACAGGATGAAAGTATGGGACTCCCAGCTTTTTTCTTACAGAAGCGATTTGTTTTCTTCTTTACCTCGACTTCTGTTGTGTAACTGCCACCAGCTGAACCCAGATCTTCCTGCAGGGGTCCGCAGAGTCTAATTCTTAGTCAGTCTTTGCCCAGTTGAGGCAAAAGAAGTTTAAATGCTGCTCTTTTGTGTTCCTGGAGTTCTTGTTTTCTGGAGAATTCAAGATCAGTATTTTCATCTATCTCATCAAGACATTGTTAAACCTTCATTATAATTTTAGTGCAGCTTGCTACAACCAAGTGCTTGCTGTTTGGAGTAATTATGTTGTTATTTCTTGAATAATTCCCAAGGTTTTTTGGGTAGACAGGAGCAGCTGAGCAGGCAAATTCCTTGGGAAGAATCATCAAAGAGGTGGAGAGGATTCTGTTCTTATTACTCAGTTCATCCTCATTTCTCTTCAAACCCTGCCAGGAGACAAGACAACCAGTACCAGTCATACTGGCAGCCAAGGCAAAAGACACACCAAAGTGCACTTGGGTTTTTTTTTTTTACAGTGGGAGCTGTTTCCCTTCCTCCCTGGCTTTCATTCTCTCCCAGCTGGTTTTGAACAGTAATTCCACAGTTCCTT
Organism: Cephalopterus ornatus; assembly: GCA_013396775.1. NCBI lineage: Eukaryota > Metazoa > Chordata > Aves > Passeriformes > Cotingidae > Cephalopterus > Cephalopterus ornatus. The sequence continues at coordinate 7,559 of VZRE01000521.1, forward strand.
GAAAAGGAGCAGAACTTTCAGCCAAGGAGCTCTCAGGGCTGCCTGCTTTCCTTTCTTTACAGTTTGGGAATTGCAGTGGGTGCAAGCTGTGGGCCCTCCAGATGTGATGGATTCAGTGTGGTTTAGAGCAGGTAATGAGAGTTTCTTGTCTTTGTCCCCCAGGCTCTGTCTTTCTCTGGGTGTTCTGGCCAAGCTTCAATTCCCTGCTCGCTCAGTCCCGGAGGAAAGCAGTCCTCAACACCTACTTTGCCCTTGCAGTGAGTGCTGTAACTGCCTTCATGTTGTCTGCTCTGACCTCAAAGGATGGGAAATTCAGAATGGTAAGGCACCAGAGAAAACCCCTGCACGGAGATTTTTCTGTTGGTCTCAGTAATACACTGGTAATATAATAGCTGTTAACTAAAACCAAGTCCAGGCTTTCAGCCTGACAGTCATCAGAGAGTAACAGAGTGGTTTGGGTTGGAAGGGACTTTAAAGCCCATCTTTTTCCACCCCCTGCCATGGGCAGGGACACCTCCCACTAGCCCAGGTTGCTCCAACCTGGCCTTGGACACTTCCAGGGATGGGGCAGCTACAGCTTCTCTGGGCAACCCATGCCAAGGCCTCCCCACCCTCCCAGGGAAGGATTTCTTCCTAATATTCAATCTCTTTCAGTTTAAATCCATTCCCCCTTGTTTAATCACTAAATAAAAAGTCCCTTAACTCCATGCTCTTGTTTTATTTTACAGACTCATATCCACGGTGCAGTGCTGGCTGGTGGGGTCACCGTTAGTTTTACAGCACAGATGATCAGTCATCCTTGGATTGCCATGATTTTGGGGCTGCTTGGCAGCGCCATCACCATATTAGGATCTCACTGTTTACAGGTAGGGCTCAGAACCTGAAGTTGTTTTTGTGTAAGCTTCTTTTCCAATGTGTGATACCTCAAGGGAAACCTCTTTTTCAAAGAGATTAAAACGAAGAAGCCCGAGGTGTTTTGAGCAGAGTGAAGGATTGCAACTTGCAAATTCTCTAGGTCTGCAATAGACAATATGCAATTATCAACTTGTGTTCCTGTGTATCAGTTAAATCTTTTTTTTCCCCCAGAGATGCTTGAATCCTCCTCTCAAAATTCATGATACTTCTGGAGTTCATTTCACCTTTGGCTTGCCTGCTGTGCTTGGAGCTCTTGCCCAGGTTGTTCTCTTAGTCATAAGAGAATGGACTAATTCATCAAGGTATGTGAATTTTTTGCTATTAAATAAAAAGCTTAAATAATCATTATTGCAGTGTGCCCTGAGAAGAGTTCTCATACCTACAGAGAGCCTGAGTGGCATCACAGATAAACTCTTTTATACTAGACAAGCCAAGATAATCCCTGAAGTCCAAAAGGTCAGTAAAAAAGGGGCTTTGAGAGTTGAGCAGACTTTGGATCAAAACTTTTGCATCAGTTTTGGGTCCTCTTTTCTGTCTCCCTTTTTATTTGATATTAAACACAGCAGAAATGGGAGATGAAAGCTGGGAATGTGCCTCCTTCCAAGACTCGTTTTAGCTTTTGAGGTGTTTTGAGGAGCTTTGTGTGCAAACAGAGGGGAGGTAGAAATCAAGAGGGCAGCACCAGGGCCTTACACTTCTGGTCGTGTTCTTACTGAAACAAATTTAATGAAGTTTTAGTGCCACAGTGATGGTTTCTAAGGACAAAATATGTTCCCTGAAGTCTGTATTAGTCTTCTGGTAGCATCTCCTAAAACATCCAACTGCAGCTGCAGAGAGATTTGAGAATAACAAGAGTTTTGATGAGAGGTTTTGATGTAAAATACTCTTTAGATACAGATTCATTCACAGTCCTAATGCTAAATCCAGAAACTGTAAAAGGTGAAACACTTCTTTTGCTTTTCAGTCTGGGTTATTTGGTCCTTCTTCACATTGGTGCCTTCTGCCAGACCATCAGCCTTGCCTTGATAACAGGTGTTATCACAGGTCAGTACTGAAACACAGGTTCCAGTCATTTCTTCCATGGGCAAGTTTCTCTGGGTAAATTATTTGTAAAGCAGCCACGGAAAACATGAATGGCAGGGACTCTTCCCAGGCAGCCTTTTGAAGAAGAGGTGCACTGCACATCAATAACCCAGCAGCACCATTCTTTCAGCGCTCGAGTTTATTTTAGCCGAGGCTTAACAGCTGCCTTCACATTTCGCACGGGAGATGTGCGAAGATGAAAATATTTTTACATTTGGGTATTGTCTTGGTGACAGAAAATGCTATTTTAGGGCCTGTCACTTCTTATGGCAGTTGGTGTGAGTGTGCAGAGATTCACTAACGTCAGTAGCTGCATCATTCCAGCACCAGGCCTTTGATCAGGAGCGGTTTGGGATCAGCAGGGCTCATGTGGCTCCCACGTGAGGTTCTGTTTTGTGACAGCTGCTGCTTTTCTAGAGCTGTTAGTTCTGTCTTGGGTAAAACAGAAATGGCTGACGAAAATTGCGGGGAAATGCACTCTAAAATGATGTGTTGTAACCTAAACCCCTTGCATTACCTTGAGTGTAATTAAAAAAGTTGAGCAGAGTTTTATTCAGCCAAAAGAACCCAACATTCAGTGCTTAACCAACTGCTTAAAAATCGAGATGTATCCATCGGAAACCCCAAGCTAACAATGCTGATAAGCCAGATTCTTTTAAACACACAGGCATTTTTCACGCAAGAACTTAATATTTTTGATGTATTTTTAGAGTCTAGCGGGCTGTTTAACTGGGTTTTACCTAAAGTAATTAATTTTTAATATCACAGGCCTTGATCCTGGCAAGCTTCTCTGTATTAAAGGTCAGCTTGAGTCAAGGGGCTCTGCTGAAGCATTTAGTTCTAAATTTGTATTTTGATCTGTGTTGCATTTGGATACATGTTACTAAGAAACCCCCAGTTACACACAATCTTCCCCTTTCCCTGATGTTTATATTTATATCGGATATATCTGTTTTCACAAATAGGTTTTATCTTAAACACCAGACCGCTTAAGATCATCCCTGTATCAAAGTACTTCGAAGACCAGTTTTATTGGGAGGTAAGTTTAAATGTAAAATTACCTGTGTGAGAGTATATTTAGCACCTTGAATGAAGAACTTCGGGTATTTGAATTAAACATATTAAAAAAAAAAAAGGGGATATTCCATTTCACAGCACATTTTGTTTGATGCACAAACACAGGCCTCGGGCACCTTTAGGTGCTCGTTGAGATGCTGTATCTGAATTACAGAAAAAAAGAAATGGATGAAAATAATCTTCTAATCAGGTTTGGCATTGAGGGGTTTTTTTGTACAATGATTTCATGCATAAAATGTTCTGATACAAGAACGTTTGTCTTCACAGTTTCCCCATTTGGCTGTTGAATTTTGAGTGGAAGATCCCAGCTGACCAAGATAAGATTTTTCCTCTTTGTCACTAGAGAAATTAAGTGGCTATGAGGGGCTGAAAGAGCACTGAAATACCAGTTCCCAGGCCCACAAAAGCCATCCCAACGGAGACACAAAAAAATTAGTATTAAACTAGTTATTCTCCAAAGATACTGAGTGTAAATTCACAGATGCAAACTTGCATTTAGCTTTTCTGCTTTGTTGGTCTTACCTTAAATAAGATGTGTACAAGAAAGTTGACTGCATTCATGGCTGTAATGGCTTCTCAATCCAAATGCTTGGAAACTTTAAACTATTTTTAGCTCCCAAGTTTAAAAGCCCAAAATCATGTATTTCAAAGTGTAATTTTTCAAGGAGCACTTCTTACCTACGAAAGTACTCAAGGACGTGTTTTTGAGCTAAATTGATTCTGCTGAAGGCCTTGTTAAGCAAGGATTTGATGAGTGAGCTGGATCTGGGCCAAACTCTGCATCCTGCCAGACTGAAGTCCTTGAGTTCCCTGACTGCTTAAAGACAAATCTGTCATTACTTGGCTCGGGCCATTTGGAAGTTCAGATGGCAAGAAGTTCAATTGTTCTGCTTGTGGATGGGCGCCCCTGAAATCAATTTGGTGTTTGCTGCCAAATCTAAAATAAGAGTAGACCTCGGGTCAGAGTCTGTGTAGGGACAGCCTGTACCACCACAGGGTTAGCTGCCACCTGAGGGGACTGAGGGAATAATCCTCAGAGCTGCCTGAAACCAGTGCCAAGACCCAATTTTGGAAGTGTCTTATTCCAAGACAAGCAGGGGACTCTGGGGCTTAATCAGACAGAGGATTCTCTGCAAGTGTACCCTTGTTTATAAGTGGATTGTGATCCTCGGTGTTTCTCCTGTTTCAAAAATACCTGACACAGAAAAGCTCTCTCCAAAAAATGCTTACCTAATAAAGAAGTGAAAATGGGATTGTTTTTGTTTATTCAGCACGCTTGTTAAAAATGAATGAGGAAACACGTGACACTGAGGCTGTTCTTTGATGCTCACTGACCTCATTCATTCTTTAGGTGTTGAGCAAAGCAGATCACTAGTTACAGATACGAGACAGGGCCCAAATAATGAAAAATTACTTGCAGAGCAAGGGGCAGTTTTCTTTATTTCTAGGTCACAGAAGAGCCAGTGATGAGCTGAGTTAAGGAGCTGCCCAGAGCTTCCCCCAGCCCGGACACACGGAGCGTTACCTCGCAGTTAACTCACCACTTGCTACGTGAGGAACAGCGTGATCCAGGCTCAGCTTCTGTTTTTCACTTTCTTAACTTCCCTAGGACCAACCAAACGTAACTTGTGCAGCACAAACTGCTGGTTTCTGTCTTTAAGGGTCTAATATTTTATTCCATCTCCCTTATCATCGATTTCCTGAGCAACCAGCCTGGGTGAATGCACAGGAAAGGGGCAGACACAGATCAGAACTCTCCCTGGCTGAGCAGTACTTCTTTCCAGGGAGAGAATTCCATCTGAAGACTGCTTTTTCTCTCACAGTGGTTGGAAAACAGTTGAGCACAAGCTTTGTGGACGAGCTACTTCCATCTAGAGCCACTATTTAATTTGTGCCTCTCCAGTGTCACCCACAGCAACAGAAAGTTGTTACTTGCCAGAGACTTCCCCATTATCACCACAGGATAAATTAAATATTCAGGGAGGGGTAAAAAAAATCCCAAAGCAACATAGTTCTATATTATGCAAGAAAAGCCACACACCAGTAAGCTTTGAAATTGAAGAAATGGTTATATTGTGCAGATATAGGAAATATTTAATAAATATACGTTAAAAAGTCGTTTTAAAGCATTTTACTAAGTTTTTCTTTGTAAAGAACATCATAGAAACAGCTGGTTAAATACACCCATATTCCACTATCCTGTTTATTTGTAGCAAATGTATCAGAAAAGTGGCTCCACTGTTACTTGTAGCAATTTTACATTTGTCCAAAAAAAAAAAAAAATCACGACATTTAAGTGGACGTACAAGAGTAAAAAAAGAACAAAAAACACAAACAGAATAGAGCTGGAATTTTTGGACATGATGGAAGGTCACGGTTTACAAAAGGGTTTTACAAAATTTTGGGAGTGTGCCGTTAAAACCCAGCCTGGCCAGGGCACTTCCAGAGGGGAGTTCACTGCCACAAATCTTCCGTGCGACCAAACTTGAAGACCAGTCCTCTGTTTAAAACAGAATAAAGGCACGTAATGAGCACGTAATGGGAGCAAAACCAAGAGCCCCTCTTATTTTAAGAACGTGATTTCAGGGAGCAAATTTGTAAATCCGCTTCTTTGCCCTGCATGAAGCCTGTGCACGCAGATCCCAGAGATCTGCTGCCTTCACCAGTTTATTCACACGGGGTCTGGTTACGAAACGGGGCTTAAGGAAAAACCAGATTCCAGCAAGTTTCAGTTTTTGTCATTAAAACCAAATTAGATGAGAAACAAAACAAAGCAAGGTGGACTTACCCAAAAAAGATGAATGCATTCTGGAAAAACACAGCTATGCCTGGGTATACCACTGGTTTTTCTAACAAAAGAAAGAAAAAAAAAATCTCTGTAAATTTTTTTGGAAGTGATTTTCAAGCATATCCCATTTCTGCAATCTTTTGCTAATTTAGTGTATAGGCTCTGGGAGCAATCTTCACAAACTCTGTAATTTTGGTTCTGGGAATAAGCACTCACTCAGGGAATTATTCCTATTAAACTGCAGCAGTTTAATTATATTTTTCCAGTTCCCAGTTGAGCAAGACCTGTGTTTCTAGAAGTTTGTGACTTAGAAGTAGATAAAATCCCTCCCAGTATTAATAATACCATGGGATCGTGGTGTGTAGGGAACCAAAATATTCAAACTGGGACTGCCTAGAAACTTACCTAAAAATAAGCTCTAAAATTCAACGGCCATTTAAAATATTTTCAACTTCCAAAAACGGGCCAGGCCTTACCTTTAACAACGTAGCCTCCAAAAAGGATCCACATGGAAGCAATGAGAGATCCAAAAGCCATCATAAACCCAATGAACAGCCAGATCCGAGCCCCTGGAACGAGACAAGAGGGATGTTTGGTGCCCGTGTCTGAGGTCGGAGATCGTGGCTCTTGTCTCAGAGCACCTCTGTGACACACCAGGCGCGCAAAGCCCACCCTGGCACAGCTCTCCCAGTTTTTCCAAGGCTCAGTGGATTCCCAGATCCGTACCTGTCTGGCCCAGGCAGCCCTCGCTGTAGCTGTCCCCCCGCACCTGTCCGTTGGACACCGCGTTGATCCTGAGGGAGAAAAACAGGAGAAAAACGGGATAAATCCCCTCCGTTTAAAGCCTTTCATTAACTGCACAAAGCAAGTTCCAGGAGTGCGTAGCTCTGACCGAGGAATGGCCCTTACATCAGGAATGCAATGGTGGCTATAACCCCGCAGGCATGGTACGAGTGGTTGAAGTCTTCCACTTTTGGGTATTTCACCGCTGCATCTATGATTATCCACCAGCCTGTAAAAAACTAGGGAAAAAAAAGAAGGAGTATGGCTTAAAGTACAGACGCAAGCCTTTTTTAGAGTATCTAAGATCGCTCTAGAAAACAAAATAATATATAAAATCATTCTTATGACCTCCAACACAGAGTAAAGTGACGGGGTAACTAAGTTTTGCTGTTGGCTTGGGAACAAGGTTGAATGCAAAGCCAGATATTTCCCTATTCCAACAGTTACTCCCATGAAGCTTAAGAAACACGTGGATGCAAGAACCCAGAAACAGATTTTGTTCTTAACTTTGCTGCTAGGTACAAGGACAAGGTATCCCTGTTCTTCCTCTTCGCAGAAGTGTTCAGGTTGAAAAAGCCCTCCACAATGGTGGAGTCCAACCACTAACACACGTTCACCACTCAACCGTGTCCCCAAGTGCCACATCCACACATTTTTTTGAACACTTCCAGGGGTGGTGACTCCACCACAGCCCAGGGCAGCCTGTAACCAATGCTTTCAGCCAAGGAATTTTCGCAAAAATCCAACCTAAACCTGCCCTGGCACAACTCGAGGCTGTTTTCCTCTCATCCTGCCACTTTGTTACCTGGAAGAGGAGCCTTCCAAGGTCTAATAATCTTTAGCTCCTGACAGCTGACTACACCTACGGGGGCCTGACAGCACAGGGCAAGCACAGCAGTACCAGCACTCCCGCGGCCACAGAGGCGATGGTGTTCCGCTTCTCCCCCCAGTCCACGCACTCCGAGCACCTCAAGCTCTCCAGAAAACCGGACATTTTTCAGCACTTGGAAGAGCTG
>VZRE01000525.1:0-31819 GCA_013396775.1 Cephalopterus ornatus
TTCCCAGGGCTGGAGGCAACTCTGCAGGGAGGTCTCCCCTGAGGGAGCAGAAGGGCAGGATTTTGAGCTGTTTTTTTCATTTTTTGAAGAAATGTTGAAAGAAAAATTCTTATTTAACTTCAAATCATCCCTCTCTGCCCCCAGGACGTGCCCCCTTCCCATGTGGAAGTGTGTGGGCAGCAGCTCTGGAAGAGGCTGTTGCTGTGTGGTGGGAAACTTCTTTATTAAAGCAGTTCACATGTTCAGGATTGTCCTCGCTTCTCATAGCTGAGCTGGACTCGTTTTTCACAGCAATAACCTAATTGCTTGTGCTAATTAAGGCCCCTTAGCAGAGCAGAGCAGAATTTAGGTCAGCTTTTCTTCCCTGTCCTTTTGTGCTCGTGCCTCCTGCCCTGGCATTTCCCCCTTGCTGCACATCCCCTTTCCAGCCTTCCGCCTGCTGCCGGATGTTCTCCTGCCCTGTTCTTCCTCAAACCCCCCCCCAACCCATTTTTGGCATCCTGTACCAGCAGGAAAGAAAAAAGGCTGCCAAAATTCCAACCTGGTTTGGGCTGGTTGGGTGGAGAGAGGGCAGTGGGAATTCTCCCGTGCTTGGAGTGAGCTCCACTTTGGTGTCCATTTGCCTGGTGAAGGAGCAGGAGAGATTATCCCCTAGGAACTTTTCGGGTTCTCCATCACTTGCTGCCCTTTCCAGCTGTGAATTTTCCCATGGAGCTCGGGATTGGAGCAGATTCTCTGGTGCAGGAGAGGGGAAGGACGAACCGTGAGGAATGTGAGGTGAACCATGTGTTGCTCCCCTGCACTCACCTGTTTCTCAGTGTTAGAACTTCTGAGCTGATACTCTGAGGATGCAGCAAAAGGATATTTGGAGGACAAAACATCCTTCCTGGGATGAAGTGACATGTTCCTGGAGTCACACAACTTGTGCCTTGGATTCAGAGACACTTTGAAACTATTTCTCCATGTTCCTGTGGCAGAGCAACTCTTAATTTATGTATTTTGTTTATGTATTTTGAATCTATTTTGCCTTGAGGTGAGTCTCACCTTCTTGGCCATCCCTTTTACAGCTGTGCCTTCCCTTCCCTCTCCCATGGCTGTCCATCCCACTTTCCATGTGATAATTCCTCCTGGGAGTTAATTCTAACACATGGAATGGAACTTGTCTGTCGCCAACTGACTCAGTTGTTGTTCATGAGGGTGTTTTTCATCTTCCTGGAGAGGAAGACCTTGAAACTTTGGGCAGAAGTTGAAGCCCTTCTGCAAAGAGGGGGATGATATTTTTAAGGAAAACAAGCCAGAAGTGCAGAGCCCTCTCCCTACATTCCCTTATCATCAGTCTTTGTGTTTCCTGACGAGGTTACGCAGTTCTTTTAGGAAGTTTCCTCGAGTTTGAAGATCAGTTACACACTGTCTGGCCAATAGCTCTGGGAAAAAACAGATTTCAACAAATGTTTTCATGTTGTCTTCTTTCCCATCAGGAAGTTCTTTCCGGAGTTGTGGTCATCACAAGTAAGGACACAGTGCAGCACCAGGGAATCTCCTTAACCATGGAGGGGTCAGTAAATCTGCAGCTCAGTGCCAAAAGCGTGGGGGTGTTCGAGGCTTTCTACAACTCTGTCAAGGTGAGACCTGCACAACTTGGTGTTTTCAGCACAAAAACTCCTGTCTCTCTTCTCAAAGGAAATCTTTCCTTCGTGGCTCTCAGGTGGTCCAAGGATTTCGTGGCATGGAAATGAGGGAAAGCAGGGAAATGCTCAGCATTGGCTGGAGATCCCAGAATCACAGGATGGTTTGGGTTGGAAGGGACCAATAAAGATCATCCAGTCCCACCCCCTGCCATGGACAGGGACACCTTCCACTAGCCCAGGTTGCTCCAGCCTGGCCTTGGACACTTCCAGGGATCCAGGGGCAGCCACAGCTTCTCTGGGAATTCTATCCCAGCCCTTCCCCACCCTCACAGCCAGGAATTCCTTCCCAATATCCCATCTAACCCTACTCTCTGTCAGTTGTAAGCCATTCCCTGTGTCCTGTCCCTCCATCCCTTGTCCCCAGTCCCTCTCCAGCTCTCCTGGAGCCCCTTTAGGCCCTGGAAGGGGCTCTCAGGTCTCCCTGGAGCCTTCTCTTCTCCAGGTGAACCCCCCCAGCTCTCCCAGCCTGGCTCCAGAGCAGAGTTGCTCCAGCCCTTGGATCAACTTAGTGGCCTCCTGTGGACTTGTTCCAACAACTCCACATCTTTCCTGTTTTGGGGAAAATAATAATAAAATTCCAGAGAGAAAAGAAGTGTCACCTCCAAGCAAAACTCCACTTTCCAAGGTGCTGGAGACACTGTCAAGCTCCTTGGATATCTTTGGTCATTAATGTGACAGATCACAAATGGTTGTCTTGAGGAAAATATTAATATTTCTTTTCATTGTGAAGAAATATCCCAACACTGTGAGTCCTGAAAGGTACCTGAGATGCTGGAAGTCCGGGAAGTCTGTTTAGTTTAGAGTTTAGTGCGTGTTGTTGGTTCTCTGTTTCAACCTAAACCTCCTTATTATTTCCTCTTCGCAGCCCATTCAGATTATTAACAGCACTATCGAAATGGTAAAACCAGGGAAGCTTCCCAGTGGCAAGACAGAAATTCCCTTTGAATTTCCACTGCACATGAAAGGGAACAAGGTCCTGTACGAGACGTATCATGGTGTGTTTGTTAATATTCAGGTAAGCAGCTCCCTGTAAAAATCTGCACTTTCATCTGCGGAACGTGTTCCAAAGCATCTCTTAATCCGTGGAAATCGAGGATAAAGTTTGGTGGTAGAAGTTTGCACAGCGCAGAGTGTTTTTTCTCAGACCGAACAGCGAGACTTTCATGTCATTATCCAGCAAACCTTTAAGGAATGATGGCACAAAGCAGGTGTTTTGCCTGAAATCCCTTGTCACAACTCTGAACATCCTGTATCCCATCCCTCCTCGTGTCGTAGACAACTGTTGTGTGTCCGTTCCCTTCCTGGAAAAACAAGTGCCCACGGCGTGGGTTTGCTCAAAATAAATGTGTCATCTCACAAGGAAAACTCAAACCAAAGTGTTCAGAGGTCATGGCAGCTTCAAAACCAGGGATTGTTTGCTTTCCTGGGGAGATGAGGAGTAACATTCCCTGCCCAAATCTGGATGGAATTTGGGCTGTTGACAGAATCTCATGAACCACCGGTTCGAAATCGGACCTTTTTTGGTTAAAAATTGTAGTACCGCAGGTGGGTTGGTTGGTTTAGGGGGTTTTTTGGGGGGTTGTTTTGGTTTTATTTTTGAGGGAAAGTCTTTCCTCACCCATCTCCTGAAGGTAAATATTGTGTTAGACAGTTAATTCTCTTATTATAGTCTGGAATTAAAAAAAACCAACCTGACAAACTACACCACCTCCCCATTAGCCTGTCAGAAGTAACTAAAAGAAAATATCCCTCATTTTTTTGTCTTTTTTTAAGGTCTTCCCGTCTATTTTTTCAGTTTTGGCTTCCCCCTGTAACATCTGTTGTGGGGGTATTTAAAAAATGGTGCAGAATTGGTTTGAGTTGCTTCCCATATCCCAAATAACTTGCTGTGATCAGTAGCAATTGCTTTAAGGTGCACTTTAATGGGGAATATTTGGTTTGTTCTGTCATTCCCTCTCTCCTCTGTGTAGCTTCTCATGACAAGCTGGGGATAAAATGCAACTGAAAAATTAATAATTTAGATTTCAGCCAAACTTTTGAGTCCTGCTCTCCTCAAGAGGAAAACGTGACACTGGGGTGCTGGTTAAGAGACACTTCCTAAACCTCTGTCCAAAGCCTGGGATGTTTAATTAAGTCCCTCTTTCTTGATTTAGGGATTAGTTGTGGGTCCAAGTCTCTGTTCTCATGCAGAGACCTTTTAATTATACACTGTTGGGGAAGTTTGGGGCCAAGAAGGAGAAGTGAGGAAGCCAAATCCCTGCTCTGAGGGCACCTCTTTTTGCTGATTCCTCATCTGGAAAGAAGGAATTCAAACCAAAACAAACAACAACAAAACCCCCATCCCAACAAACTGGGAGGGGACACTCAGAGGCTTTGTTAGGGATGCTGAAGTGTGGGATTTCTGGGATAACTGTTTTCAGCTGCTGGTTTATGGCTCCCATTTTAGGGGAGGAAATTGGCAGCAAATTAAGCTCATTGCCTGATTTTACTGCAAACTTTAGGCTCAGCTGTGTGGTTAAAGACAGTTCCCCATTAAATACCCACAGAGCTGTTACCACTTAAACTCAACCCTCCAGTAAATTTAAAATTAGGAGTGGGCCGTGAATGCATTGTGTCAGTGATCCCTTATCCGGGGTAGAGGGGAAAAGCAGTTCCATAATCACCCTGAGCTGGATGTGACAGCAGCAACATCCTGTACAGAGGCAACAAAATGATGAAAGAGGGAGAATAAATCTGAACTAAAGCTTTTCTTTTCCCTGTGTTTATCCTGCTTATCCCATTCCCACCAGTACACCCTGAGGTGTGACATGAGACGGTCTCTGCTGGCGAAGGACCTGACTAAGACTTGTGAATTCATTGTCCACTCCTTGGTAAGTGAGATCTGGGGTCTTTTTTCTCCACTTTAAGGGAAGTTTAGAAGGTTAGAAAACCGAGTAAAACCATGGAATTTGTAATAGTGATACGTGGGATGGCAGAAGTGTAAAATCAGGGAATATCCTGAGTTAGGAAGGACACACAAGGGTCATCGAATCCAGCTCTTGGCTCTGCACAGGACACTGAGAGAGTCCAAAATATCTGCTTGAGGGAACCAGACCCCAAAACAAACCCACCCCAAAGAGCTGAGCTGACAGTTCTGATGAGAACAACCCCTTTCTTTTTATTTTAAAGGAAATAGGACAAAGAGGATTTGGATTTTAAGATGGTTTTATGCTTCCCTGAGTTTATTCTCTTATTCATCCTCTCAGTTCAGGAACGATGGTGGGGGGGGTTGGATAAATATGATGTCATTCTTCTGAACACTGTTTCAAATTATCTCAGGAGCTCTCAGCCAAAGGTTTTGAGGCACCCACAGTGCCTGTCCTAGAACTTGGGAAGAGAAAACTGGCGGGGAAGAGAAAACTCCTGATTTCTGTTCTTCAGAGGAGTAGTTAGTTATGATTTAGAACCCTGACTCCAGTATCAAAGCTGGGACTGCAGCAGGTTGGAAATCCCAGGATCAAGGCTGGAAGAGACCTTCAGGAACATCCAGTCCTACCATAATCACCCCTAATCCATGAGCCCAAGGACCACATCCTGGAACACTCCCAGAGACAGCGACTCCACCACCTCCCTGGGACTCTTATTCTGAGGCCTGACCACTCTGGCAGGGAAAAATTGTCCCTAATACCTAATCCTTGTAGGATGAGGTCTGACTGTCTCCCAGGAAATACTTTGCTGGTTGTTTGAAGTTCCTGTATCAGATTTGGGTCTGTTTTATGTTGATTTGTGCCTGTCCAGAGCAGCTCAGGACAGTACAGACCTAATTAAACACTTCTTGTTCCATATAAAACTTGCTGGAACATCCTGTTTGTGTCATTCCTTTGAACTCCAAGAGGACAGTAAATACAAGAATCTTTTGTTTTACTTATGACTAGTGGTGGAAATATGTTATTTTAGTTCTCTAATGCCTTTCTAAAAAGATTTAGTTTGGTGTTATAAACCAAGTTTATGGTAAGATTTCATTATTTCCTAAAATATATTATGCTACATTTTATTGGTCCATTATTACATTATAAGTGAGCCACGCTTGTCAAAACAGTGAAAAATTACATATCCTGCAGTTTGCCTGGTTTTATTTCTTGTTCCCACTACAGCACTTCTGAGATCACAAGTCAGTAAATCATGAATCTCTCAGTCAGGGTGAATTAATGAGGTTTTACTGAACATATAATTCTCACTGTCAGTGCTCAATGCACCATTTCCCTTAAGCTTCTTCTCTGCCAGAATTTGTCATTTTGGGAAAACACAGCCAATCTTTTGCTAATCTCTTCCATCTTGCAGCTGGGCAGCAGCAGCTATTTGGAATTCTTAAGGAGTGAGGGCAGATCCTAACAAAGAATTCCAGTCCAGCACATTGGTGGTGGATAAGGAGAAGGAGGGAGAGTTTACACAGCACCTTGGCCCTGCCCAAACTTAATAATGAAAGGCAACATTTCCAGAGATGTGTAAAATGAAATTATTTATACATTAAAAAATGTGGAATTTAATTTTTTTTATTTTCCTCTAACCCACTGTGGGCTTTGGATAGGGAGTGTATATTCCTGCTTTAGATAGGGAGTGTATTCCTGCTTTTCCAGCTGCTTTGGAGCAGCCAAGTGTTGTGGGTTTTGATATTCGCTGGATGTTTTGGGGATCAGAGCTCCCAGTTTAACTCTGTCCTTCCTTGCAGTCACAGAAGGGGAAGCTGCTGCCCAGCCCCGTGGACTTCACAATCACTCCTGAAACTCTGCAGAATGTTAAAGAGGTAAAAGGGTTTTCTGTTATTTTATTTTAAATGTAATGTTTGTGTGATTCTGAGCGAGACCAGGGGAATGATTAAATGCTGCCCTGCAGATAATCAGCTCTTTTTACCCCCTTCTTTTTTACTTTTCTAAGCAATGAAGTGATTCTGCCTCATCTTTCACATCATGGTGACCCGTTCAAGGTGGAATTTTGTTCAGTAAGCATTAAATATTTGAATCCTTTTCCTGAGTGAAAGGAGGCAGTGGAGTGAGGGAAAACATTTTATACCATGGATAGCCAAAAGCCCTTAAAAATGTGTATTTTGGTCCTTGGTTATGCCTTTTTTTCACATCCTCACTTGGCTTTGGGAAGCCTGAAGGAGGGCAGGATTAGGTGGGATATTGAGAGGACTGTGAGGGTGGTGAGGGGCTGGGATAGAATTCCCAGAAGAAGCTGTGGGTGCCCCTGGATCCCTGGAAGTGTCCAAGGCCAGGTTGGATGGGGCTTGGAGCAACCTGGGCTAGTGGAAGGTGTCCCTGCCCATGGCAGGGGGTGGCACTGGATGATCTCTAAGGTCCCTTCCCACCCAAACCATTCTGGGACTCTATTCCTGCCAGTCTCTCTCCTTCACCGTGAGGTTCCAGCTCCTGGATGAATTGTAATAGCCAAGTGCTGTCAGTTCATCCCAGGAAAAGTCCGTCCCTTGGGTGGATGGAATGAGCAGGAAGGATGCCAGGCAAGGGTGAGGATTGTAGAGATACCCTAATGCAGATGGATAAGGATACAGATTGAAAAAATGATTTAAGCTAATTTCTGAACTCCTGAGTTCTTAACCTTGGAACTTTGGCGCATTTCCTGCATATTTTAATAACTCTCTGTAAGGTGTTTTTTTTTCCTTAGTCTGCTCTTACAATGGTGTCTTTAAGAGCTGGACTTGATGGTCCTTCCAGCTCGGAATAATCCTTGTGATTCCATCTTTCCAGAGAGCCTCCCTCCCCAGATTCCTGATCAGAGGGCACCTCAATTCCACCAACTGCGTGATCACCCAGCCCCTGACGGGGGAGCTGGTGGTGGAAAGCGCCGAGGCCGCCGTGAAGAGCATCGAGCTGCAGCTGGTCAGAGTGGAGACCTGCGGTGAGTGTCCCTGTCCGTGGAAAACGCAGGGAACAGCCCGCAGGAATCACCCCCTGTGCTTGCTCAGCTTCAGTATGGAATATTGTGACGAGCCAGAGAGCGTTAAAAAGACCTTCAAACCCACCGTTTGCACTTGGGATGGAACAGTCTGGTTAATTTAAATAACGCCATGATCCTAAACTTGCAAAGGACGTTTTTCCCCCCCAATCCCAGTGTATCTCTGCTGCTTTCCCTCACCTCTTCCCCTTTCCCTCCTCTCCTTGTGCCCCTGCCCCTTGCCTAGGCTGTGCTGAAGGTTATGCCAGGGACGCCACGGAGATCCAGAACATCCAGATTGCCGACGGCGACGTCTGCAGGGGCCTCCCCATTCCCATCTACATGGTGTTCCCCAGGCTCTTCACCTGCCCCACCCTGGAAACAACCAACTTCAAAGTCGGTAAGTGCGTGGGACTTGATGCTCTGGAGGTGTTTTTCCATCAGGGATGAGTTTCTAGTTTTCCTTCAGCTTCTGGCAGGTAAGGGGATAAATCTGGGGCTGCAGGAAGGACCAAGGATATCCATGTGTTTCCGTGGAGAGCTTTTCTGAGCAGGATTTCACAGATTTGAGAAAACACAGCCCAAATATTTCCAATACAAACACTCGAGCAGCCATTAAGCTACTTCTGACTATCAGAATTCCATGAGGAAGGGACAGGAGAAACAGTTGAATGCAGGTCATTTTTTCTTCCTGCTAAAAATTGCATGTAATAAAACACTTGAATAATAATCCAAGAATAAAATTCTCTCTTTATCTCAGCAGTGAGAACCCCTCTTTCCATCGTCTCTCTGTTTTGTTTCCCACTCTCCTGCTGGAAGCCCTGGAAGCAGGAAGGTTGGCCTGGGTGTGACTTTGCTTTTCTTCACCCACACCACCCGCTCCTCCCTGCCAATTGTGGCCAAAATCCAGCATTTTTCTTCAGAAAATGAGGATTTTCCTCACTTGCTCAAATAATTACTGCAAGAATCACTTGGCTAGTTTGTTTTTCTTCCCTCCAGTTGGAATCTTGGTACAGAATCTGTGTGCAGTGATTTTCCCCAAAATAATATTCTTATTTATTTTTTTGCCTTTTTTAGCTCTTGAATAGCAATTTAAATTGTTAGCGTGGGACCTACTTTTATTTATAGGAAGTATCTTACAAAGTTACAAAGTCTTTTTTTTTCTTTGTAGTTACAAAGACTCTAAAAAAAGGGTAGTTATTTTCAGTTTGATTTCTGCCTCCCTTCATTTATTAGCTCTGCCTGGCTTTGTCTTGTCTCCATTTGGGATTGATTATTGATCTGATATTGGATTTTGGCTTTGAATGACACAATATAGTGTCTAAAGAGTAGATTTTACTTCTGGATTTTTTGTTCCGTAGTTTGCAGATCTGTTGTGTTCCGGTTTCATTTCCTAAGGCTGTTAAACGCTGGCAACAAGGGAGGAATCTCTCCCGGGATTCTCCCACTTTCCATGCTTCTGAACAGCATATTTTTAGGTGTCTTTCCCAAAACATTTTGCTCCTTGATGTGTGAACTCTGTTGTCCAAAAGACTTTGTGTCACAGTTTATTGGTGACAAACGAATCCAGAGGGAATCCCAAAGATTAGAACAAGGCAGGAATTCTCTAGGAAGGGTCCAGGGCGTGGGATCAGGTTCTGCTGCGTGTGAGAGCAGGAGCTCCTGCTGGCAAGGATCCAGGTTCTTATGGAATTCTCCCTTTTCTTTCCCCCTTCTCCCAGAGTTTGAAGTGAACATCGTGGTCCTTCTGCACGACGACCATCTCATCACCGAGAACTTCCCACTGAAGCTCTGCAGGATGTAAACACCCAGGCAAGGATTTCCTGGAAAAGGCCCACATTCCTCAGAGGAAAAGTGAAAATTTATCCATGTCTGACTCCAGCTGGAGCCACCTCACTCCCTGTGGGCACTTCCTGTGCTTTCAGTTCTCCCTTCGGCTTTCCAAGGCTTCCCCAGCCTTGTGCTGACAGCCCACCTTGGCAGGCATCCTCCTGCCTTCAACCGCCACGTTATCCCCAATTTTCCTCAGGCAAATCCTGAAGGAATGACTTTGCAGCTTTCCACAACTTGTGTAAGTATGGAGGAAGTTTTCTCTCCGTATTTAATTCCATCGTATTTGTTCCAAAATTCTTTTGAAGACCCCCCCCCAAACTTAGTGAATCCTGTTCTATCCACACTGGGAGGGCGTGGGAATTGTGATATAATGATAAATAGGGTCTTTGAAGGGATAAAAAAATGGTGCTACAACACTGGAAGGTGCTGCTGTGGGATCAGTGTCACAGGATGGGGGTGAAATACGTGAAGTAACACCGAGGAAATTCTGGTCAAATTGGGAACATGAGGCTATGCTGGAGGAATAAATTCACATGTTTGTAACTGTGCAGCTTAAAGGTACTTTATAGGCCAGAAATAACCTTCCCAACACAAACAGCTTGTGGATTTCGGGGTCGTTTTAATGGAACACAGTCACAAGTTGATTTTAATCATGAATTTTCCATGAATCTTCCCTGTGGGGTAGAGGCAGGCTCAGTTATAAGGAACTGGAAGTGTAAAGGTGACCTCCTCAAAAGGCAGAATTAAGAAACCTGCCCAAAGTCATTTCCTTTGGCTTTATCCAGAACAGTGTAATTCCAGGGGTGACCCTGGTGTTTTAGGGAGGAACAGCTGGAATTTTTATTTCAGTGTCTTACCGGGGGGAGAAAAGTGCTCTTTAATAAAGCTGGACACTTTTCCCTAAGACCAGGGGCTGATACAGGGTGATTTTTGCGAAGTGGAAGCCACTCTTTGTAGTCCCCAGAGCAGCACTTCCACCTCCTGTTGTCCTGAGGGATGTGGAAAGAGGGGCCCCAGCACCTGGATTAGGGCAGCTGCAACCCCCCAAAAATAGTGGAAGTTGAAAAGGAGGCAAGTGCTGGAATTCCTCAGGCTCCAAGGTGCTCCAGCTCCCTGGAATTATTTACTCAGCAGAAATATTACACAAACCCCAACCCTGCATGAGCTGCAGCAGTAATTTTAATTTCTTATTCAAGTGCCAATACACTGATTAATCACAGAGTAGTTTAAAACTTCAGCTGGAGGATATTTATTACTGGGGGGAACGAGTGATCCCTAGAATTAGCTAATGAGCTCATAATCCAGTTAATGCTGCTGGGATTCAGACAACAGGCACATTTGATTTTCAGTTCAAGATTTTCAGCCTCTACTCCTCATTTTTTGGCTCTTGGAGGCAACTGTGACAGTGCTGAAGGTGCTCTGGCAAGAGGCAGTGGGAAGACCATTCTTGGAGCTGTTTAAATTCTGCCCCTCACTGGTGACCAATTCCTGCCCAAAATACAGATGTTGCCTCAGCCCAAAATAAAAGTCCTGTCATTCCCATTGAAACAGATCAGCTCTTCAACAGCGGGGGGGAATTCAAACCCAATTTGGAGATTAAGGAATGGATCCCACTGTATTCCAGCTCCTCTCAGTGAACACTTTAAAATTCTTCCTTCTAAATACTGACTCTCAGTAATATTTTAAGTTTGAATTTATGCAGAGAGAGGAGCTGCAGGGATGAGCTGCACTCAAAAGGGCCTGATTGAAATCCTGCTGTTCAACTGGAATTGTTGATGCCAGAGGAAGGGAATGTCTCTTGGCTCTTCCAATTCTGCACTTGGGTCTCCTACTTGTTTGATATTAGAATTTACTTTCAGTGTGCAATAAACCTGAGGGAAGGCTCCCTCTTCACAGGAATTGTGTTCCGGCCTTTCAGATAAAATAGATTTGCTACTTTTCAATTAAATTAAAAAAAATAAAATTAAAAATGGCCAGTTTTGTGTGCTGCCAGCCCTGAACTACATCAGCTTCCCACACTGAGGCAGCAACCAGGAAAAGTGCTGAACCTTGGAGTCTGTGCCTTAGTGCCAAGTGTTAAATCCCACCTCGGCCTGAGCTCTGTCACCACTGCCAATAAAACCAGGGGGCTGGTGCTGTTCCTCAGCGCTGGGGTTACTCTGCAGCCACTCTGCATCTTATTATTATTATTATTATTATAATTATTATAAAGTGTTGAAATAAAGCCAGGACTAGGTGCACTTGTTCCATGCAGGAAGCTCAGGGAAGTCTTCAGGAAGGAGGGCGTGGACACGGCAGATGGGGCAGGTGCTGGAATGTTCCTTAAGCCACGTTCTGATGCACTGCAAGGACAGGGAGAGGGGGAGGAGGCAAAGGCTGGGGTTAGAAAAAATGTTCTCCAGTTCTAATCCATTTATTCTGCAAGAAGAAATCAGCAGTAAAGAAATAAGGCAAAGGGGAAAAGTCACAGACAGGAACATGGATTTATTCTAACATAACCCTGACTTTTTTACTCCATGAAGTCCCACTATCAGGTGGCAAATGTAGGGATAGCCAGGTCCAAATTGCAAACAATCCAGATTTACTCTCTGAAGGATCACTTTCAATTCACTCTGATGAATTATCACTTTACTTTAAAAAAAAGCTTTCTGACACAGTAAAACCAGCTCTTAGGGCGGGTCTGGGGTACAGAGGATGGAAAAGCAAATTGTGCCCAGTTGTTTAAGCACTAGGGGGGTAAATGGAGAGTTCAGAAACAAGACCAGAACTTACCTCTCTATGGAAATGATGCCCACACTCCAGCTCGCACGAGTCTCTGCTCAGCTCATCGTGACATATCGTGCAGGGATCCTCACTGGAGGCCTGCACATGGAATGCTCAGTTATTTGAAAGCCAATTCTACTAAGCCAATTAGTTTACTAACTTCAACCAGGTCTGTTTAAGCTTTTTGTACACAAAATAAATGAGCAAGTTATTTTTTTCCCCCCAGCAATACCCTGGTTATTTCGTGTCCTGGACGAAGCAACGACCTCACTGGAACAGAGGAAAAACTTACTGCGTTGTCCTGCTTTTTCCATTTAGCTTTAGGTGTCGCTCCAACGTTCCCCCAGGGCTGGAGGTTTGGCTGAGAGGGGTTTTTATTTGAGGTGGTTTTAGGTGCAGGTCCTGCCCTGGAGGGACTGGGGGTGTTTCCTTCTGCAGCCACTTCCCGACTCCGTGTCCCGGTCAGAGCTGGTGGAGCAGAGACTCTCCCTGCTGAAGTTGGTGCCTGAACAAAGAAAGGAATTTGGAGCGAGTGTGTATGTAGAGCTGGACAGCAAAGGGCAGTTTGTGTTGTCTGGGGCTGTGCTGCTCCCTTCCCTCTGTGAGAACATTCCCAGGAAGAGGCAGCAGCTCTACCCCCTCAGTACCTGGCTCTGCTGGTCCAGGATCAGCTCCGTCACTCGGTTCAGAACCTCATCAAAGCTCAGCCCTGACAGGGTTTTCCCATTTCTTCTCTGTACCTCTCTTATAAAACCAGTGAAATCTGAACTGGAGGGACAGGAAAAACAAGGATCACTGACTGGCAACACCATACTGGAGGCTCCATGTTTGATTCCCACCAGAAGAGCCTTAAAAACACCAACTTCTCCCATGAACTGGAGCAAGTGCCTGTTCCAGTAACTCTTAGTAACCAGGATCTGCCTTAATTGTAAAAAAACCCTAAACAATAATCAGAATCCCAGAATGGTTGGGTTGGACGGAACCTTAAAGATTATCCCATGCCACCACCCTGCCATGGGCAGGGACACCTTCCACTAGCCCAGGTTGCTCCAAGCCCCGTCCAACTTGGCCTTGGACACTTCCAGGGATCCAGGGGCAGCCACAGCTTCTCTGGGCAACTTGTGCCAGGGCCTCCCCACCCTCACAGCCAGGAATTCCTTCCCAATATCCCATTTAACCCTACTCTCTGTCAGTTTGAACCATTCCCCTTGTCCTGTCCCTCCAGGCCCCTGGAAACACAACCAAAGCAATCCCTGTTGTACTTTATCCCTGGCTGTGCAGAACTTGTTACACCCATTAAAATAATTCCACTCATCCAAACCAATACCTGCTGTAGGTTGGGAATATATTCCGGAGCTGTGCAATAATATTTTCCAGTGCTTCTGGAAGCTTTTTGCTGTTTGGAAGTGCAGGAGGCCTTGGTTGCAGAGCTGAGGCATCCTGGTGGTTCTGGGTTGGCTGAGCGTCACTTCCAGAAATCCCTGATGGGTGAGGTGATGGGAGTTTATTGGAATAGGATCCCTCTGGAGGCTGGGGACGTGTTTTCACGGATCCACCACTTGCAGAAGAAGCCTCAGCAGTGGCATGTGCTGCCTTAGCTCCAGCCTGGGTTTGAAAGGATGGTTGTGTTGGACCTTGACCTTCAGCACCGGAAAACGCAGGAAGCGAACTGGGATGTGCAGATGCCAAGGAATAGGTGACAATGGCTGGATCACTGACCAAAGGTCTGGCTGGGATTGTCTAGGAAACAAAACACATTTCATAGGAAAACCAGTGATTAAAACAAATTTGAGTTGAACTCTGGAGCATCTGCAGCTTGAATTATGACACGTTTCGTGGTGCCAAGCAACTGGAAGGTCACAATTTATCTTAAAAACTCCTTAAAATCAGTTTGACCCCAGGACTATTTTCTTTCAGATTTCTCTTCTAAAAGGTTATTCTGGTTTTACTGCAGAAAAAAAAAACAAAACAGATTCCAAAGGCAGAACAAGAGGCTCAAAAGTTGCTCTTTCCCAACCTGGAAATTAGTGGTAATTAAGTTATGTACATACTCTGTGACAATAAGTAGAAAGGAGATACCTAAAAATAAGTGAGGAAGGAAAAGTATGTAGGAAAAAAGGAGTGGAACAATTATACAAGTCCAGAGAAAGTGGAGCAATAATCTCAAATTTACAGTATCAGAACAGAGCCCTGAATCTAAGTCATACCCAGAACAAACCCGAGAAAACCCCGTGATTTTCTGCAGAAAGAAACACAGATAAAATATAAAAAGAACCATCACAAAGTTAAGAAGAAACTGCCATGATTTGAGCAAGGCATTTGTAGAACTGTTGGCCTGTGAGAAAACGTTTGTGAGCAGGATTTCCCTGGGCTGTGCTCATTCCAGAGGCACTTCTGTAAGTGGTTGAACTCCAGACACGACTGGGAGTGGATTTTGGTGTTTGCAGTCGGTTACACGTGTTGGTGTAACAATTTCTTCAGGAGGAATTTCTCCCTGGAAAGGGTGGTGAGGCCTTGGCAGGGGCTGCCCAGGGAGGTTTGGAGTGCCCAGCCCTGGAGGTGCCCAAGGAAGGCCTGGCCGTGGCACTCAGTGCTCTGGGCTGGGGACAAGGTGGGCATGGGGCACAGGGGGGATCCATGGGCTGGGAGGGCTTTTCCAGCCTCAGTGATTCTGGGATTCTCTGTAATGGGGCTTATCCTGATGGATTTTGGAGCTGTTCAACCTGGAGACGAGAAGGCTCCAGGGAGACCTCAGAGCCCCTTCCAGGGCCTAAAAGGGCTCCAGGAGAGCTGGAGAGGGACTGGGGACAAGGACCTGGGTGACAGGACAAGGGGCAATGGCTTTAAGCTGGAGGAGAGCAGGGTTAGATGGGATATTGGGAATGAATTCCTGGCTGTGAGGATGGGGAGGCCCTGGCCCAGGTTGCCCAGAGAAGCTGTGGCTGCCCCTGGATCCTTGGAAGTGTCCGAGGCCAGGTTGGACGGGGCTTGGAGCAACCTGGGCTAGTGGAAGGTGTCCCTGCCCGTGGCAGGGGGTGGGAACTGGATGAGCTTTAAGGTCCTTTCCTGTGATTCCATAATTTTGGTTCTACAGGAAAACCAGGATGTGCAAAACCATCAGTGGAGCATCTTCAATTCAACTTTCAGCAGCTTAAACCTCTCAAAGCAAACGGAAGGAACTTCCATGAAAGGTGAGATACTCACTAGGACACTGGGAGGAGAGGGAATATCCACAATTTCCACCTTAGTGAGGGAAATCCGGGCACCACTTTTCACCAACTCAATCTTCTCCTCATACTCAGCCTGCAGTGGGAAAACAAACCATCATCCTCCACCTCAGCTTTAATTAAAGATCCCTCTTCATTTCATATTTACATTTTATATCTGAACTTTTCCAGAGAGTTTTCTGGGTTGTTTTTTTTTTTTTTTAAGAAGTCCCACGAATTTCTAAAGAAATCTGAAAGAACCAAGAGATCAGACTTGTTGATGTGGGATCTAAAGCACAATGTGGGATCCAGTTTTGAAACACATGAATAAAGGAGAGATTTTTTTTGCCTTTGTAAAACTGAAGATATTCACTGTAAATTTACTTAAATAACCTGGACTTAAAACTGTATCTTTCTTTTGGAAGTAAAAAAAATCCAGTGTTTAAAAAAAGGAATGCGAAGTTATTTGAGGTATTTATTCCGTTTTAATTTCCAAAATTCAACTTAAAAGCTTGCTAAGAGAAAGGAAGCCTTACCTCTACTTTTTCCAGCTGCTTCTTTACATTGGAAATAAAAGTTTCCCAGGAATCAATCTGTGACTTCACCAAAGGTGCTGCTGAAGCTGAGCTGCTGAAGTATTGAAGATTTGCAGTTAAATTCCAACATTCCCATTATTTTTATTTAAGACCAGTGGTATTTGTACAAGTTTCTCCCTCACCAACTAATCACAGTTCAAGATTTCAAGGGATTTCAGGTTGAAAAGCAGTTAAACTCTTGGTGTTTAAGTTCCATCCAATCCCAGAAGTGAACTCCTAAAACACCTCGGATGCCCAGTATTTTCTATTTACACTTCAGTTCTTTTCCAGGGAAAACTGGGAATAACTGGAATGTTCCCAGGTGCCTGATCTTCCCCCGCTCAGAAAGACAACAGGGATAAGGATGAGCCTCAAATACCAGTTGAGTTTTGGTTGGGGCAATCCTAAATACCTCAAATCCTCTGTACTTCAATATTATAACTTAATATTTTCCATAAATGTTATATTTTATACAATTACGTAATATAAATAATATATTATTTAAAAAAAAAAACCACAAAATTACAGGTGAGTTTTGCTCCCAGAGGGATGCCAGCCTGAAACATGAGAGTGAAATGCAACTTTTCCTCAAGCTGAGTTAAATTACTTTTAAAAATTTATAATTCATATTTTTATATATTATGTATATTTTATATATTATATAATATATAATATATATTTTTATACTATATAATATCTTTTATTATATATTATAGATTTATATTCTTAAAAATATATTTTAAAAAGTTAGTCTTAAAAATCCCCCAGACGTGTGATACTAAAGCAGGGGAAATATTATGATTTTATATAATTTTAAAATTACAAATATTTTCAGAATATTTAAACACTATAATAATTATAAACTTAATAATAACAATAACAATAATAATAAAAATTTTTAAAAAACCCCACTCTGTATTTCCCAAGCAGGAGCACTTAAATTTGTGGTGTGAACTCTCTGTACCTGCTCAGCGTCTTCAGCATCTTGAGATTTGCTTCTGCTTTGGCAACGGTGCCACTGAGCTTCCAAACTTCAGTTTCCTTCCAGTTCTGGAATACCGAGATCTGGAAACAAAGAGAACTGTGTGAAAAAACCTAAACCACAAGGGGGATAAAACCCTCAGACTAAATTTTCATTAGGATCTGAAACAAGAGTTTGATGACAAAAAGCACAACACACCCAGTTCCTACAGGGAGGAATTTCAAGTGGAATGAACATCCCAGGCTTTGGGGAGCATTAAAAGGGCTTCATTCCCTTCAGCTCCATCCTTAAATGTTCCATTTGCAAATCATCCCACATAAACACAAACGTCTATATGCAGATAAACAGGTATTTAGATGTAAAAGGCAGCCTTTTAAATACTGCAAGGTTGAAGACTAACGTGGACCAACAAGAGCCTTCAGGCTCTTCCTAAGAAGGGAGGATTGTTCCCAATATTCTCAATATTCCAAGCATTTCCAGCATAAAACAATCTTATTTTGGAAAAAATACTGAGACATGAGTTTTACCTGCATAAGGAAGTAGCTACATAACTTAAAACAAGGAGTTTTGGATGTTTTTATGGTTAATTCCAAATGGAATCTCTTCAGAAACAAGGATGTGACTCAATTACCAGAGCTGAATTTCGTTTGGGGCAATAGTTTATGCCCCAAATTTTCTGCACTTTTAATACTAATTAAAAATAATTATAATAATGATAATAATGATGCACCTTGACCTGCAATTTTTTGTGGGAAAACATCAGGAACAGCACTTATCAATACTGGATTAACATTTTTGATATCACCTTCCCCACCTCCAATGAGCACAAATGACCCAAGCTCTAGCAAAAGGTTTTTAAGGTTTGGGTATTTTTTTTTTTGGTTTGTACCTCTGCTTTAACAGCTCTTTTCACACACTCCTGGCAGTCATCTTGACTCTTTTTTATAAGCTCTTCCAATTTTACTTTCTCATTAGCAAATTTATTACTGTGAAATAAAAAGAAGTTAAATATTTGAGTAACATTTCCAGCAGAGCAGTATTTAAAATTTATGCCATTTTAGAGGTTTTCTACAGCTACTCTCTTCAGTATCATGTAATCAAGGGAAATGTATGAGAGTATGATGAAAAGACAGATCTCCATTATTCTAAATATTAATATTTACTCAGGATAAGTAAATTAAACAAACTTAAGAGTAAGAGATACAGGTTAAAGTGCTTATTTCTCCCTGAGCCTTTACACCCAGAGTGAAGCAGAAAGCTCCAATATTGACAAATCAGCAGAAAAAAAATGTAAATATTGCAGAAAGGTACAAGACTTTTACCTGGTGTCCAGAAATGTATTTAAATATACATTATATTGCTTTTCCTTGTCATCAATGGCCTTCAAATACCTGCAGGAATTAAACATTTATTAACCTCGTGCTGATAGAGGTTTGCTGGCAAACGTGTACCAGGTTCCTCTGTGGCCACAATGACAACCTATTGTTGTATCTTAATATCTTTATATTTTAGATACTGTTCAATGCCATAAATATCACGGTGTTCCTATCCCTGGGAGTGTCCAAGGCCAGGTTTGGATCTTGGAGCAACCTGGGCTAGTGGAAGGTGTCCCTGCCCGCGGCAGGGGTGGGACTGGATGAGCTTGAAGGTCCTTTCCAACCCAAACCATTCCATGATTCTATTCTAAGGACATTGAAATATATCCCTAATAAATCAGCAACGAATATAAAAACCAGGCTGATGATTTTTCCAGAGAAATTTGACCCAACAGCATCAAAGGACCAAACTCCCCAGGGCTCTGTCACATCTTTTGACTTACCCAGCCGAGGGTTAGGTTTAGATATATAATAAGTTAAATAAACTATATAAGTTAGAGATATCTGATGTCTTTAAAATGTCAGGCTGGTGTAAATCTGTATTTAAAATCAGTATTTACCTCTCATTGGTGTCTGTGTGTTTTTTAGCCGTGCTCCTCAGTGCTTTTAAGTTGTCTCGACTCTCCTTTTTCTCCTGCTGCCATTTCTTGCCTTGTGCTTCCGAGTCCTGGTGAAACCAATCCAGTTCGTTCTGGGAGACCTGGAAGCAGAAAATAAAGCTTCATTTCTGAAAACAGTGGTTCTATTCAGGTCGAGCAGAATGAGGACGTTTATGACCCATCGCAGGCTGGGGTTGGAAGAGACCGTAAAGATCATCCCATCCCACGCCCTGCCACGGGTTGAGACTCCTTCCACTATCCCAGGTTGCTCCAGCATGCCCTTGGACACTTCCAGGGACGGGGATTCCACACCCCCTGACCCGTGGATAGAAGTTTTACCTCAGTCTCTTCAACGCTTTTCCTCAGGAGCTCCTCCAAAGCACCGATTTCCTCCGAACTTCGGCTCTGCAACTGTTCAAATTTCTCCTCTGCCTCTTTCAGTTGTTCTTTCAACACCTGATGCTCCTTTTCCACACGCAGAATATCTCCCTGAAAAGAAATCAGGTAACAAAAACCAATCTAAATGGCACGTTTTTCTCACTTTTATCTCCCGGTGCAGACATAAACACCACTCTGAACTGTCTGTGTGCCCAAACGGAGTATTGTTATCAAGCCTCAAGATTGTATTTCCCTTCCAAAAATCCCTCTAAAATACAGAACAAAGCTCAAAACCCTCCCTGTTGTGGGCCTATGTGAAGTTTCCCAGGGGAACATCACAGAATACAAAAAGAGGCCAAACCACACACCACCAAAGCACCCCAAATACAGAAACGCCTCTTAAAATATGCCAGTTTCAGCAAACTTTTATCTTTTTGCTACTAAAATTTTTGGGGCATTCCTTTAACCTTCTTCATGAGAAATACAAGGATGCTACTTACTTGTTGGTTTTCAAATGGATGGAAAGGCAAGGTATTGGTTTCTCTATCAGCTACTTCCTGATTTACCTAAAACACAAGAAATTAGGAGTTAATTGAAAAGCTTTCAAGTTTATAGATGCAACTGCAAGGTCAGCTCTGGTTTGGAGCTCTTGTACCTCCCCTACAGCTTTACAAATCCAACTGATTTACTGAGCAGGTCTAAAACAACGTAGAAAAACCTTGTGAGTGTGTTTCTGGAAGGGACTTTAACCTGTAAAGAAAGCACTTGTCTGTGATCTTTCCCTAATTTCATGGACCAGGAGAATTCATACTGAGAGTTTTCAAACACAGCTATGCCCTAAACGTCTGAAAACTTAAGGTGTGCACAAAGTGTCTGACAGCTCCCCTGAGAAGCTGTTTTGTGACTCCCAAACCTGAGATCTACTACAGAAGTGCCCCTGCTTAGAAGTGACTCCAGGACCCTGTTTTGCTCCACCACTGAAAGAACTCAGGGAAATAACTGAAGTTCACCATGTTCTAACAGGCTGTTAAAAATCATGGTCAGATAAGCACAAAATCATGGAATTGTTTAGGCTGGAAAAGACCTTGAAGATCATCAAGTCCAACCAATTAACCCCGTATGGCCAAGGCCACCACTGAGCTGTGTCCCCAAGTGCCACATCCACATGGCTTTCAGTCCCTCAGGGATGGGGACTCCACCATCTCCCTGGGCAGNAGAGCCACAAGGTCCCCCCTGAGCCTCCTTTTCTCCAGGCTGAGCCCCCCCAGCTCCCTCAGCCCCTCCTGCTGCTCCAGCCCCTTCCCAGCTCCGTTCCGTTCCCTGCACACGCTCCAGCCCCTCCATGTCTCCCTTCCATGGGGGCCCAGAACTGGGCACAGCCCTGGAGGGGCCTCTCAGAAAACATGATGGAGTTTCCCCCTGAACTGACCCTAAAACCAGGGCCACCACTGTGAGACCACAGGGAAAACATCAGCCAGCAACTGCTGGAATGCACAGATGTTGTGAAAGCGAAAAGAAATCACTGAACTACGAAAGTTAAAAAGCCAACACAGAAGGACTTTTCCTTCATCTCTAAAGCAGAGCTGAAACTAATTGTGCCCCAGCTCCCTCCTTTGGTGCCCAGTCAAAACTTCTGCACAAACCTGAGGCACAACAAACTTTGGTGAGCAGCTCTTTAAAGAATTATAAATGAAAAACAAGAGAATGTGGCAGCAACTTAAACTGGAAGTTCTGAGGCATCACAGGATGGTTTGAGTTGGAAGGGAACTTAAAGGATCAACTCGTCCCAACCCCCTGCCATGGGCAGGGACACCTTCCACTAGCCCAGGTTGCTCCAAGACCCAAACCTGGCCTTGGACACTTCCAGGGATCCAGGGGCAGCCACAGCTTCTCTGGGCAACCTGGGCCAGGGCCTCACAGCCAGGAATTCCTTCCCAACATCCCATCTAACCCCACTCTCTGTCAGTTGGAAGCCATTCCCTGTGTCTTGTCACTCCAGCCCTTGGAAATAGTCTCTCTCCATCTTTCCTGGAGCTCCTTCAGGCCCTAGAAGGCCACAGTCAGGTCCCCCCAAAGCTTCTCTTCTCCAGGCTGAACAATCCCAGCTCTCCCAGCCTTTCCTCCCAGCAGAGCTGCTCCAGCCCTCGCATCCTCTTGGTGGCCTTAAAAGCTCTCAAATAATTATCCCATTTTCCTTTCTTACCTGAACAGCCACCATCCTTATATGGGGGTTGCTTTTCATTCCAGGTTTACTTTTGCTTCCTTTTTCCATCTTAATAACCTGTTTACCACTTTCAGCTTCATCTGAACTACCCGGAGCAGCCGAATTCTCTTTATTCACCGTGTTATCCGAGTTCTCCGACGGGCCCCCAGGGTCTTCACACGTTTGGATTTCGGGTGGGATAAAACTGTCACAGACGTATTTTCTGAGGGGAATTGCCGATTCCTGATTATCCTGAGGAGCTGCAGGATCAGCATAAATATAACCAGGTTGCCCGGCAACATGTGGCAGGACAGGCACTGGGCAAGGCACAGGCAATACCCTTCCATATTGATAACCCCAGGAAGTCGGAGGCAAAAATACGGGACTTTTAGAATCCAGGTCCTTTAGTAAAATGCCTGCAAACGACAACTGGTTTCCCACGGATTCAATGCTCTGCAAGGAATTCCTGGATCTACAGGAAGCAGGGAAGGAACAGGGCAAATATTGTAGAGTCCCATAACTTAAGTCCGGTGACGGTGGTATATGGGGTTGAATAGGGTAGGACTGGGGCTTGAATTCCTCGGCATCTGGATTTAGCTGTAGGTTTTTCTGGGAATAACTGCCTTGCACATTCCCATCTATATAATTTTCATTTCTGCTTGTGTTTCCCTCTAAAAAGACTGAGTGCTTCCTTAAGCCAATAAGATTATCCACCATAATGAAACGAAGGGATTTCAGGAGGAAAGATTCCAGGCCACCTTGGTCCTCCACAACCTTTCGAGTTTCTTCAGGGAAATCTTCATATTCCCCAACTAGTAATTTATTATTAATTTCCAGAGGGCCATGTTCGTCCAAGATTTGAGAGAAATACCTTAAAAAAAAAAAATAAATTAAAAAATGTTATTTTTAATAAAAGTTTTTTTAATTTAATTCTAAACTTGTATTTCAATGTATTAGTCTGTATCTTTAGGGACACACCTACGTACACCAGACCCCCAAATTATGGACTTAATGCAATAAACGATAAGAATTATGAAGTGAAATTAAACCCCTGAAGTTGCTAAGTACAGAAATTTATACTTACCCGTATAAGTATTCAGAGATTGGATCTGGATTATTATAACTGTTACTATTTGAAACTTCATAGAGAGCTTCAAATTGCTCCAGTTGCTCCTGGAGATATTCTGGGATTACAAAGGGTTCATCTGTAAAATCTGTGTAGCTTAAAAACGATAAAAGAGAGAAAGTTAACCCAGACTCGGTGTTTTTAAGTGATTCTTCTCCAGCACTCTGGAGTTTGGGCAGTAACGACAAAAATAAAGAGATAAATGATGGTACTTACAAAGTATTTTCTTCTATAAATATCTTCTCTTCTTCTCGTGGGGCTGTACTAACTCCACTGGATAATACTAAAATAGACTGATTGAAAACAGGTTCATTTGATTTTTGTTTTTTTCTATCTCCCAAAAATTACAGGCAAAAAGACCCCTGTAAAGACCAGGAGTAACTTATTTACACCCGGTTTCGTTCCGCGACTTCACTACGCTCAGATTACGGACTGCAAAAAAGTTCTTCATTTAAAATTATTCATTTCTGCTTCAGAACTTCTTTGGGAAAACGGAAATTGGGATATTCGGCCCAACAACCCTTTTTTTTTTTTTTTAAACCAGTTTAATCAAAATTTAATCAAATTTCCTTTATGTTTGAGGCAACTTTACCACAGGCAAGTCTGGGTTACCCCACGTGGTTTAACGGCATCTCTTATTCTCGTGTTCACCGTCACAAACATTTCAGTTAAATTTTTATTATCTAATAACTTCAGAAATACAAAAACTTCCGTAAATGCACCTAAGTCAGAAAAATAAAAACCTGGCTGATAAGAAAAGAAAAAAAAAAAAAAATTCTTAATTTTCCTCATGGAATTCTAGTAAAATTATAACTTTGAATTATAAAATGAAAACTTCCAGTAGAGCAAAATCCTACAAAAGGAGGACAGTATAAGATTATTATTATTATTATATATAAGAATATTATATATTCATATATATGTAAAATAATATTATATATTAGTATATAAGAATATTATTCCCAGCAAAATCTATAAAATAACAAATAACATTTCTCTGAGCGTTATTTTATGCCCATAAAAATGATCAGCAAAATCAGTTAAACACATAATTTCATGTATTTAGTGGGGTGTGAGGACAAAAGATTTTTTTTAAGCGTCCAAATTTTCCAAACAAAACAGGGCACAAACTGTTAATTCCACAGTGCTGCCAACGCACATCTTCCCATGTGGCAAACTGAGGATCAAAACAGTAATTCAGAATTAAGAGCCAAAAGGTATCCATAAATAACTTCCTTTTTTTTCAAGTTGAGAACTCCCTTTTTACGCCGTCGAAATCGTATTTTAACAAAACAAAACAGTGTGAATTGAGCATTAACAGCGCTTTCCTACTTCAGGAAAAATTACTTCAAAAATGAAGTCACACCTAAATACCCCAGGGTATTTAGGAAAGCAGCCTCTATACATGTGAGTGCCGGAAATCCTAAAAAAAATCCAAATTTTTAAATGGGTTTTCACTGTAATTAAGTAGGACCTGCTTAGGTGTATCTCCTTTAGCAGCTACAAAGTTACTCACCCTCGAGTCTTTCGAGTTCTTCTTCCTGTTTTTGTTTTTAACTTTGATATCGTTAGTCTGAAACAGAAAAAAAAAATAAGTCACTGGGTGTTTTGGGGTTTTTTTTTGTTTTTTTTTTTTAATTAGAATAAAATTCTGATGCATTTCCAAAACCAGCAGGGAAATCTTTCAAGTTTCACACGAAAATTCTCATTCTGGTTTGCCCACCAAAATTTAGAAGGTGAAGTTTTCCCCCTCTGCTCCATCCCCCAAGGAGGGAAATACAAAAAGAGCCCAAAGCTTTGAAAGGCTTCATCTGTTTTATTCATCATTTCCCTCTTTGAACACTTAAAAGATTGATTTTTAAAAGCAGAATATCGTGTTATTTTATTCTTTCAGCTCCTTACTCGTTACTTTGAGCCAAAATTCCGTATTTAAAGTCATCCCACACCAGTTTTGTGTGGGGAACAAGCAAACAGGGCTCTCAAACGTTGCTTCAGTTTTCCAAGGTATTCAAAGATGAAGGAATTAAAATGCTAATTAACTCTTTAACGGGACTTTAATTATAGATTAACATTACTCACAGTAATTAGTGACAGGCTATAAATAACGCTGAAACAAAAATAGTTTCATTGCAATAGTTTTCATTTCATTCTTGGATTCCCAATTCATGGAACGAAGAAGCAAAAAAAAACCAAAAAATCCACATTTTATTAACGTGTACGTTAATTAACTCTGAAGTTTTTAGTACCAAAAAGTAAAAGCACCAAAAGTAAATCTTGGGTTTGTAGAGATGAACTTATTTGCAGGAAATGAGAGTGTCTCAAACACGTAATTAACTGAAATACAAAATATACTTCTGCCAGTTGGAATGGATTTTAATGAAGGTACCAATCAAAAAGTCACTCAGAATGAATTATGATGATGACGATTATTAAAATAAATACTTCAAACATCAAATAATTTAAGAAAAGGGAGCTAAAACAACATTCTAAACTTCTAATCAAGTCTGAAGGATGGGGCTGTAAAAGGGCACATCTCTATTCACTTCAGCACTTGTTTAAAAGGCCAAACTGATCCCAAATATCAATTAAGTTCACTTACTGATATATTTTCATTTCCCTGCTTCTTTAATATAATGGTTGGGTCATCTGTTGAAAGGATGAGAGTCATACTGATTAATAGAAATATTAATTTATGTTAATAGAGATCTAATTTACGATTACAACTGTGAAGTTACAGGAATTATCATTGTAATCCTTTACCAAATACCACCAAAGCATCTCCAAGATGCAGCTGTAGAATGTTTAGGCTTGAAAAACTAACAATAAATACTTATTTTTGGCTGGAAATCTGTGTCTGGTCCAGGTGGGCCCCTTTGCCTACTCACCCATTTTATCAAAGAATTCATCTAAAGCTTGATGAAGAAACGGGAAATGTTCTCTGTTTTCTTCTAAAAGCCATATAAAACAACGGGTTTTCTCCAGGGGGGGTTTTAAGAAATAATCACGGATCTCCTCCTTTTCAGAATGAGCTGTGACATAACCAAATTTAGTGCCGTATTTCTGGTTCCACAGCGGGGCTAAAATAGAAAAGTCCAGCCCTTGCAATAACCGCTCATATTGATGGAGGAAGTTTTTTGTCGCTGTCAGACCTGAAAGAGATGGGGGAAAAAAAAAAATGAGTATTTCATTCCAGCGGCAGAGTTTTGGTGCTTAAAACACGATATTCCTCTCCAAAGGGAAGCACTTGGTTCTAGAAATTAAATATCCAGAGTGGCTTGAAACATACGATGTAAAAGCTTTTGTATCGTGAAAACGCAAACAAAAACGATAAATGGGGTTTAGGTCAATTTTAATCATCACCAAATTATTATTTGTGTGACGAATCCATGTAAATTCCCGAAAGGACACGGATGCAACAGAGCAGAATGGAGAAGACCCAAATCTCCTCCAAGGTTTTGGCATCTCATGCCTGGAAAAGTCTTATTCCAATTAAAAATCCGACAGGAAATCCACAGCAAGGCACCACATCAAATTACTCCCAAGTTTAGCACAGTCAGGTAAACTCTAATGACCAAAACCCCACCAGGATTTACTTTCCAGGAACAGGTTAGTTATGCAAATATTCCCATTT
Source organism: Cephalopterus ornatus (assembly GCA_013396775.1). Lineage (NCBI taxonomy): Eukaryota > Metazoa > Chordata > Aves > Passeriformes > Cotingidae > Cephalopterus > Cephalopterus ornatus. The sequence goes on from VZRE01000525.1 coordinate 26,292, forward strand.
AAAAGCCTATTCTGGAATTCGAAGACAACAGGAGGAAAAAAAAAAAAATCAACCTGCTCCATCTTCTCCTTCCTTCCTGGAAAAATCCCTGCCCACATCAGGTTTCCTCTCCAGAAATCCTGGCGAAGGAGCAGGTGGAGGAAAACCAGGAAAGCTTGACTTTGCCGCTTGAAATTAAGAAAGGAAGAGTGGAAAATAGGGAAAGGAAGAGTGGAAAATAGGGAAAGGAAGCCCGGAAAATCCCCTCCTCTTGACGGATGAAGGCGTTCCGCTGTTCGAAGAGCACGACCTACCCAAGTTATTGAGATGTTTGAGCCACTTGAGTACTTTGGGATCCACTCCTTCCAGCTGGCTCAGCACGTGGATAAAGCCCCTTGTTCTGACCCGGTTTTTCTCCTGAATCAAGTGACTGAGGAGCTGCCCCATCACTTCCTTGGGCTTGCCACTGGTTTGGGAATATGAGGCGTAATCCTCCTCGCTGATGACAAACCAGGACAGTAATTCCTTCAATAACCTGGCAGCATCACCAACCGCTGTTTGGATCCGCTCGGAATTCCGGCTGATGTGCTGCAGGACCCGGTCACCGGCATATAAATCTTGGCCATAACCTACAGGGGGAACCAAAAAAAAAACAAAACAAAACAAAAAACCCCAAATAAACAACATTTCACCTGTCGTCTACCACGATAAAAAACGACTTTAAGGTACAAAGCCTGAATTTTGAGATTCAGAACTCGCCGGTGGTATTATTTGCTTTATCGGCACACTGAAGTGACAGAATATCAATAATTATATATATATTTTCCACATAAACTAGCTTTAGGTTATGACTTTGATACAACACTGGTTTAAATTTGGTTTACACAAAAGAAACAAACACCCCGACTGGATTTTAGGGTGAGCAGTCAAGTCACCTACAGGTAACAGTTGAGCTGCAGTGGCTCCAAGGACCACGGAAAAGCCACAGAAAAAGAGACAGCAAAGACTTAAAAAAGAAAAGAAAACAAACAGGAGGTCACTGGACATGATTTGAGGAGTCCACGAGGAAGCAAAAATCCCTCCGAGTGCCAGGATGTGCCACCGAACAACCGAGGGATCTAGGGAGCTCAGAGTAGGGGATGTACGGGATAAAAAAAGTGCCCTCAGAGTATTTAACACGGAATCCTTCTAGGAAATTGAGTCAATTATATGCTGAGTTAAAAAACACAGACAAGAAAATTAAATTTTTCAAACATCCCCCCTTTCTCTTTGCCCTGATAAGCTGCAGGGGATGTTCACAGCTCTGAAATAGGGCAGTGCAGCAAAAGCTGAAGCATTAACTGCCCACAAACTTATAAATTTAAGTATTTTATTTTACCCCAATCCTCTGAAATATTCTTTTCAAGTCACTGCTGATTTCATTCTTTCTTTGAGAAGATCCTGCTTTTTTCCTCCTTTTTTTTTTTCCCCTCAACAGCGTCCCAGCTTTTTGGGCACAAAGCTTCTCCTGAAACCCCTTTTGAACAGGAATTTTCACTCGGAATTTTGAGCCTTTGCCCCCTTCGGGCTGATTCTGCACCAACCAGCCAAGGGAGAACCAAGGTTTTCCACAGGGAACTTAACCCTACACCAACAAACCTGGAAATTAAAACCGGAGCTGAAATAAAAGTAAATTCAAGTAAAAAGAGAAACCTTTCAGAGGAGGTTTATGTTCCATTATCAGCGTATCCGACTCGGGATTTTCAGCGCGGCGCTTCTGCCGCCTCGTGCTAACTCGGAACCACAGAATTCCAGAGTCCTTTGGGTTGGGAAAAGCCCTCCAAAAATCACGGAGTCCCCCCACTGTGCCCGACGCCCACCTTGTGCCAGGGCTAGGCTCTCCTCGGGCACCCGCAGGGCTGGGGACTCCAAAGCTCCCCGGGCAGCCCCCGCCGACGTTCCCGACCCTCCCCGCGAAGAAACCGGAGCAACAACCTTCCACCTACCGCTGCTCTGACTGTACTGACAGCGCTCATCTCCCTCCTGGTGCTCCTCCGCTTTCCTTCGCGCGGAATTTCGAGCCTCTTCCCGCGCGCGTTTTCTCCGTAGTTTCTTCTCCTGCTTCGCTTTTAACCTCCTGACGCTGAAAAACAGCCTGACGTTAGCTGAGGTCAGCTGCCAAGGGGATTAGGCACGTTCTCAGTCATTTGGCATGTCTTACAGCAGCTATAAGCTCCATTTCCCTGCAAATAACTGTGCCGAAAAATACGAATATAATAAAGCCGGTTTTCATTTACCAGTCTCTTGACGGAAGTTTCATAAAAACCAAGTATTAAAAGTCTAAACGTCCTCAATCCAACGATTTTTACTCCCACTAAAGATGTCTGAATCAGCATTAACGCCAATATTATCCTTTTCTTTCTAACTTCAGTATCACCCTTTCTCTTCTCAATTGATAACTCAGCATTTTGAACCCAGTATTAACATTTGAGTTCCTTAATAATTTTTAAAAATCCATTCTGTTTCTCCTCTTACTTGACCAGAAAGTGTAAACTCAGTTGTGTCAAAAGGAGGTGCACCAATAACTGAAGGAACATCATATACAGGTTTTATTTACACTTTTTAAGCACTCACACAAAGTTGCTGAGGCAGTAAATTCTGTGGAACCATTTAAATGCTTTTATAATTGGATCATAATGGACTTCGCCAGACTTTTTAGTTTATCAGGAGGGCAAGAACAGTCTCTCCAAAGGATTTGGTGTTATTTTAGCAACTCTCAAAAAGGCACGAAAATCAACCCTAGGGAGCACAGGTTTGTTCTCACATGGATTTGAAACAGCAGAGATCTTACCTTGAACATTTCTGTTTAATACAGGCCCTTGGTGGTCCCCTGGCTTTTGGGATTTTTTGTTCAAACTACCAAAAGAAGTGATTAATGAAATTTATTAATTAAAGGTGTCAATTAAATACGGGTTACGAGGCAAACATGGCTGCACCCAAACCCCAGAAACATTTGGAAAGCAGTAAAATAACACTACAAAAGAGAAAAGGAAGCCTAAATAAACCTCCTGAAGGTCTAAACAAAATTATCTTTCACTGCTCTAAGATGGGATGGAGCATCTTTATCAGCAGGAAAGAGAAGTTGGAAGGTAACACAGGGAATTAATATTCCTAAATAATGCTCAGATTCCATAATTAAGACAGCACAACTTAATTTTTTTTTTTTTGCAGTTAAATTCTCATCTTCACTTTATCTCCTCAATATTTTAGAGATTATTTTCACGTAAAACACGAATATACTTACTTCACGTTTTACCAAACCAGAAGACTTGTAAATAACTATTTTTGAAATAAGGCCTTTACAATCAGGAGTAAAACACAATTCCTTAAGGAAATCCTGCGGGGGAAAACGACACACACAAAACACAGAGATTTGAATCCGTGCTCTTACACAAATCACAGTTTCTTAATTGGAGGCAATTAAAAAAAAAAACAAACAACTGAATCAAAAAATCTAGGAAGATCTGTGGCATGTCCCTGTTATTCCCAAAGCCCCTCCTCCAACTTCACACTCAAAAAATCAGAAATTTCAGAATACTTTTATGATTTCACACGTTGCCTGATTTCCCTTCGTTTCACACTGGCTGCTGATCCTGTATTCTATAAAATCACATTAAGTGTAATATAAACAGCATAAATAAAATCTAATATCAATAATATAGACTTGATTAAAATGCTGCCAAAGCTCTTACCTTATCATTTTTATCACTGTAGCTTGTTGTTTTCAACTTTTTCCAGCAGCTGATGTGAAACTCCACCCTGCACTGCTGACAGCAAATAACACGTATAAAACCCTGACAAGGAGAAACGGGACAAATTTAACACCTTCAGGGAAAAGCACGACAGAGAACGCGCAAGGGGGCAGAAGAACATGCAAGGTTTACTCCTCAAACCCTTTTAAATTTAATTTTACCCTCACAACTCACCTTAAAGTCCGGGTCTGTAAAAAATATTTGGATTTTGGAGTGGCCGTGGCACTGGTGATACCGACAGACAGCGTCTGGTTCTGGAGGGAACCTGCATTCCTCAATGCAATTCCTTAAAGCCATCTGGGAGAAACAAAGGGGATGTGAGGCAAAACTGCGGGGAAATCAGGGGAAATTCAGTGTGTACTCACAGATTCCTGGGGAACTCTGCAGCGAGACACAGCTCTCCCTCGGAAAAGCAGCTGACTAACGGCAGAGGAACAACTCTTTTCTAAGTGAAAGCCACGGAAAATTGTCCTTTTATGGCCAAAATATTCCCAAGCTTGTTTTGAAGTGCTGAGTCCTCACATAAAATAAAAAAAGAAGCAGGTTTATCTTGAACCCGTGTTTTACACCCTGAGCAATCCCAACTGCAGGAAGTTTTCCGCTGCCAAAGTGAGGAGCCAGAATAACTCGGATAATATGATAAAAAAAAATGGGAGTGTCTTGCTCATCTCTGAAGATTCCCAGAGTGTGTCTCACCTGGGATCTGTGTTACAGGATCAAGTACAATCCCAGGGATAGCTCAGACCTGGCTCTGGGGAGACAGGGAGGTCTCTCCCAGAATATTCCCAGGGAAGGACAGATTTATGTCGAGTGGATGTATGTAAAATCAGTGCAATGCCACAGTGCTGGCACTGAGTGCAGATTAATAAAACATCATTAAAAACAAAGAGACCTCTAGTCAACCCTGTCAGACAGTTGCATTATGCTCTCCACAGGTCCCAGACCACTGATGGGTGACTGTGACCAGATTTCGGGGGTGTCTCTGAGGAATCCTGGGATCAGTTTTTGTTTGGGAAACAACAGAACTGCTGCTTCGACCCGAAACTAAACAGGTCTGTGGAGTCCAGCCAAGCTCATACACTGAATAAACCCCCAAACTTCTCCTGGGCCAAAGTGCCTCCCTGCAGAGCAGCTCCTGGTTTTAAAATCAAAACAAAACTGGATGGAGCAGGATTCTGGCCGAGTCCCAGTTTGGAGGTCCCTCACTTCCCAAGTGCTGGACACAACCTTTACCCATATTTCCAGCACACAGGAGGATTCCCAGCTCCCAGTGCTCTGTCCTGGTCCCACCCAGTGGGCTGGGTTTCCAGGTGAGGCAGGAGAGTCCTAGTCTGGAAGATCCCTAATCCTAGCCCTAACCCTGCTTGCAGCAGAGAACACAAGTGCATCCTGACACCAGCTCTTATTCCAGATCCTGTGGCTGGAGCAGGTTCCTGGTGGAACTGCAGTTCCCAGTGACCTCATCCCTCAATTTTAATCAATCCCTTGAGCTGCTGAGGACCGAAACAGAAAATGTTGTAAACAATCTGTAACGTGTAAAGAGAATTCCAGAATCCCTGAGGCTGGAAAAGCCCTCCCAGTCCGTGGAGTCCAACCTGTGACTGATGCCCACCTTGTCCCCCAGCCCAGAGCACCGAGTGCCACAGCCAGTCCCTCCTTGGACACCTCCAGGGATGGGCACTCCACCACCTCCCTGCCTGCTTAACAACCCTTTCCAGGAAGGAATTCTTCCATGAAGAAATTAGGAAATACTTGGAG